>SJYA01002580.1:19148-138127 GCA_006410615.1 Neotragus moschatus | reverse complement strand
ATTTAAAAGTGATGATTAAAAAAATAGAATATATATATATATATATATATATATATATATATATATAATTCAAATATAATCAAAAGAAGGCAGGAATGGCCATATAGATTTCAGGTAAAGTAGACTTTAAAACAACGAAAATTACCACAGACAGAGAGGAATATTATGCAATCGTAAAGGGTTGATTCACCCAGAAGAGACTATAATCCTGAATGTGTGTGCACCAAAGAAAAAGTGAGAAATACATGGAACAAAAAAGTACTGAACTGAAAGTAGGAATAGTTAATTGCACAATTAGTTGGAGACTTCAATACCTCTTGCTCAACAACTGATGTAGACAGAAAATCACCAAACAGTATAGAACTCACAATAGCATAGTAAACAGGATCTAATTAATACCTGCATTCCACCATGTAACTGCAAAATATACATGATTTTCAAGTGTTCAAAGAACAAATACCAAGATGAATCCTCTGGGTCATGAAATAAACTCCCATAAATGTAAGAAAGGTGAAATCATATAGAAGGTGTCCTCTGATTATAATGGAATTAAACTAGAAATCAATAGCAGAACGATAACAGGAAAATCCCAAACTGTTTAAAAATTAAATAACCACATATAAATAATCAAATGTTCATATGGAACATCTGAGAAGAAGTGACTCAACATAGCAATGACTACCATGCAATAAGAAGTTCTGAGGTGGGTAATGGAAATTGGGTCATTAAGGGTCCCTGGAGGAGGTGACCTGGAATCTGAGAAGTGAAAACAAGAACTGCCTGGTGCGTCCAACTCTGTGCGACCCCACAGACGGTGGCCCACCAGGCTCCCCTGTCCCTGGGATTCTCCAGGCAAGAACACTGGAGTGGGTTGCCATTTCCTTCTCCAATGCGTGAAAGTGAAAAGTGAAAGTGAAGTTGCTCAGTCACGTTCGACTCTTAGCGACTCCATGGACTGCAGCGCACCAGGCTCTTCCATCCATGTGATTTTCCAGGCAAGAGTACTGGAGTAGGGTGCCACTGCCTTCTCCGAGCAGGTCTAGGGGTAAGGAATTGTTTCCCCAGGAGCATATCCTAGAGGGCAAAAGCCTCCACTTGCATTCTCTCAGTTACAGGCAGGGAAATCATTCTGAGAGGACAAGTGTGTGTGCCTTACTGACTCTCCAGCTTTTCCAAGTAGACTGAAGGTCATCTTGAGTTTATTTACATATAGTATCTAAAGGCTTCTAAATGAATCTGGAAATAACCCCAAAGTATATCCATGGTTCTTACTTGTGAAAATAACTTACAGCTGCCAAATTTCAGAGGGCAGGCATGGGCATCCATTGGAAAGTCTTCAAGTTGCATTGGGCACTCTGCAGAGATGGTCAAGCTGAAAAACAAGAGATGGGGACCTTTCAATGACTCGTCAACTCTATTTATTGGACACCATGTTCCAGAAAGGCATACTAAGTACTCCACTCATTATTTTAATTAAAGTCTTTTGTGAAATTGTCTTAACTGTTGCATTAAATTACATAGGATTACATTGTAGGTGAATATCATTTAGAAATAAGGTTTAAATCAAATCTACTCAGGAGGTCTGTGGCTTGATGTGTCTGTGCATACATTACCACTTGTAAAGCAATTTGAGATGCCTTTAAAAATAATTTATTCTTTTATTCTCACACCATTTACCAAGAGTAATCTAAAAAAATTCCCTTGACCAGGCTGAAAATATATTTTCTGAAATAATTTATGTTCAAACATATAAATGTGGATTAAATGCACAGTCCATATTTTGACCCCTGAATATTCACTGGAAGGACTGGTGCTGAAGCTGAAGCTCTAATACTTTGGTCACCTGATGAGAAGAGTCACCTCATTGGAAAAGACTCTGATGCTGGGAAAGATTGAGTGAATGAGGAGGAGGGGGTGGCAGAGGATGAGATGGTTGGATGGCATCATCGACTCAATGGATATGAGTTTGAGCAAACTTCAGGAAATAGTGACAGACAGGGAAGTCTAGCGTGCTGCAGTCCATGGGGTTGCAAAGAGTCGGACCCACTGAGTGACTGAACAACAGCAACGTGCTTTAACCAGAAGCTGGCTATGACTATCAGGCACAGGGCTGCTACCATGAAACTTCAGAGTAAGTGAAACAGCAACTCTCTTGCTGGTTTTAATCCAAGTCCGGTCTCCCAGATAATAATACCATCCACTACCACTGTCACTAATGATTAAACAGCACTGGTCATAAGAGCTGCTGGTCTGTGCCAGGCACTGTGCTAAGTGCTTCACCTTTATTAACACCTCTAATTAGAACAGCATGATTTGTTGCTGTTATCATCCCACTTTCAAGGCAAGAAAGTCAGACACAGATGCTAAGGGATCCGGACAAGAATGCACAGACCCTAACGACAAGTCCTCCCACAGGCTCTGTGACCTGAGGCTGGCTGTATTTGCAGGCTGTCCCTGTGGTGCTTTTGTGTGTGTGCGTGTATGTGCATGTGTGTGTGTGTGTGTGTGTGNGAGTTGTCCAAATTTGCTGGCATATTCAGTGCAGCACTTACACAGCATCATCTTTCAGGATTTGAAATAGCTCAACTGGAATTCCGTCACCTCCACGAGCTTTGTTCATAGTGATGCTTTCTAAGGCCCACTTGACTTCACATTGCAGGATGTCTGGCTCTAGGTGAGTCATCACATCATCATGATTACCTTGGTCGTGAAGATTTTTTTTGTACAATAGTACCTCATAGATTGTTTCCCCAATTTAATAGACTTCCTTAGAATTAGAATTCCAAACATCAAAAAAATATACTTCATTTATGGTAGCATCTCTCCTCTAAGTGATCAATGTATTATTCAGATAAATTTCCCAATAGCAAATGTTTCAACCTTCAACCTTAGTAAGAGAACATTTAAAGTTTTGATGCCTTTAAACATTTTTTTAAAGGTTTTTATAGTATTCAATGTCTCTAGATAAGAGACCCTTCCATTCACGGGATCCTTAAAATGTAGTGTTCCTTAACGCATAATCAACCTCCTTCACACAAAATTGAGATCAAAGCACTCCATGGAATATGGACTGTCACAGCAAAGGAGCTAGCCAGGGCACCTCATAGAAACACTTTTCTCAAAAGGTTAATGAATGTGTTTATGGAAAAACGTCAGTGAATTACTGGTAGATCTAAGGATAGGATTTTCTTCCTCAAAGGTTATATTTCTGTTTTACTTTCAATTTCTAAAGACAGTCAAGCATTAACTTATTGGAACATAAGGTCCATTTTTAATATCTTAATTTTAGAACCGGGAAAAGGGCATTTTGTGACTTAAGCTGTTTGCTTCAACTTGGATGTAAACTCCCTAGAGAGCTCTTTGTGCGAGTCCACAGTGCAGCATGCTTTAAGATGTTAAAACAGCCAAACTCTAGAGTAGCTTTGCCATTAAGGAACTGTGAGACCTTTGTAAACTGCCTAACCTCTCTGATCCAGCTTATCCAAATGGAAAAGAAAATAGTAACAGCTGTTTTATTCTCTGGGGAAAAAAAAAGAAAAGTTAATAGGTGTGAATAGAGATTTCTACCCAATATGCTCTTCAGAGCCAAGCCTTCATTTACATGAAAATACTACATGGATATAATAGGTGTCATGGCAGACAGAATAATGGTCCTGCAAAAAATGTCCATATCCTAATACCCCAAACCTCATGACTTGTAAATATGTTACCTTAAATAGCAGAAGAGCTTTGAGAATGTGATTAAGTGAAGGCCTCTGGGAGATGGGAGATTATCTTGGATTATCCAGATGGGCCCAGCAGAATTACACAGAAGCCGTGCGGCGGGAGATTGGTTCAAGCCAGCAGAGGAGAAGGGTGCGTGCTCACCTCCTCCGTGAGAGCACTGAAATCACCACTAACCACTGAACACTCGTCGATAGGGGGTGCTGGAACCCACCGGAAGAGATACCCCACGTCCAAAGACAAAGCCGCAACAGGAGAGTAGGAGGTGCGCAACCATAACAAAACCCAATTTCATAACAGTTGGGTGGGTGGCCCACAGACTGGAGGACAATTACACCACAGAGGTTCTCCCCCTGTTGTGAAGGTACTGAGCCTCAGGCCCGACTTCCAGCTTGGGGATCTGGCAAAAGGATTAGGAATCCCCAGGGAATCTGACTTTAAAGGCCAGCAGGATTTGATTGCAGATTTCCACAGGGCTGGGGGGAACAGATTCCACTCTTGGAGGACACACACAAAATCTTGTGTGTACCAGGACCCGGGGATAGGAGCAGTGACCCCACAGGAGATGGAACCAAACCTGCCTGCTAGTGCTGGAGCATCCCTTGCAGAGGCATGGTTGGCAGAGCCCCCTAAGGGACAAGGGCACTGGCAGCAGCAGTTCCAGATGTACCTGTAGGCATGCGCCCTCTTGAAGGTTGTCACCAATGTCCCTACAATAATGCCTGTTGAGTCCAAGGCTGGGTTGCCTCAGATCAATTCAAACCCATCCATCAGCAAACAACTAAATTAAAATTTTACTAAGCAAAGTCCTGCCCCCCAGAACTAGAACCAGTGCTATCTATGGTCAGTCTCTCCCATCACGAGCTTCATTCACCAGAGGGTAGATAACAGAATCAAGGCCAAATTACTAGAACCTCCAGGATGAAAACCACAAAGAAAGTTAATCAAAATGACAAGGCAGAAGATTATGTCCCAGATGAAGGAACAAGAGAACACTTCAACTAAATGAACTAAATGAAGCAGAGGTAGGCAACCTTCCAGGAGAAGAAATCAGAATAAGAATAGTGCAAATAATTCAGGATCTCAGAAAAAGAATGGAGGCAATGGAGGCAAAGATTGAAAAGATGCAAGAAATGTTTACCAAAGACCTAGAAGAACTAAAGAATAAGCAGAGATGAAAAATACAATATAATACCTGAAACGAAAAATGCACAAGAAGGAATCAATAGCAGAATAACGGAGGCAGAAGAATGGATAGGTGACCGGGAAGACAGAATGGTGGAAATCACTGCCACAGAAGAGAATGAACAAAAAGGAATGAAAAGAAGTGAAGACAGCCTAACAGGCCTCTGGAACAATATTAAATAAACCAACATTTGCATTATAGGGGGTCCCAGAAGGAGAAGAGAAAAAGGACCTGATAAAATATTTGATGTGATAATAGTTGAAACCTTGTTTAACACGGAAAAGGAAACAGGCAGCCAGGTCCAGGAACTGCAGAATCCCAGGCAGGATAAACCCAGGGGGGCATGCTGAGACACACAATAACCAAACTGACAAAAATTAAGGACAAAGATAAACATATAAAAAAACTGCAGAGGAAAGAATATTCCCAAACTCATTCTGTGAGGCCACCGTCACCCTGATACCAAAAACAAATGTTAGACCTTGCGGTCTTTTCCTAAGACCTGTCGCTCCAAAGATCACCGAGACTCGGATTCGATGCAAACAGCAAGAGGATTTATTGAGCCGGCGTGCCGGGGTTCAGTCACTTCCAAGGAGGAACGAGCCCCAAACTGTCACTTTTAAGCACAAAAACCACAAACGGGTGTAACTAGGGTGGGGACAATTTGATTGGTTCACATAGGCTCATTTGCTATCAGGTCTATACGGCTGGTCAGGGCCACATTCCGACGGCCTGAAAAACTATTTTTTTTAGAAAGTCCCTGAAGGAAAAACATCTCTAAAGGCCACATTGCATTAGATAAGAACCTGCCACGTTACATGAGATAAAAACCTGCTCTCAAGGGTTTGGCAAAAAACTTAATTTTTCTCTCACAAAGACACCTAAAACATTATAGGCCAATATCACTGATGAACATAGATGCAAAAATTGTCAATAAAATACTAGCAATCCAAATCTAACAATACATTAAAAGAACATAAAGGGAACACACCTCAACACATAAAGGCCATACAAACCTACAGCTAACATCATAGTCACTGGTGAAAAGCTGAAAGCATTTCCTCTAAGATTAGGAACAAGGCAAGGAAGTCCATTCTTGCCACTTTTATTCAACATAGTTTTGGAAGTCCTAGCTACAGGAATCAGAGAGGAAAAAGAAGTAAAAGGAATTCAAATTGGAAAAGAAGTCAAACTGTCATTGTCTGCAGATGACATGATAGTAAACAGGCTTCCCAGGCAGCACCAGTGGTAAAGAACCCACCCACCCATGTAGAAAACATAATGAGACATGGGTTGAATCCCTGCGTTGGGAGGAGGAAATGGCAACCCACTCCAGGATTCTTGCCTGGAGAATCCTATGGACAGAGGAGCCTGGCAGGCTATAGTCCATGGGGTCTCAAAGAGTCAGACATGACAGGAGCAACATAGCACACATGATACTATACACAGAAGATCCTAAAGTTGCTGAGAAAACTACTAGAACTCATCAATGAATATGGTAAATTGCAAGTTACAAAATTAACACATAGAAATCTGTTGCATTTCTATACACTAACAAGAAAAGACCAGAAAGAGAAATTCAAGAAACAATTACATTTATCATCACATAGGAAAGAATAAAATATTAGGAATAAACCTACCTAAGGAGACAAATGGAGAAGGCGATGGCACCCCACTCCAGTACTCTTGCCTGGAAAATCCCATGGATGGAGGAGCCTGGTAGGCTGCAGCCCATGGGATCGTGAAAAGTTGGACATGACTGAGTGACTTCACTTTCAGTTTTCACTTTCACGCATTGGAGAAGGAAATGGCAACCCACTCCAGTGTTCTTGCCTGGAGAATCCCAGGGACAGGGGAGCCTGGTGGGCTGCTGTCTATGGGGTCACACAGAGTCGGACACGACTGAAGTGACTTAGCATAGCATAAGGAGACAAAAGACCTGTACTCTGAAAACTATAAGAAATTGAAGAAGACTCAAACAGATGGAAAGATATACTGTGTACTTGGAATGGAAGAATCAATATTGTCAAAATGACTATACTACCCTGAGCAATCTACATATTCAATGCAATCCTTATCAGTTTACCAATGGCAATTTTTTAAACAGAATTAGAAAAAGAAATTGTATGGAGAGACAATAGACCTAAGTACCCAAAGCAATCTTGAAAAAGAAAAACAGAAGTGGCAGAATCAGAACGGCTCTCTGACTTCGGATTATACCACATAGATACAGTTATCCAAACAGTATAGTACTGGCACAGAAATAGAAATATACATCAAGGGAACAGGGTAGAAAGCCCAGAAATAAAGCCATGGATCTATGGTCAATTAATCTCTGAAAAGGAGGCAAGACAATGTTGGAATGACTGTCGCTTCATCAAATGGTGCTGTGAAAACTGGACAGCTATCTGTAAAAAACAAAATCATATCCTTCTCTAACATCACACACAAAAGTAAGCTCAAAATGTTTAAAGACCGAAAAGACCTAAATGTGAAACCAGACACTCTAAAACTCCTAGAGGAAAACACAGGACGAAAACTCTGACATAAATCACAGCAATATCTTTTTAAATGTCTCCCATAAAAACAGATTTAAAACAAACATAAATGGGACCTACTTAACCTCAAAAGCTTTTGCAAAACAAAGAAAACAACAACCAAAACAAAAAGACAACCACAGACTGGGTAAAAAGATTTGCAGATAACGTGACTGACAAGGGATTAGTCTCCAAAACCTACAAACAGCTCATGAAGCAAGCCGATCAAAAAATGGTCAGAAGATCTAAAAAGATCTTTCTCCAAAGAAGACATACAGATGGCCAAGAGGCACATGAAAAAGTGTTCAACATCACTAATAATTAGAGAAATGCAAATCAAAACTACAATGAGGTATCAACTCACACCAGTCAAAAGGGCTATCATCAAAAAAGCCACAGCCAATAAATGCTGGAGAGGGTGTGGAGAGAAGGGAACCCTCCTACATTGTTAGTGGGAACGGAAGCTGGTACAGACACTAAGGAGAATACGGACGTTCTTTAAAAAAATAAAAACAGAGCTATCATATGGCCCTGAAATCTCGCTCTTGGGCATATATCCAGAGGAAAAAAAACTGGTCTGAAAGGATACATGCACACAGTATTTATTGCAGCACTGTTTACAATAGCCAAGACCTGAAAGGAACCCAAATGTCCATCAACAGAGGCATGGACAAAGAAGATGTGGTATATATATACAATGTGATATTACTTAATATTACTCAGCCATCAGGAAAGAATGAAATAACGTCATCTGCAGCAACACGGATGGACGCAGAGATTGCATCCTCGGTGAGATAAGACAAAGCAGAAACATCATATGACGTCCCTTTTATGTGGAATCTAAAAAGACGTGATAGAAATTAACTTATTTATAAAACAGACTCACAGATTTAGAGAATGAACTCATGGTTGCCAGGGGGAAGGGAAAGTTGGGGAGCTTGGATGCGCAGGTACACTCTGCTGCATTTAAAATGGATAATCAGCAAGGACCTACTTACTGTACAGCAGAGTGTACTTACTGTACTCTGTTCAATGCTATGTGGCATCCTGGAAGGGAGAGGGATTTGGGGGAGAATGGACACATTTATATGGACGGCTGAATCCCTTTGGTGTTCATTTGAAACTGTAACAACATCGTTAATCCGTTACCCTCCAATACAAAATAAAAAGTGTTTTTTTTTTAAAGAAGAAACGAAAGTCAGAGCGATTCAAAACATAAGACAACGTCATCATCGCTGGTTCAAAGATAAAGGGAAACACAATGAGGAGTGTAAGTGACCTGAAGGAGCTGAGAGGAATCCAGCCGACAGCAAGAACGCATCCTCAGCACTGAGACCACAAGAAACTATTCTGCCAACAACCTCACACTGCTGATCCTGTTCGTGGTGCCCACTGTCTTGCTGTTTACACTGTTCGCTGAAGGCAGGTAGACAAGGCGCCATCTAAGAGGATGGAAGGAGACTTGAGAGCCATAGGAACTGCAGAGGCATTTATTCCCAGCTGGCTGGCGCAGCAGCCACAGCAGTAGACACGCTACGGTCGCGCTTCTCGTGACTGATCCCACAGACAGGGCGGGTTGCAGCAGTGAGGCCGCTGTTTTCTAGGTGGAGCTCACATGTGCCCACTGCACAAAGTAGCTCGTGAGCAAACGAGTACCTCGTGACGTGCATGCGTGGTGCTATAAACGATCTCACTGTTGCCTAGTCATCATTTACAAAACGTGGTGGGAGAAAGCTGAACACGCCATCCTGGCCAATTTGCTCTCTCCCCACAAACCCAAGTGAGCCTGGGAACAGATTCTCCCCCACAGTCTCTGGCTAACAGGCCAGATCATCAGACATCTTGATTTCTGCTCTAGGAGACCCAAAACAGAGGAACTAGATTTCCAACCATGAGATAGTAAATTTGTGCTGTTTTAGGCCACTGAGCATGTGGTCATTTGCTACTATATTACAGCGAAAGAAAAGTATTGCACCAGATAACCAATCCAAACTTTCCTCCTACTCCAAGACCCATCAGAATCCAGGTCTACTTGACCAAGCCTCGCTAGTTTCCTTCTGCTCACAAACACTGGCTTTTGACTTCTGCCAGGTCAGGCTCAGCTCTGTACACAGAACTTTTATCTTTTGAAGTAGAAAAAGAAAGAAAAAAAAACGGTAGATGATGACTGTATAGTATGAACTCAGAGAGTGTGTGGTGTGTGCAGATCTGTGTTGTCCAGATCCCTCTCCAGGAAGGCCTTCTGCCCCACTGCAGGGGTACAGTCAGCAGACAGCCCCCCCTGTCAGCTCTTGGAGGATCCCCTTGAGTGGCAGGGAGCCAACTTCCTCAAGGCCATACTCTTCCCAAGGAAGCGTGTGTCTGTGACTAAGCAGGGGAGTGGACAGAGAGAGGGCTTAACGTGGGCCACTCTGAATGTTCATGAGGCTGACTGACTCCCTATCAGGCCCATGTTGCAGTTTGACTTCTTCTTGTGCCCAAACCTGTTCCTCACTTTCTTCATAGGTTAATTCCTAATAAATAATTCGAAACTTGCTCCCCTCCAAAAGCAGTGATGGATGACAAAAGCAGAATTTAATGGGATTGCCGTCATGAACCCTAGGGATGCAGGTGGTTTCTTGAAGCTGCAAGAGGCAAGGAAAGGCTTCTCCCTTAGAGAATCCAGAAAGAATGCAGTCTTGCCGCCTGCAACTTGATTTCAGCCTCATAAGACCTTTTTTAGCCTCTTTTTGGACTTTTGATCCAAAGAACTGTAAGATAAATTGTGTTTTAGCCAATAAATTTGTGATAATTTGTTACAACATCAAGAGGAAAATAAAACAAAATCTGCTACCTGGAAGTGGGATGCTACTGTAACAAATACCTTAAAAATGTGGAAACGATTTGGAACTGGACAATAGGAAGAGGCTGTAAGAATTCTGAGCGTCACCACAGAAAACCCCTAGACTACACTGAACAGACTAGTAGTTGAAATGTGAACGTTGATGATTCTGTAATGAGAACTTGTAGTGAGAAGCAAGGTAGCTAAAACCTACATTAACAAACACATTGTTTCCTAGCAATATGGACATTAAAGGCCCTAATAATGAGGGCTCAGAAGGACATTAGGAAAACCTGGAGGAGAGGAGACTCGCTGTACAGTGACAGAAGGCTTATGTGGGAAGCAGAACTTATAAAAGGTTATAGCAAGCTAAATAGAAAAAAAGAAAGTTGCTCAGTCGTGTCTGACTCTTTGTGACCCCATGGACTGTAGCCTACCAGGCTCTTCCATCCATGGGATTTTCCAGGCAAGAATACTGGAGTGGGGTGCCATTTCCTTCTCCAGCAAGCTAAACAGTGGCCCTTAAAGATATCAGGTCCTAATTCTGGGAAGTTGCAAACATTACCTTATATGGGAAAAGGGTCTTTGCAGATGTGCTTAAGGTAAGGGTCTTGAGATGGGGAGCCTGACAAGACAGGCACTAAATGCATCATAAAGACACTTAAAAGGGCAGGCAAAGGAGACTGCACATAGACAAAAGAAATGTGACGGGATGAAAGCGTGGCTATTTGAAGATGCTGTGCGGCTGGCTTTGAAGATGCAGGAAGGTGTCCTGAGCCAAGGAATGCAGGTATGCAGCTCTGGAGACGGAAAAAGGCAAGTAAACAGACTCTGGCCTAGAGCATCTGGGTCCCTGCCAAAACCTTGATTTTGCCCCAGTGCCACAGATTTCAGACTCATGGTCTCCAGAAATCTAACAGAATAAATGTGTGTTGTTTTAAGTCGTCAAGTGTGTGTGTGGTAAAATTTTTTATAGTAGCTATAGGAAACTGATACAATAATGAAATTAGACCCTTAGATGAGGAAAGTGCAAGCAAAGTGTTAAAGTTGTGGCCTCTTCCTATTGCTTATAGCAAAATGCAAGAATAGATTAAGGTAAGAATTGTCAGTGAAAAAGGGACCAGGACTTGATTTGGGAAAATTCTCAGTTTATCCAGGTTACAAAAGACACTATACTTAGGCAATTCATTGTGAGGAAAACAAATGCTTAAGAGGAAGCCAAGGGTGTGGTTGGACAACCTTCTGCTACTGCTTCAGACTCTTTGAGGAAATTAGGTGTGTGCTTCATGGATTGTCTCAGCCATGTTACCAAAAGCCAGGAATACGGAATGAATTATTCATGAAAGATGTATGGAGGAGGTCTAGTGGTATAAATTCTTCAGCCGTATGCAGGAGACCTACATGATTCTTCAAAATTTTACCAGCAGAAACACTGTCAGTTTAGACTGAAAGGACAGGCAGAAGTCAAAATGAAAGAAGGCTGTCAGAACCCCAACATTCTACATGCAGGAAATAGGCAGGAAAAAACTACTCAACTGGAAACATGTGCTATCCTTCATGGAAAAGAAAGGATGACACCAAGGATAGAGCCTTAGTCACGGGTGATTAGTCCCAGGCCTTGAAATCTACTGCTGCTTGCCTAACTGGATTTAGAAATTCGGGTGGAACACTGCTTCCTTTTGTCCTCTTAGTTTCTTTGCTTTCAGATGGCAATACCTTTAACTGTTATCCTACGCTTGTCCCACCATCGGATTCTGTGGGTAATAACTTGCGGGCTGAAGCTGAAGCTCCAATACTTTGTCCACCTGATGCCGTAGAGCCAAGTCATTGGAAGAGACCCTGATGCTCGGAAAGGTTGAAGGCAGGAGAGGGGGGTGACGAGGATGAGATGGTTAGATATTAGATAGCATCAGCGACTCAGTGGACGTGAATCTGAGCAAACTCTGGGAGATAATGAAGGACCGGGGAGCCCGGCGTGCTGCAGTCCATGGGCTCACAAAGAATCAGACATGATTCAGCCACTGAGGACAATGAACAACAACAAATTTGTTTCCTGAGCTCCACAAATTCACAGATTAGAAGAACTGTACCTCGGGGAAGATCAAATCGCTGATTTAGATGATTCAGACTTGGAACTTGGGAGCTGGTAAGATTTAGTTGAGATTATGGACTTTCATTTGCTTCTGTAATAATTTAAGACTTTGGGGGATACTGGAATGAGATTAATATTTTTTTCATGTGTGACAGACAGGAATTTGGGGGCAGAACATAGACTGTGGGAGGCAAAACCATGATTTTGCCAAAGATGTTCATGTCCTAATCCTTCCTCTTCCTACTTATGAACATAAAACCTACCATGGCAAAAGGGACTTTTCAGATGAGATTAAATTAAGGATTTGGGGATGGGGAGATTACCCTGATTATCTGGGTGGGCCCAATGTAGGCACAAAGGCTACTTATAAGGAGACAGGAGTGTCAGAGTTGGATGGGGAGATGTGATGCTGGAACCATTGATGGTAGAAAGGGTGATGGAGGACCATGAATCAAGGGATGCAGGCAGCCTCCAGAAGTTGGGGAAGGTAAGGAAATAACCTTCCACTAGAGAATCTGGAAGAGACACAAACCTCCCAATGTGAGACATGTTTCAGACTTCTGGTCTCCAGAACAGTGAGATAATAAATTTGTACAGTTTTACGCCACTAAGTTTGTGGTAATTTGTTACAACAGCAACAGGAAACTAACAGATTAGTTTCAATAAAATAAAATAATAATAATATTACTAATCCAAAAACCAGTTGTCAAATAATCTTCACAAAGATGAAAAAGAAATTTGATTTTGTCAACTTATAAATAGTTCACAAAGTGTTCAGTTCAGTTCAGTCACTCAGTTGTGTCTGACTCTTTGTGACCCCATGGACTGCAACACACCAGGCTTCCCTGTCCATCACCAACTCCCAGAGCTTGCTCAAACTCATGTCCATCAAGTCAGTGATGCCATCTGACCATCTCATTCTCTGTTGACCCCTTCTCCTCCTACCATCAATCTTACCCAGCATCAGGGTCTTTTCCAATAAGTCATTTCTTCGCATCACGTGGTCAAAGTATCAGAGCTTCAGCTTTAGCATCAGTCATTCCAATGAGTATCCAGTACTGATTTCCTTTAGGATGGACTGGTTTGATCTCCTTGCATCCAAGGGACTCTCAAGAGTCTTCTCCAGTACCACAATTCAAAAGCATCAACGGTTCGTCAGTCAGCTTTCTTTATGGCCCAACTCTCACATCCATACATGACTACTGAAAAAACCATAGCTTTGATTAGATGGACCTTTGTTGGCAAAGTAATGTCTCTGCTTTTTAATATGCTATCTAGGTTGGTCATAGTTGTTCTTCCAAGAAGCAAGCATCTTTTAATTTCATGGCTGCAGTCATGATCTGCTGTGATTTTAGAACAGAAGAAAATAAATCTCTCACTGTTTCCCCATCTCCTTGTCTTGAGTGATGAGACTGGATGCCATGATCTTAGTTTTCTGAATGTTGTTTTAAGCCAGCTTTTTCACTCTCTTCTTTGACTTTCATCAAGAGGCTCTTCAGTTCCTCTTCGCTTTCTGCCATAAGGGTGGTGTCATCTGCCTATCTGAGGTTATTGATATTTCTCCTGTCAATCTTGATTCCAGCTTGTGCTTCATCCAGCCCAGAATTTCGCATGATATACTCTGCATATAAGTTAAGTAAGCAGAGTGACAATATATAGCCTTGACATACTCCTTTCCCAGTTTGGAACCAGTCCATTTTCCGTGTCAGGTTCTAACTGTTGTTTCTTGACTTGCATACAGATTTCTCTGGAGGCAAGTAAGGTAGTCTAGTATTCCCGTCCCTTTAAGAATTTTCCACAGTTTGTTGTGATCCACACAGTCAAAGGCTTTAGTGTAGTCAAAGAAGCAGAAGGAGAGGTTTTTCTGGAATTCTCTTGCTTTTTTATGACCCAACAGATGTTGGCAATTTGATCTCTGGTTCCTCTGTCTTTTCTAAATCCAGCTTGAACATCCATAAGTTCTTGGTCCATGTTCTTTTGAAACCTAGCTTGGAGAATTTTGAGCATTACTTTGCTAGCGTGTGAGATGAGTATAATTGTGTGGTAGTTTGAACATTCTTTAGGTTTGGAATGAAAACTGACATTTTCCAGTCCGGTGGCCACTGCTGAGTTTTCCAAATTTGCTGGCATATTGAGTGTAGTACTTTCACAGCGTCATCTTTTAGGATTTGAAATACCTCAGGTGGAATTCCATCACTTCCACTAGCTTTGTTCATAGCGATGTTTCCTAAGGCCTGCTTGACTTCACACTCCAGGATATCTGGCTCTAGGTGAGTGGTCACACCGTTGTGGTTATCTGGGTCGTGAATATCTTTTTGTACAGTTCTTCTGTATATTCTTGCCACCGTTACTTAATATCTTCTGCTTCTGTTAGGGCCATACCATTTCTGTCCTTTATTGAGCCCATCTTTGCATGAAATGTTCCCTTGGCACAAAGCATTCACTACCATGAAAATCACAGCCTGGGTAATGAAATGGACTGGATGCCTCATGCAAAGTACCCTGGCTTGATCAGTGACTAAGCTCCAGGCTGCACCTCCACCATTTTTACCCCTTCCCTCCTCCTCCTCCTCCTCGGCAGCAACAAGTCTGGTCTCTATATCACTAAGTGTATTTTGTTTCTTAGATATAATTTGTGTCATATTTTAGATTTCACACATAAGTGGTGTTGCATGTATTTGTCTCTCTCTGTCGGACTTTCTTTTTTTTTTTTTAAAGAAAAGAAACCTTATGTATTATTTCTGCAATAAAAAAAATTAAGAACATATGTTCACATGCAAACCTGTACATGAATGTTTACAGCAGCAATATTCACAATAGTCAGAAAGTGGAAATAACCTAAAAGTCCATCAGTTGATGATTAGATAACAAAATCTGGTATATCCATAGAACTAAATGTATTTTTTTATCCCATAAACATGAATAAAGTACTGAATGATGTTACCAGTTACATTACAACATTATGAGTCTTAGAACATCATGTTAAATGAAAGAAGCCAGTCACAAAAGACCACATATTGTATGATTTCATTTATATAAAAAGTTCAGAATAGGCAAATCCATAGAGACACAACATAGATTGCTGCTTGCCCTGGGGTTAGTGGGGGTGTTGAGGGGATATGAAGAGCGGCTGCTAATGGGTACTGTACCGGATCAGATAGCACCTCCCACTCCCAATTTAGAACAAAAATGGCCTAAAATCGATTGTGATTTTGCACATCTTTGTGGATATACTAAAAACCACTAACTGTACATGTATGTGAATTACATCTCAATAAAGCTATTATTAAAAATATTTAAAGCTATAAAGAAATACTGAAGAACGAACAAGGTCCCTGAGTAATCCCAACACAGAGAACTTCCACTTTCAGTCAGCATATTAGAGTGTGAAGAGGTTGAGAGTTAGATACTGCTGCTGCTGCTAAGTCGCTTCGGCCGTGTCCGACTCTGTGCGACTCCATAGACGGCAGCCCACCAGGCTCCCCCGTCCCTGGGATTCTCCAGCAAGAACACTGGAGTGGGTTGCCATTTCCTTCTCCTCTGTCGGGCTTTCTTCACTCGGTATGACAATCTCTAGGTCCACCCATGTTCCTGCAAATAATATTATTTCATTCTTTTTTACAGCTGATTCATGGGGTCGCCAAGAGTCGGACACAACTGAGCGCCTGAACTGAACTGAACTGAATATGCCTCCACTGGTCACTCAGTGGAAGCATCACCTTCCTATCACGAGGCTGCAGTGACTCTCAGGCAATATATGGAATTTACTAGAGGACTCTTGAAATTCAGTACTCACACGGTACTTACTGATTGGCATTACAGGGAAGAGGCAAGGCTTAATTTGGCTGTGATAGGTTTCCAAGTGAGCTTTTGGAAGGGACATACATGTGTGTGTTAAGTCGCTTCATNCACTGGAGTGGGTTGCCATTGCCTTCTCCAATGCATGAAAGTGAAAAGTGAAAGTGAAGTTGCTCAGTCGTGTCCGACTCTTTGCGACCCCATGGACTGCAGCCTACTAGGGTCCCCCATCCCTAGGATTCTCCAGGCAAGAACACTGGAGTGGGTTGCCATTTCCTTCTCCTCTGTCGGGCTTTCTTCACTCGGTATGACAATCTCTAGGTCCACCCATGTTCCTGCAAATAATATTATTTCATTCTTTTTTACAGCTGATTCATGGGGTCGCCAAGAGTCGGACACAACTGAGCGCCTGAACTGAACTGAACTGAATATGCCTCCACTGGTCACTCAGTGGAAGCATCACCTTCCTATCACGAGGCTGCAGTGACTCTCAGGCAATATATGGAATTTACTAGAGGACTCTTGAAATTCAGTACTCACACGGTACTTACTGATTGGCATTACAGGGAAGAGGCAAGGCTTAATTTGGCTGTGATAGGTTTCCAAGTGAGCTTTTGGAAGGGACATACATGTGTGTGTTAAGTCGCTTCATTTCTGTCCAACTCTGCGACCCCATGGACTTTAGCCCACCAGGCTCCTCGGTCCACAAGATACTCCAGGCAAAAATACTGGAGTGGGTTGCCATGCCCTCCTCCAGGGTATCTTCCCAACCCAGGGATCAAACCCCCATCTCTGTACTAGCAGGCGGATTCTTTACCACTAGTGCCAACTGAGAAGCCCCTTGGAAGGAACACAGAAATGTTTAATGTACACAACCTTCTATTGGCTGTGGCTGCACCCATCTGAAGCACTGCTGGGCTTGGAGGTGGCGGAGGTCTGGCACTGCCAGCTGGCTTTACTGCATGCAGCAGCAGCATCGTTCCACGGCCTCCCTGTGCCGCTCTGGTTATTCCTGTCCGGGTGGGGCTGTGCAGGGCCCCTTCAACACTCCAGAGACTCTTCCTTGCTCTGCACCTGAGTCTCGTCCTCAGACAGAAAGCTGCAGATTCACGTCTGCATGAGGGACACATTTTGCGCTGGGTAGAGACAGGGGAAGTCTCTGAAAGAAGCCTAGCTCTGAGGGCTATATGCTTCTTTTCCTTATATTTGACTTACCTCCAGATTGGCAAATAACAGAGGTTTACTCAGGTATTGCAAACAGTTGGTCTTTTTATTAGTATAATATGTGCTTATGTACATGTCCACACATTATGTATTTATTAAGTCACTGGTGCTAGGTACAAATAGCCCTACTTCTCCTTCAGAAACTTCCCCATGAACCCTGCTTAGAGTCAAAATCTTATTTATTGGAGCTTTCTCCCTTATACTCCTATGCTTAGAAGAACTGCAAGCTTCTTCAGTAAACAAGAGAATGCATGAATGCATGTCTCTTCCGGTAAACAATCACTGTTCTGCGTGTCATGACAAATAGTGATATACCATTTTCACTATCTGTCAGTTAGGCATTGCTGATTTTCCCAAAAACTATGATTCATAATAATGTTTTAAGGAAAACACACTCTAAAGCTCATATATATACATATAACTGAAGCTCAGTTCTATAAAAACAGAACTTTAAATATCCAAACACTGGCAAATGAGAAGCCACGTGTGTTGGAGCCCAAAGGTCACTGCCAGGTGCAGCCGGCCCCACCCTGTCCTTTCATTAACTAACCTGTGCAAACTGGTCCCTTCGGCGACCGTTGTAGACCTACTGAAACTGTGTTCGATCCAAATCAGAAGTACAAGCCTAGTTTTATTCAGGGTCTGGCCATGCTGTCTGTCCTGGTTAGTTGCCCTCTTGAGGAATCTTGGCCTTAGCACTTACCCTGGCCTAATCAAATCTAAAGAAGGGGTTTGGTCTGTGATAAAGATGACAAGAGATACCAAGTTTAGCAGGTACAGTCCAGGAAGGGGTGGGGAGCAGTCAGTGAACAAAGGGTGCAATGGCTGGTTTAAAGGCAGTAGAATTTAAATTTAGTGAACGACAGCCTTGTAGAAAGCAAAACTCGGGGCATTATCTGAAAGTTCCAATAATACTATACTAAAATGATCTGTGTTTTTTTTTTTTTTTCCTAGCACTGTAATGTTCCACACTTCAAAAACACCTGTTATTGAAATAACATAATGAAACTCTTCCTTTTAGCAATGAAATCAAATTCTACAACTTACTTTCAGTTTGAGTTACACATTTCATGTCATCCTAAAGCTAACTGATCCACTTCATACTCTTCAATGTAATAGGAATGCACAAGGGACCAACCATCAAAACTGTTCTGCTAAAAATCCTCTCTGAACTTGCACTGCTATTAGGACTATCATTCCCCTTCAGCTGTTGGAAAGAAGCTGCCAGAAATTCTTCTATCTTTTGGGAAAACTAGTAGATGAGAGACAATTTTACAGACAGTCATACTGCTTAGCAAAAAGGGATATAAGCTTTATTGATCTATTTTGATTAACACAGCTCTTTCTTTTTTAATGCTTGTGTTTCTCAGGAAGACACTATGATTGATGTGAGGATGGAAAATTTTGGTTAATTTTGTATGTGTATCCACACACCCAGCAATAAACCATGTTAATAAATCAAATGTAGGAAAATAAACACAAGCCTGGACAATAAAAAAGAATGCTGCAAAAAAAAGAAACAGCACAAATATGCAAAGACATTCCTTTCTCAAAGTGGAATTCAAGTACATCTCTAATCACGAGGCATACTGCAATCAACAGTGTCATGGCGGAGAGAGTAGAGAGTAAAATGGAACAGACCCAACTCCAAAGCTCAGTTCAGTCTCCACGTGCCATTTCCCTATAAAGGGGGTTATACTGATACAAAGCTTATCCTCTAGTGTTAAGTCCCAACATACCAAATACCAATACAGATGTGTTGCACAAAGCCTGACACACAGTAAATGTTTTGAAAATTCTGGAGGAGAAGTAAAGGCAACATCAGTAGAAGTGAGGGACTAGGGAACAAACACAGTGAATAACCTGCAAAAATGGTCAGCATCAACTTTTTATGGAACTCTGGCCAATCTATAAAATAAAAAATAGCCAGAGAATGTTTTGTAAAGAAAAAAACAAAGCCTGAAAACCAGTAAGCAAGTTCTGTAGCACTTTAATTTACCCTGGGACCAGCCCCCACTCTCCAGCTCTGCAGTGGTCTTGAAAATAGGAACTCATATTCCTGGTGCAGGTTGCTGGTAACAGGAATGATATGGACCTTATGCTCACAGAATGTTAGTTGCTTGTTTTGATCTGTCTTGTGGGTCCTGAAGGACTGGCTCAAAGGCTTGCCTTTGTTTCAACTGACTCAGAGATGTCTTTCTAGGGTATTTGGGTTAAAAACATCTTCAGGTAAATGTATTCAGCATGGTCACAGGGGCAATGGATACAGATGGGGCAAGCAAGAAGCAGACTGAAAGCCTAGGAAGGAGAAGCTGAGGAAGGAGATACTTAGGGAAAGGGGGTGAAAAGTACCCACATATTCCAGAGAATCTAGAAGGCCATGTGCACGCCCAGGACTGAAAACACGCTCAGAAGAGACCCAAGAAGACCCTGAGTTCTCATCTCCAGCTGACCCTCAGGCTCTGAACATGCAGGAAGTGAAAACTAAGGCAAAGTTTTAAAAGGCGAAGTGTTAAAAAGCACTCCACCATACACATGAGGCGATCCACAAAGACTGAGAGAGGTTTTCTGTTTTTTTTTTTTGCTCCAGGTTATTAAGGGATTTCTATCAAACCACTTGCTGGCCATTAATCCACTGAGTTACCACACATGACAAAGAATACAGACTTTAAAAAGTTGTTGAGAAAACTCACTAAACAATACCGCAGAAAGCAAAACAGGAAACTCTATTGATGGAGCAGGATCTGATTTCCTGAGTTACTATATTTAGATAATCAAAACATCCAATTTCAACAGAAAGTTAAGAGGCATAAAAACAGATCCCACAAAAATAGATATCTCATTTACAAGGGAAAGCAGAAATGAACAGATGCAGTCCCTGAGGAAGCAAAGACACTGTATTTACCAAGAATCCCTTTAAATCAACTGCCTTAAATGTCAAGGAGCTAAAGAAAACAATGGACAGAGAAATCAAGCAGACCTAGAAAACAACAGAAAATATCAATAGAGAGAGAAGGTATAGTAAGAATCAAACAGAAATTCTTCAGGTCAAAAAATATCAATAATTGAAAGGAAAAATTCACAAGAGGGTTTCAATAGCAGATCTGAGACGCAAGAATCAGCAAACTCAAAGACAAGTCAAATAAAATTATCCAGTTCAAGAAAAGAGAGAAAAAGATTGAATGAAAATGATAAAGCCCAAGAGACCTCTGGGAAACCATCAAAAATATCAAAATGGGGACTTCCCTGCTGGTCCAGAGCCTAGGTCTCTGTGCTCCCAGTGCAGGAGGTCTGGGTGCAATCCCTGGTCTGAAAATTAAACCCCACACACTGCAACTAAGAGTCCCCACGCTGCAGCTAAGGTCCTGCATACCACAGTGGAGATCAACACGACCAAGACTTGGCACAGTCGAGCAAATAAACTGATGACATTTTTAAAAAGAATACCAAAGTGTGCACAATAAGAGTCCCAGAACAAGTGCAAAATGAGAAAGGGGCAGAAAGAGTATCTGAAGAAATAATGGCCAAAAACGTCTTCACTTAATCAGAAATATCAGCATCAAAGTAAAAAAAAACTCCAAGTAGGATAAACTTAAAGAGAGCCACACTAAGACACCTTATAATCTAACTGCTGAAAGCCAAAGATGAAGACAGAATTTTGAAAGCAGCAAGGTCGAAGTAACTCATCTTGCTCCGGATATCCTAAATAAGGTTAACAATTGATTTCCATCAGAAATGATGGAAGTCGGGGCAGTGAAGGGGCATGTTCAAAGTGCTGTAAGAAACTAAGTATCCTTCAAAACTGAAGGAGGTATTAAAATATCCCAGATAAACAAAAGCGGAGGGCATTCATTGTTGATAGACCTGTTCTATTATCAACACTAAAGGTAGTTCTTTAAGTGAAAACAAGAGCATTAGGAGTAACTGTGAGTCGTGTGAAAAAGGGAGGAACACCAGTATTAACACAGACACAGGTAAACAAAACATAAAAGCCAGTATTATTTTTATTTTTGGTTCATGAACCTCCCTATTATATGATTTTAAAGGCAATGCATAAAATGGTAATTATAGATCCATGTTACTGGGTACTCTCTATTTAAAGATGCAATTTGTGATGGTAGCAACATAAGAGGACAGAACTATTGGATCAGACTTTTACATACTGGTGAAACTACGTCAGTATCAATTTGAACCAGATTGTCATCAAGGTAGAAGCTCATGTAAATCCCCAGAGTCAGCTTTAAGAAAATAACTCAAAAATATACAGTAAGAGAAGTGAGATGGAACTGAAATAGTGCATTATATAAAAATACCTAAATACCAAAGGAAGCAATCATGGAAGAGCTGAGGAACGAAACAAAAATTAAGGCATAAAGAAAGCAAATAGACTTAGTCACTTCTTTAAAGACCCTATCCCCAAATGCAGTCTCATGCTGAGGAACTGAGGATTAAGATTTCAGCATATGAATTTGGAAGGACACAGTTCAGCCCGTGGCAATCTCCCTTACTACATTATTTTGAGTCCTTCCTTGTCAGTGATCATATTAAATCTAAATGGAAACAAACACTTCGATTAAAAGCAAGAGATGAGTAGAATCAATAAAGAAATATGAACTAACTATATGCTGTCCACAAGGGATTCACTTTAGTTCCCAAAATGTTAACACTAGTTGAAAGTGAATGGATGGGGAAAAAAAAAAAAAAAAACAGCCAAAAGAAAGCTCAACATAAAAATTTTTACAAGAGACAAAGAAGGACCCTATATAATGACCAAAAACTCAATCAGCTAAGAATATATAGACATTATAAGCAAAAATGAATCTCAAAAATTTTTGAGGCACAAACTGACAAAATTCAGGAAAAGTAGACAGTTTTACAATAATACTTGGGGATCTCAATATCCCACTTTCAATAATGTTAGAAAAACCAGAGAGAATGATGACAGGGAAGCAGAACATTTAAACTACACTATAACCCTAGTAGACCTACCAGATGTATACAGAGAACTTCATCCACAATAGCCATCTTTTCAAAGGCACACAGACCACATGAACAGCCACAAAACAAGTCTCAAAACATTCCAAACTACTGAAATCATACAGAGCCTTCCTCCTGACAGCAGTGGAATGAAACTAAGAATCAGTATCTGAAGAAAAATGGAAAATTTCTCAAATATGTGAAAATTAAACAATACAGTCCTAAATAACAAATGGATCAAAGAACAGATCATAAGAGAAATGAGATAAAACTTTGAGATGAATGGAAACAAAAAACACAGCATTTGAAAATTTATGGGACGCATTACAAAGAGTGCTCGGAGTGAAATTCAGATCTGCAAATAGTCTGCATTTTTAAAAAAAGAAAGATTTCAAATCAATAACCCGATTTTACATATTAAAGAACTAGAAAAAGAAGACCTACCTAGTACTTTGGCCAGCTCAAGCGAAGAGTTGACTCATTGGAAAAGACTCTGATGCTGGGAGAGACTGGGGGCAGGATTAGAAGGGGACGACCGAGGATGAGATGGCTGGATGGCATCACTGACTTGATGGGCGTGAGTCTGAGTGAACTCCGGGAGTTGGTGATGGACAGGGAGGCCTGGCGTGCTGCGATTCATGGGGTTGCAAAGAATCGGACACTACTGAGAGACTGAACTGAACTGAACTGAACTAGACGCAAAGCTAACTGAAGAAAGGAAATAGTAAAAACTGGCTAAGTGAAACAGAAAATACAAGTGTTTCAGCTTTTCTCACAGAGAAGCCAAAGGGTGCGCTGCACAGTGACTGAGGCCCACAGCGCCTCTTCCCCACCACAGATGCTATGGTTTTCCATGCCTGAATCTCTTCTTCCAGAATTCTAAATGCTGTGAATAATGGACATTATAGCAGGATTTATTATGTTATCTGGCATATTTTAACAACTCAGAATCTTTCAAATGATGACCACATCCTTCTTCGGGGAGCTGACAGAAAGGGTGGGTGTTGGAGCACGCGGGGAAGTAGACGAGACACTTGGTAAACCAGGACATGCTCGACAGCTGAGCACCATCTGAGTGGTGGCTGCAGCCTCCTTAAAGCGAGGATTGGGTTAGCTTTTCTGTTGGCCTCACCGAACAGTGGGGATTTCTTTGTCCAGACTTAGAGACTCCGTGATTTTCTTCCTAGATTGTTCGTGGAAAGAGACTCTGGAGACCCTTCTTCCTGGGGACTTTGTTTTTTGCTTCGGATACCAAGAAGAATCTAAGGCCTTTACCTGATGCAGGAAAGCTTATTAACAAAAAGGAAAGAAAGAGCAGGTCACAGAGTCCAACACAACTGAGTGACTGAGCACACCCAGAGAAAGACCAGGGAGAACCCCTTAGGAGTGAACTGCACCAGGCCAAGGGAGGCAAACGGCCCTGCAGAGCTGGGGTGCAGAGCTGTTAACGCAGGGTTATTTCCATCGTCCACGGGGGTCACTGATTGATAGCTGCATGTTATACAACAGGATGCTCTCCTGTACAGGCACTTCCAATAACTCAGTCTGTTATAATTAGATGTATTTATTCATGGCATATTTATGAGCAGTTAATAAGTCCAACGGCAGCCAAAGGTTACTTCATAGTCAGGATGGTGTGAGGCCTGCACATGTGCAAGAGCAGGGAAGGTCCTGCCAGTTGGCCACGGGGATTCTTCCAGGCCCTTGACCATCTTTGGAGTACTGTGTTGGGGGTGGGGCTGGTAAATTACTTGGTGGGATTAGGCGGCGACGGACGGTTAGCTGAAGGGGCCGCCTTACCTTGCTCTCCACTAACTTCCTGCCTATCAGAACTGCCCATCAGCATCATTCCTCTCAATTTCCACGACTGGTTTGGCCATCACTCTCTTCTTTTCCCTTCACGTTTCAGAATGCTCTTCTGTCTACTCTGGCAACTCATTTTGTGACAGTCTATCATTTCCAGTAAGTGGCCAGACAAATATTTTGAAACTGTGTGGAGTTTCTGTGAATCAGGAAGAGTTTCGGGTTTTTCTATCATTTAAATGTCTGAGCTCAAGCCTGCCTTAGGGAGAGTGCGTTACTTTTAGAAAACGGTTTGATAAAATGTGCCCTGAAAGTCCCTTTCTGGATTAGTTTTTATCCCCAGCACACCGCGAATAGCCTATAAGCAACGCTGACTGGTCTTCCTGATGCAAGTTTGTAAAGCAGAGATTGAGACACTTGCAGCACAGATGCTGAGCATAAAATAGGAAAAGTGACAAGAGGCTCTGCCTATCATTAGCAGACTTATCATAAAAGATGTATGCATTCTGAAACTCTAGATTTTACCAGTGAGTAACTTGTACTTCTCCAGGTTTGTAAGGAATTGAGAGTGTGGTGAGGAAGCCGTGCAGTGGGTTGGGATGATTTGTACAGCGCTGTAGCTTTTCACTGTCTGGGTGTGTTTGCTAAGAGAGCCAAAGCAAAGTGTCACAGATTCAAGGGCAAAAACCACAGTAATAAATTTTCTCACAGATCTGGAGACTGGAAGTGTGAGACCAAAGCTGGGCTGGTGTCTGCTGAGGTCTCTCTCCTCGGGTCACAGATGCCTTCTCCCGTGTCCTCACAGCCTCTGTGCCTACCTGTGTCCCTGTCTCTTCTTATAAAGACACCAGTCACAGTGGGCCAGGATCCATTCCAAAGACCTCTGTTTAACTTAGTTACCTCTTTAAAGGACCTATCTCCAAACCCAGCCACATTCTGACGAATCGGGGCTTAGGGCTTTAACACATAAAGTTGGTGGGAAGGACACAATTTGTCCCACAACAATAACGAAATCACCTGCTTCTTACCTGCAACACCCTCTCCCACCTTTCTGACTTAACAAAAATTATGGCATACAGACTAAAACAACAAGGAAATCTACCTGAATTTGTGAATTTGGATAGCTGAAAAGTGACTTTACAAAGGGGGTGAAGATTTGGAATTTGATGCTAAAGCTGAAACTCCAGTACTTTGGCCACCTCATGCGAAGAGTTGACTCATTGGAAAAGACTCTGATGCTGGGAGGGATTGGGGGTAGGAGGAGAAGGGGACGACAGAGGATGAGATGGCTGGATGGCATCACTGACTCCATGGACATGAGTCTGAGTGAACTCCGGGAGTTGGTGATGGACAGGGAGGCCTGGCGTGCTGCGATTCATGGGGTCGCAAAGAGTCAGACACGACTGAGCGACTGAACTGAACTGATGCTTCACTTCACATGCCTTTTATGAGAACTTCTGAACAGTTCTGTTATGGCTGCTTTGCAGAGACACCAAGAAGTTTTTGGTTCATTTGGGGCCAACATTAATGCACATACCCAGAGACACCTCAGAGCCCTTATATATATATAGATATATAAAGGAAATCTATTCCAAATATCCTTTCTACTTTTGTGTGACTCAAGAGATGGAGACCCCAGAAGTGCTGGGTTCTGAGGAAATTCAAGATTGAGGAATGGCCAAGGGTGGGAAGGATGTAAACGGACAACTCTGGAGGAAAAACGTGTAATGAAAGGGAGGTGGCTGGGGGCCCCTCCATCCCTTCATCGGAAAGCCTCAGCAGGGTCTGCTTGGCTTTCATGGAGACCATGACCAGCCTGGCTGACAACTAAATGAGTTTCTCCTCTGGCCAGTTAAAAAAAAAAAAAAAAAAAAAAAAAGCTTTTGAAATGCTGTGAAAAAGCTTTTTTCACTTGTGTTTACAAAAACTCTAGAACACGGGTACTATTTTCATACCCATCTTACAAATGAAAAAGTTACAAAATCTCTCCCATGTCGCACAATTAGTGGCACAGTTAGGATTCCAACCCAAGTGGAATAGTTCCAGAGTCTGCACACAAGTTGGCATCAAGTCAGGAATTTGCAAGTTAGTTGACAAGCTCCGTATCCCTAACAAGAGACACTCGGTGCTTCAAATTGTCTTGGCTTCTGTATTCAGAAGGACTCCCTGAGAGCCAGGAGCCAATCAAGTGCCAAGGCAGCTTTCCAGTGGAGGTGGAGGGCCTGCATGGCTGAGCGGGCAGGGCAGTACAGGAAGAACAGGCAGCCCCCGGTAGCCAGGGCTGAAAAAAACTGCAACAAAACACTAGGGAGGTATTTGCTATTTGGGAAGAACTCTGGGCCACATTTCAGACCTTGACAGATGAGCCTGAGGGGGTGTCCTACAGGTCATCATTGTGTGGTCAACACGGGATCACACAAGATGAAATCAATGCTTGTGTTTTACAGAACATCAGCAAACAGACAGGCTGGGCCATGGAAACAGAAGAATTTTCAGAGAGGAAACCTGGGAATAAGAAGACGAAGTACCCAAGGGCCTGATGCTCTGCTGGCCAGGCTGTCTCTGGGTCTGTGTGGCTTTAAAAGGTACCAAGTCTCAGTTCAGCTCTACAGAAAAGGGGAGAATATACACTTAACATCTCTAAAGGAGAGCATATGTACCCGAATGGCTAAAATAACAGGTATTAGCATCTTAGTGTAGGAGGAAAGGAAGAGTCTGGTGAGCACAGAGCCCAGGGAAGCACAGGTTTATACAGAGAAGGACGGTGAATGCCTGCAGAGGGGATCATGCCCCAGTGTCCAGAGGCCAAGGGATTAAGATGAAGGCCAATGAGGGGAAGTAGGTCTCACTGGGTTCATCCTCAACAATCAGGGACTGGCTTCTCTAAACACGTGACAGGCAGAGGGCAACAGCCTAGAGCCGCGCTTGCGGCATGCTGCTGATCTGCTACAGAGAGCAGTGGTCCCTACTCCAAGGCATCTGAGAACGGAGGGAAGGCTGGCCAGTCGAGGGGCCAGGAGAGGTTCTGCTCCTTGCCCTAAAATTCCCAGGGGCCCAGAGCAAAAGGAACCTGCCTTGTATACAGAGAATCGGTCCTTAAGTTCAGTTCAGTTGCTCAGTCATGTCCGACTCTTTTTGACCCCATGAATTGCAGCACGCCAGGCCTCCCTGTCCATCACCAACTCCCAGAGTTCACTCAAACTCAGGTCCATCAAGTCGGTGATGCCATCCAGCCATCTCATCCTCTGTCATCCCCTTTTCCTCCTGGCCCCAATCCCTCCCAGCATCAGAGTCTTTTCCAATGAGTCAACTCTTCGCATGAGGAGGCCAAAGTACTGGAGTTTCAGCTTTAGCATCATTCCTTCCAAACACCCAGGGTTGATCTCCTTTAGAATGGACTGGTTGGCTCTCCTTATATCCAGGTCAGGAAGCAACAGTTCAAACTGGACATGGAACAACAGACTGGTTCCAAATAGGAAAAGGAGTACGTCAAGGCTGTACACTGTCACTCTGTTTATTTAACTTATATGCAAAGTACATGATGAGAAACACTGGGCTGGAAGAAGCACAAGCTGGAATCAAGATTGCAGCGAGAAATCTCAATAACCTCAGATAGGCAGATGACACCACCCTTATGGCAGAAAGGGAAGAGGAACTAAAAAGCCTCCTGATGAAAGTGAAAGAGGAGAGTGAAGAATTTGGCTTAAAGCTCAACATTCAGAAAACGAAGATCATGGCATCTGGTCCCATCACTTCACGGGACCTAGATGGGGAAACAGTGGAAACAGTGTCAGACTTTATTTTTCTAGGCTCCAAAATCACTGCAGATGGTGACTGCAGCCATGAGATTAAAAGACGCTTACTCCTTGGAAGGAAAGTTATGACCAACCTAGATACCATATTCAGAAGCAGAGACATTACTTTGCCAACAAAGGTCCGTCTAGCCAAGGCTATGGTTTTTCCAGTGGTCATATATGGATGTGAGAGTTGGCCTGTGAAGAAAGCTGAGTGCCGAAGAATTGATGCTTTTGAACTATGGTGTTGGAGAAGACTCTTGAGAGTCCCTTGGCCTGCAAGGAGATCCAACCAGTCCTTGTCTGCTTTTTATTCTTCTGAGATGTCATCACACATTTTTAATACTATTTCACTTGGACTCCCAGTTACATATTTTCGCACATTTTTGTCGCTATGTCTAGAGCACGTTTGCAAATCTCCCCGTCAACCCACACAGCCATGTGCCCCCACAACTCAGCTCAGTCTTCCATCATTCCCTCTGTTAACCCTGCCTCCTGCCCACCAGCCCAAGGCAGGTCCCCATGGACCTGTTCCCAAATACGCCTGTCTCCATCTCCATGACATCCAGGGTCTACGGATGGTATTTATGCGCCATCTAAACTGAAGCTGGCCTGTCAGTCAGTCTGTCTCCTGCCCTCCACCCTGTGAGCTCTCCTCTGAACCATCTTTTTCTCCCCTCTTGCTCCAGCCCTTCATCGACTGAGAGAAAAAGGGGAGAAAAGGATGATGGTTCAGTGANCTTCGCATGAGGAGGCCAAAGTACTGGAGTTTCAGCTTTAGCATCATTCCTTCCAAACACCCAGGGTTGATCTCCTTTAGAATGGACTGGTTGGCTCTCCTTATATCCAGGTCAGGAAGCAACAGTTCAAACTGGACATGGAACAACAGACTGGTTCCAAATAGGAAAAGGAGTACGTCAAGGCTGTACACTGTCACTCTGTTTATTTAACTTATATGCAAAGTACATGATGAGAAACACTGGGCTGGAAGAAGCACAAGCTGGAATCAAGATTGCAGCGAGAAATCTCAATAACCTCAGATAGGCAGATGACACCACCCTTATGGCAGAAAGGGAAGAGGAACTAAAAAGCCTCCTGATGAAAGTGAAAGAGGAGAGTGAAGAATTTGGCTTAAAGCTCAACATTCAGAAAACGAAGATCATGGCATCTGGTCCCATCACTTCACGGGACCTAGATGGGGAAACAGTGGAAACAGTGTCAGACTTTATTTTTCTAGGCTCCAAAATCACTGCAGATGGTGACTGCAGCCATGAGATTAAAAGACGCTTACTCCTTGGAAGGAAAGTTATGACCAACCTAGATACCATATTCAGAAGCAGAGACATTACTTTGCCAACAAAGGTCCGTCTAGCCAAGGCTATGGTTTTTCCAGTGGTCATATATGGATGTGAGAGTTGGCCTGTGAAGAAAGCTGAGTGCCGAAGAATTGATGCTTTTGAACTATGGTGTTGGAGAAGACTCTTGAGAGTCCCTTGGCCTGCAAGGAGATCCAACCAGTCCTTGTCTGCTTTTTATTCTTCTGAGATGTCATCACACATTTTTAATACTATTTCACTTGGACTCCCAGTTACATATTTTCGCACATTTTTGTCGCTATGTCTAGAGCACGTTTGCAAATCTCCCCGTCAACCCACACAGCCATGTGCCCCCACAACTCAGCTCAGTCTTCCATCATTCCCTCTGTTAACCCTGCCTCCTGCCCACCAGCCCAAGGCAGGTCCCCATGGACCTGTTCCCAAATACGCCTGTCTCCATCTCCATGACATCCAGGGTCTACGGATGGTATTTATGCGCCATCTAAACTGAAGCTGGCCTGTCAGTCAGTCTGTCTCCTGCCCTCCACCCTGTGAGCTCTCCTCTGAACCATCTTTTTCTCCCCTCTTGCTCCAGCCCTTCATCGACTGAGAGAAAAAGGGGAGAAAAGGATGATGGTTCAGTGAAGAGCTCCCAGGGTGAAGGGCAGGAGACAGACTGGCGTACAGGTCAGCTCCAGTGATCGCTGCTTACTTACTTAAATTAACACACAGGGAGATGCGTGAAATCGACCTTCATCTCGCCTCCCCCTTCTGTTTAATAGTTTAATAATACACTTTCAGCGGGAAGATTAAGGCTCATCCCCTTACCGCCTCCCACACACCCACGCAAGCGCAACGTTGCTCCGACTCTGGCACTGACAGCCTCTATAACGTCCTTCCCACAAGCTCAGGTTCACACCAGGAAAACAGAGAGCAGGGGAGGAGGAGGAGAATGACCTCCAGATGTCTGTACAACTGTCCACTTTCCAGCCGGGGGATGAGTACAGCTTGTGCGCCTGGCGGGGAGGGATCACTCTGCGTGCAGGGGTGGGGAGGCCAGCAGAACCCCGCTGGGACAGCTCTGTCATCTGCCGTCCTTTCAGACCCACTGCTCAGGGAGTGGCCTCTGCTGATCAGCACCCAGGGCAAGGGTTTAAGAACCTGTTGAAAGTCAAACCAAAACGTCGAGCGATCGCATCTTCGTGTGCAGCCTCAGAGCCACACGGTCCAAGTGTAATGAAAATGGAATTCAGCCTTCCTCTGACCCTTTCAGGAAACCCTGGTGCCCTTCAGCTCTCCTCATGCATGCATTCCTTCACACTGGGACCTCGGAACAACACTGCTTTGCAAGACAAATCTGGGAATCATCGTTGACGCTTGTCATGCACAAATCTCTCCGTTTCAATTCCACCAGCAAGTCCTGTCAGTTCTCTCAAATGACTGCTTCACTTCATTTCTTTGGTTTTGTCTCCCAAAAATCTGTCCTCATCTCCCGCCTGATGTGGCAAGCCCCCTCAAGAGCACTGTGGGATTCTACCCGGAAGTCTGATTCCTCCAAGCCCTGTTGTGTTTCCAAGACAGCAGACACCTAAGCTTAGACCTCTGCACTTCACTCCCTGCTTGAGCCTTTCCTCCGCTCCTTAAAATGCTGGTTCAGGACACCAAGCCAGCGCCACCTTGTCCTTCTGGCCGCAACTGCAAAGTGACTTAGAGAAGCCTTTCCTGGGCTCACCCCCGATATAAAGGGCCTTTCCTGTTATTCTCTCCCATGTTCTTTTCCTTCTCTGTTTTAATACTAACAGACAATAACATTTTCTAGGTTTATATTTAAAGGTGTGAGCTTCCTGGGTGGCTCAGTGGTCAAGAATCCACCTGCGTTGCAGGAGACACAGGAGACATGGGTTAAGTCCCTGGGTCTGGGAAGATGCCCTGGAGGAGGGGATGGCAATCCACTCCAGTATTCTTGCCTGGAGAATCCCATGGACAGAGCAGCCTGGCAGGCTACAGTTCATGAGGTCAGAAAGAGTCAGACAGACCTAAGCATACACACATTACTGCCCTTATTAATACTGTCTGAAGCACTGTGGGGAAGAAATTGGATTCAGTCGAAAAAAATAGGTTCAATAATAAAAACCAGATTTGCAATGTTTATTATTTTTTGTTGGATGCCTTTAAAAATATTTAGAATCTATTTAATTTTTCATACGTTTAAATGCTTTTTTAAAAGTCAGTTTATTAAAAGAGGAGTGACATCATCACATTGAAGGCCCAGTCCCTTTCCCTCCACAATGGTCAACAACTGAATGTCTCTTCATGAACAAAAACAGATCTGAGAGATCTGGAGCCTACCCTCCACTTCTTAGGAGATGAAGATCTGGGTGAGCGATCAGATTCCACAGGTATTTTCAACACTTTGCAAAGGTCCTATTTCACTTACACACAACGAAGACTGGCCAAACCGAGGTACGACGTGGCTAGAAACAGGAAGAAAAGCAGGGGCTACTAGGAGCAGCCACACAGAATGACCGTGTCTCACAGTGACCCGCTCTGTAGACAAAACCGGCAGTCCGCAGCCACCGTCAAAACCCTGCAGACCTCTCCAGCTTTCACCCCAGAGGCACTGACACCAGCCGTCTGAGTCTTTGCCCAGTCCCTCTCCTGTGTCCCCGCCAGAGTCTGGGCACCACACCAGCAGCCAGCCCAGGCCTCTGCGTCTGCATGGGTTCCTGCCAAGACATCGCCATGTGTGCACTGAGGCCAGCGCACCTAGCAGGCCTGGGAACACTGTGAGCCTCCACTACAGAGAGGGCACAGGGGAGCACACCAGAGCCAGGGGCCCCACCACAGCTGGTGGGCCCGGAGTGGGCCCTGTCTTCTATGCCACCTATGCCACTGCACTCCCCTGCAGCTGGCCCCTTCGTTCCCGCTGTGTGCCACCACGCTCCCAGCCTGACCATCATGCCATACCCACGGCATGATCCAGCAATCACTGGATGCAATCACTAGTGCACACCAACACTCAGGGTTGCAACACTCAGGGCCCCCGTGGTTGGCCTTGCCTCTCCATCATCACATACGTGTCTGCAGCTGGCCCCTGCAGGTGAGTGTGTGCATACCACCAGTTCTGGCAACCACCACAACTGTTAAGTCCTTATCCAACAACAATTACTTGATGTAAAAGTAAACGGATTGAATTTCCCAATCAAAAGGTACAAAATACGTGGATGGACAGAGAAACGTGACCCAGTCATAAGTGGCCTATAAGAGACTCACATTAACTTTAAGGGCACAACGTGAAGGCACAGAAAAAGATATTCCATGAAAATGGGAACTGAAGGGAAGCAGAGATAACTGTACTTATACTAGAAAAAACAGAGTTTAAACCAAAACTGTAAGAAGAAACAAACAAGGTCATTATACAATGATAACAGCTCAATCCATCAACATGCTATAACAATCCTGAAAATATATGAACCCAATATCAGAATACCTAAATATACTGACCCAATACTCACAGACCTGAAGGGAGAAATAGACAGTGCAATAATAGTAAGGAACTTCAATACCCCACTTGGAACAACACCATCGCTTCAACTTTCTCTATCCAGATGGGAAATGAATAAGGAAAGCTGGACTAGAAATATACTTTAGACCAACAGACCTGACAGCCACATACAGAACACAGCACCCAAGAGCAGCAGGACACACTCTCCACGATACCCAAGGAACACTCTCCAGGACAGGACATAGAAAGTCTCAGCACACTTGAGAAGACTGAAATCACACCCAGTGTCTTTCTGATCATGAAACTAGAGATCAACAACAGGAAGAAAACTGGAAACTCATGAATATATGGAAATCAAGCAACACTCTCTTCAGTGACCAAAAGGTCAAAGGAGAAATCAAAAGGAGGGTCAAAAATATCCTGAAGCAAATGAAAATGGAAATACAACACACAAAATCCTATAGGCGTTCTAACTGGTTTCATCGGTCTGTATTTCTGTTTTTGTGCCAGTACCATACTGTCTGGATGACTACAGCTTTGCAGTATAGTCTGAAGGCAGGGAAGTTGACACATCCGCCTCCATTCTTCTTTTACAAAATTGCTTCGGATGTTAGGGGTCTTTTGTGTTTCCACACAAGTTGCGAAATCACTTGTTCTAGTTCCGTGAAAAATACCCTTAGGAGTTTGACAGGTATTGCACTGAATTTATACACTGCTTTAGGTAGGAGAGTCATTTCCACAATATTGATTTTTTTCAAAACAAGAACAGGGTATATCTCTCTATCTGAAATCTTTGATTTCTTTCATCAGTATTTTATAGGTTTTTTTTTTTTTTTTTTGCATACAGGTCTTTTGTCTCTTTAAATAGTTTTAAAGTCAAAGTGTTAGTTGCTCAGTTGTGTCTGATTCTTTGTAACCCCCATGGACTGAGTATGCCAGGCTCCTCTATCCATGGGATTCTCCAAGCAAGAATACTGGAGTGGGTAGCCATTCCCTTTTCCAGGGGATCTTCTCAAGCCAGGGATCAAACCCAGGTCTCCTGCATTTCATGCAGATTCTTTACCAACTGCTCCTAGGTACTTTAATCTTTTTGTTGCAACAGTGAATGGGACTGTTTCTGGAACTTCTCTTCCTGATTTTTTAGTGTTAGTGTATAAGAATGCAATGGATTTCTGTGTATTACTATTAAATCCTAAGACCTTACTATATGGAAAAGCTCAGAGATAAACCCATGCACCTATAGGCAAATGATATTTGACAAAGGAAGCCAGACTATCCAAAGGCGCAAAGACAGTCTCTTCAATAAGCGGTGCTGGGAAAACTGGACAGCTACCTGCAAAGGAGTGACATTAGAGCACTTCCTAACACCAAACATAAAAATAAATTCAAAATGGACTAAAGACGCATAAAAGACCAGAAGCTACAAAACTCTTAGAGGAGAATATAGTCAAAACACCCTTTGAAATAAAGTACAGATGATCTCTGACCCACCTCCTAGAGTAATAGAAATAAAACAAAAAATAAACAAATGGGACCTAATTGAACTTAAAAGCCTTTGCATAGTGAAGCAAATTATAAACAGGGTGAAAAAGACAACCCTTGGAATGGGAGAAAATAATAGCAAGTGGAACAACTGACAAAGGATTAGTCTCCAAAATATGTAAGCAGCAAATGCAACTCAACACCAGAAGAAAAAAAAACAGACTCAATCAAAAGGTGGGCAGAAGACCTAAACAGACATTTCTCCAAAGAAGACATACAGATCACTAATAAACACATGAAAAGATGTTCGATATTGCTAATTATTAGAGAAATGCATATCAAAAGTACAATGAGGTATCATACCCCACACTGGTCAGAATGGCCACCATCAGAAAATCCACAAATAATAAATGCTAGAGAGGGTTTGGAGAAAGGGAACTCTCATACTACTGGTGGTAATGTAAACTGATACCGCCACTGTAGAGAACAGTAAGGAGATTTCTTAGAAAACTAGGAATAAAACTACCAGACGATCCAAAAATCTCATGAATGAGCATATGCCTTGAGGAAACCATAACTGAAAAAGACACACATACCACAATGTTCATCACAGCACTATTTACAATAGCTAGGACATGGAAGCAACCTAGATATCCACTGACATACGAATGGATAAAGAAGGTGTGAAACCTATATACAATGGATTATTAAAGGAACACATTTGAGTCAGTTCTAATGAAGCGGATAAACCTAGATCCTATTATACAGAGTGAAGTAAGCCAGAAAGAAACACGTATCATACATTAAGGCATATATATATCGACTCTATATATAATCTATGCATATATATGGAATCTATATATAATCTATGGGGAATCTATAAAGATGGTACTGATGAGCCTATGTGCAGAGCAGCAGAGGAGACCCAGGCATGGAGCACAGACTTGTGCACACAGCAGGGGAAGGAGAGGGCGGGACCGACTAGAGCAGCACTGAAACACACACATCACCACAGGGAAAACAGACGGTCCACGAGCTTTGCTATATGACGCAGGGAGCTCAAGCCGCTGCTCTGTGATGACTGAGACTGGTGGGGTGGGGCGGGAGGTGGAAGGGAGGTTCAAGAGGAGAGGCACATATGTATAGTTATCACTGATTCTTGCTGATGTATGGCAGAGACCATCATCGGAGAAGGCAATGGCACCCCACTCCAGTACTCTTGCCTGGAAAATCTCATGGATGGAGGAGCCTGGTGGGCTGCAGTCCAAGGGGTCGCTAAGAGTCAGACACAACTGAGCGACTTCACTTTCACTTTTCACTTTCATGCATTGGAGAAGGAAATGGCTACCCACTCCAGTGTTCTTGCCTGGAGAATTTTAGGGACAGGGGAGCCTGGTAGGCTGCCGTCTATAGGGTCGCACAGTGTCGGACACGACTGAAGTGACTTAGCATGGCAGAGACCAACACAATTTTGTAAAGCAGTTATCCTCCAATTAAATATAAATTTTAAAAAATCCTATGGGATGCTGCAAAAGCAATGTGAAGAGGAAAGCGTACAAATGCCTCAACTAGCAAAAAGAAAGAAAGCTCTCAAATAAATACTCTAACTCTATACCTCAAGGAACTAGGTAAAGAACAAACTAAGCCCAAAGTTTGCAGAAGAATGAAATAGCAAAGATCATAGCAGAAATATTAAAAAGACAGACCAGGAAATAACAAAGATTAACAAAACTAATGGGTTTTACTTTTAAATGGGAGCAAAATTGACAAACCTTTAGCTAGTCTAAGAATAAAATAGAAAAGACTCAAATAAATAAAACCAGAGATGAAAGAGAAAATTTTACAACTAATATCATAAAATACAAAGAATCATAAAACTACTATAAACAAATATATGCCAAAAATGGAATAACTTAGAAGAGCTGTATAAATTCTTAGAAAGATACAACCTTCCTAGACTGTTATAGGAAAAATAAAAAGTATGAACAGATGAACAATTAGCAAGAAAATTTAATCATTATCAAAAATCTTCCAACAAAAAAAGTGTTAAGACCAGATGGCTTCACTGATGGATGCTACCAAACAGTAAAAGAACAACGAAAACGATCTTTCTCAAACTCTTCCAAAATTGAAGAGGAAAGAACGCTCCCAAATTCATTTCACAAGGTCAGCACCACCTTGATACCAAAGCCAGACAAGGATACTATTATGAAAAGTACAGACAATGTGCTGGATTAATCTAGATGCAAAAATTCATAACAAAATATTAGCAAACCAAATTCAACAGCATATTAAAAGGAGCATACATTATAATCAAGTGGGATTTACTCCAGAGATCCAAGGGATTAATAAATATGATACATCACATAAACACTTTAACCACTTGAGGCAAAGAGCCAACTCATTGGAAAAGACCCTGATTCTGGGAAAGACTGAGGGCAGGAGGAGGAGAAGAGGGTGACAGAGGATGAGACAGTTGGATGGCATCACTGATTCAATGGACATCAGTCTGAGAAACTCTGGGAGATCCTGAAGGACAGGAAAGCCTGGTGTGCTGAAATCCACAGAGCTGCAAAGAGTTGGACATGACTGAGTGACTGAACAACAACAATCACATAAATAGAATAAACGATAAGGATCTTGCAATTAACTCAATAGAAGTATTCACTGAAAATGAATTCATCCTTTCATGATAAAAATAAGATCCTACCACAATAAAAACATTTAACAATTTCAGGATACAGTATGTCTCAATGTAATAAAGGGAATATATGACAAGACTGGGGCTTGGCAGGTGGTGCTAATGGCAAAGAACCTGCTTGCCAGCGCTTGAGACATAAGAAGCGTGGGTTTGATCCCTGGGTCAGAAAGATCCCCCGGAGAAGGGCATGGCAGCCCACTCCAGTATCGTTGCCTGGAGAATCCCATAGACAGAGAACCATAGGGTTGCAAAGAATCAGACACAACTGAAGCAACTTAGCACACATACGTGACAAGACCACTGCTAGCCTCACACTTAACAGAGAAAAACTAAAATAAAAGGCTTTTCCTCTAATATTAGGGATAAGACAAGAGTACTCTCTTACCACTGTAATTTGACATAGTTACTGCGCATCCTATACAGAATAATCTGGCAAGAAAAAGAAATAAAAGGCGCCACACTGGAAAGAATGAAAATTGTGTTTGTGTGCAGATGATATGATCTTATATAGAGAGACTTAAAAACTCCCATCAAAAACTTATTGGAACTAATCAATGCATTCAGTAAAGTTGCAAGACACAAAAATCACAAGCAAAAATCAGCTGTAATTCTATACATTAATGACAAAATATCTGAAAAATAAAAACACCTCATTTTGAACAGCACAAAAAGAACAATTAAATACTTAGGAATAAATTTAACCAAGAAGATGAAAGTTCTCTTCACTGAAAAGAACATGATTTTGAAGAAAGAAATTTACAAAGATACAAACAAATGGAAAATTTTCACATTCATGAATCAGAAAAGTCAATACTGTTAAAATGTCCATATTACCCATTTTCTATATATTCAATATAACCCTTTTTAAAACTTGAAAGTCATTTTTCACAGAAATACAAAAACAATCCTAAAATTTGTATAAAACCACAAAAGACACCAGATAGCTAGAGCAATCCTGAAAAAGATGAACAAAGCTGGAGGTATTGTGGTTTCAGATTTCAGTTATACTACAAAGCTATAGTAATCAAAGCAGTATGGCATTGCCTTAAAAATAGAAACACAGACCAATGGAACGAATTGAGTCCAGAAATAAACCTTCTAACACAGAGTCAATTAATGTTTCACATGGGAGCTAAGAAAACTCACTGGCTAATAATCTCTTCAATACCTAGTGTTGGGAAAACTGGATAAACACATGCATAAGAATGAAATCAGAGCCATGTCTTATACTAGTCATAAAAATTAACTCAAAACAGATCAATGACTTAGACACAAAACTTGAAAAGAGAAAACTGCTAGAAAAAAGCATAGGGGAAAAATGCCTTGACATTGGCCTTGGCAACCATTTTTTGGATATAACAACAAAAGCAAACAAAGAAACAGACAAACAAACTATAATGCTTCTGCACATCCAAAGAAATAATTGTCAAAGTGAAAGCACAGCCTACAAAATGGGAGAAAATGTTTGCAAATCATATATCTGATAAGGGTTTACTTTCCAAAGAACTCATACAACTCAATATCAAAAAAAAAAAGAAAGTCAACTTTTAAAATGGGCAGAGGAACTGAAAAGACATTCTCCCAAAGAAGAGAAACAGATGGCCAACAGGTACATGAAAAGATGCTCAACAACTAGTTGCCATGGAAATGCAAATCAAAACAACAAGACACCACCTTACATCTGTCAGAATGGCTATCATGAAAAAGATAAGAGGGAAAAGTTTGGAGAAGGTGTGGAAAACAGGGAGTCCTCATATACTGATAGTGGGTATGTAAGATGGTGTAGCCACTACAGAAAAAGAATATAAGTTCCTCAGAAAATTAAAAATTGAACTACCGTATGATCCAGCAATCTAACTTTGGGGAATATGTCCAATGAAAACTAGCTACAAGAGATACTTGCACTACCTGTAATCCTTATTGCAGGATTTTTCCACAAATCCTGTTATTAAAAAAAAAAGATAAGTTGTAAAAACAACCTAAGTATTCATCCCTGGATGACTGGATAAAGAGACTGTGATATATACTCATATTTACACATCCAAGAGAATATTATTCAGTCATGAGAAAGAAGACAATTCTTCTATTTGCAACAACTTGGGTGAACCTTGAAGGCATTATGGCAGACAGAAAAAGGCAAATATTGTATGAATTTAAAACTTCAAACTTCCAGAAACGAGAGTAGAGTGGTGGTGCCCAGGGCTGGAGGGTGGATGAATTGGGGAGATATTGGTATAAAGGTACAAACCTCTAGTTAAGAATGAGTCAGTTCTAGGTATCCAGGGTGGAAGGATGGTGATTACAGTTGTAATGGAAATGAAGTCGCTCAGTCGTGTCCGACTCTTTGCGACCCGTGGACTGTAGCCCACCAAGCTGCTCCGTCCACGGGATTCTCCAGGCAAGAATACTGGAGTGGGTTGCCATTTCCTTCTCCATAGTTCTAACACTGCATGACATATTTGAAAGTCGCTAAGAGAGTAGACCTAAAATGTTCTCACCACAGAAAAAAGAGATGGTAATTACGTGACACAACAGAGGTGTTACTAACATGGTGGTAGTTATCATGTTGCAATGCATAAGGCATCAAGTCAACACGCTGTACGCCTCAACCTTACACAGCATTATATGTCAATTATTCTGTTAAAACTAGAAAAAGTATATATTTGTCTATATAAAAATAGTTATAAAAATATTGTATCATAAATGCTTTAACTTTTTCAAAGCTATTCTAAATTTTTACTTAAGTCCGAGGATTCTCGGCGTCCTCTGTCATCCCTTCTTTGTACGTGTTATAGCAGAAAGTTGGCTACTGCTGGCCACAGTGCTGTGTGCAACTATCAGGGCCATTGGCAAAATACCACCCCTGGGAAACATTTCAGCTCTGTTGGTTTAGGCTGGGTTTCCACCCGAACTGTCTGTGATGATCTGAATGGCCTATATGTGTGCTGTCTGATACTGAAGCCCTAATTCACGCTAGCTATTGACCACTTAAAATATGGCCAGTACGACGTAGAAGCTGAATTTTCCATTTAACCTTAAAATTAACAAGATGCAGTGGCTACTGCATGAGAAAGTACAATTACAGGAAAAACAAAACCCAAAACTCACGATCCCACGCCCCTTGGGAAACATTTTCAGCCGCGAGGACTCAGCGTCTTCATTCTCCTCCATAAACATCAGCCATGTGCATAATCTTTTTCAGGGTTAACACAGAAACCCTCAGGGCATCATCCACGTAACTAAAAGACCTCTCTGATTTATGCGATTCGCAAGGTACTTGTCTGACATTTAGGAAGTGAAAAGTGGCAGTGTTAGTCGCTCCGCTGTCTGACTCTGTGACCCCGTGGACTGTAGCCCGCCAGGCTCCTCTGTCCATGGGATTCTCCAGGCAAGAATACCGGAGTGGGTTGCCATTTCCTTCTCCAGGGGATCTTCTCGACCCAGGGATCCAACCCTGGTCTCCTGCATTGTGGGCGGATTCTTCGCCATCCGACAGGTTATGCGCGAGCTGAGATTATGCACAGGGTACGTCTGAGATGAGACCAGCAATTTCAGCGCCCTAGAAAGACGCTTCATGTTTCCCCAGGTGAGGAGACAGCGCACTTCTTCAGGAGCCCTTCAGCTCTAGAGTCAGTGCCCTGGCGTCCCAGTGGCACGGCAGGAGGTACAGGGCAGCTGTGTGCCAGTGAGGGCGTGGTGCTAGGACGGACTTCCTGACTCTGAGAAACCTCAGGCCAGTCGCGGACACACCAAGTGCCTCTCATAGCAACACTGCTCAGAGATGCAGCACTTTACTCTCCCTGAATGAGTTTCAGAGAGACCAGAGCTTCCCTTGGGTCTCACGCGAGGCACTCCTGAGCCCATTCCCCCAAAATGCAAGAGGATAGGGCGCCGCCTGGTGGAGACTTTTCATGCAGGTTGGCGGAAAAGCGTGCGTACCCTACTGCTGTGTTTCTTAGACACCATGTTAAAGTAGGTATAGGTAGGTGAGTTGGGCATTTGGACCCTATTGACGGGCTAATTCCTGTGTAGTCATTTTCATCTGCTTCATTCGCCTCATCTATGAACATGGATAATGATGGCACCAAGCTGTTAGGGTGATTTGAGGATTAGATGAACTTATATTTCTAAAGTATCTAGCACATAAAAAAGGCTACATACTTTTTTTGAAAAGCAATTAGCAGCCCAGGTCAAGAAGTGTTCTCCATTCAACATTACTTAGGGCCTGGGCCTTACCTTTGTGAGGCTGGGGATGGGGTCTAGGACCAAGTCACTAGCCAGCAGCTGCCTGGGACTTGCCACCCACCGCCTCCCCACCCACTGCCTCCAAAGAGAGGCCACTGAGATTCCTCAAGACTGTGGGAGCTGCGGCCCTGACCTTAAAGGCCCTGCCTGGAAAGGGAAGCCCAAGACTCCAGCCCACAAGAGCACAGTGGAAGGAGCCTAGAAGTGAGTGTCTGACAGCCTCTGTTGGTTCAGAATCTAAGAAGACAAAAATGTGCTGGAGTTGTCCATCTGCAAAGGATGAAGTAATCCAATCTAATGGTCTAAAAATCAACACTAACTGCAGAGAATTGACCCAGGATAATTCCAGTCACATTTTCAAACCAAGTAGCCAAGAAACCTGTAGTAAGACGGCCTCATGTGGCCCCAAAGTACAATTTGTTAGCCAAACATAAACTTGAATCCGTATAAAACTGGCAGACACCCAAGCACTGAGCATGTCTGTGGAAATTTTCTAGGTCTCCCTTCTAAATCTGTCAAACTAAGGGTTGAGCAGTGATGCAAGCGAGATTAAGGAAGGTGTTTTGTTCATCATGGCTTGTGTGTGTGTGTGTGTGTCAGTCACTCAGTCATGTCCGATTCTTTGTGATCTCATGGACTGTAGCCCACCAGGGTCCTCTGTCTATGAGATTCTCCAGGGAAGAATACTGGAATGGGTTGCCGTTTCCTTCTCCAGCCATTATGGTTTCCTCTTCACAAACGTAAACTCCTCTTGAGGGCCAGGAGCCAGGCCTCTAGAGTCCACAGACTGTAAGAAATCACAGAGACTCTTGCATGATCAAGACACAGGCCCTTCCCCAAAGATGCTCCGAAATTCAGTAGGGATGTCAGATGCAGGTGGCAAACGCTCCAGGCAAGATTACTTGGGGCTGTGAGGAGGGGACTCTGAGATAAGCCGGGGCCAGTGGGCTGGAGAGTAGGAGGCTTCGGGAAGTCATCTGGGGAAGTCTGGGGCCCAGTGCTAGAGGAAAACAAGGGAGGTTGAAGGTGCACACTGACGGGAAGATGGAGGTGGGAGTGGAGCTGTACAGCCAGGTGCCCAGGCCCTCATTCAGGGGGAAAGGCCATCTTTGGTGAAGTCCGTTCACAAGCTGCTCTGTGAGACGCGTTTCCCAAAGAGAAAGAAGAAGGCTGGTATGAGTATGAGTCTCAGACTCACCGGGACACATGGGCCTTTCTATCGCTAGTTGCATCTCATGTAGCACAATGGGCTGCTGCTCTGTTTTCAGTTCCACAGGTAAAACGTCAGCGAGGAAGTAACAGGGACCACCCCTCTTCCCCTGCTGGAGGGAGGGAGTTTGGTAGAGTTTTTTGAGAGTAACGTGGACATATGTACTGAAAGGCTTATCTTTTGACCAATACCTGGAATTTATGCAATGGATAGAATAATGTGCTTGCAGCAAGGAGATCCAACCAGTCTATCCTAAAGGAGATCAGTCCTGGGTGTTCATTGGAAGGACTGATGTTGAAGCTGAAACTCCAATACTTTGGCCACCTGATGCGAAGAGCTGACTCATTTGAAAAGACCCTGATGCTGGGAAAGATTGAAGGCAGGAGGAGAAAGGGACACCAGAGGATGAGATGGTTGGATAGGATCACCGACTCGGTGGACATGGGTTTGGGTGGACTCCGAGTGTTGATGATGGACAAGGAGGCATGGCGTGCTGTGGTTCATGGGGTCGCAAAGAGTTGGACACGGCTGAGCAACTGAACTGAACTGATTACAATGTTTATCATAAAGTAAAAAAATTAAAATGGCATGCATTTCTCTAGAGACTATATAATGACAGGATACTGACCTGATGGATGTAATGGATCACACACTTGAGAACAATGTTTAATGAGGGGGAAAGGTGCTCAATTTACTTTAGATGATAAAGCTATTTACAAAACAATTTTCAGAGGATGAGACCACTCAAACTCTACAGGAGAGTATGTGTGGACACACGCAGATATACACACGTGTATGCAGGTGTGCCCACACAAGCAGACACATATATGTGATACAGACCAAACCATCAACATTGATTTTCTTTGGTCTCGGCGTCATAACTGCATTCCATATTTGGTGATTTTCCTTGTTTCACAAACATTTAAATAATGCATTGGTTCTAATCATTAAAATCAACATTAGTTTAAAAATTTCAAGATCTGGCCAATGTATCTACTGTTATCATGAAGGACACTGGTTTACGTGTAGGGATGTAGACACTCTTAAACACACACCAGTGCTTAGTTACAAACTTGTAGTTATCTATGTATGATCTCCTTCAAATATATTACCCACAAATCAAACATATGTAACGTGTATATGACCTCATTCAAGTAAGTTATTTCTACTAAATGGTCACTGCCAATCACTATGCAAAAATGTGACTGCGTTGCCTCCCAGTGGCCATTCAAGGAATAGCTGTATATGTTCTCAAACTGACATTCTCAGAGCCTGCAGGTACACTGTACTGAAAGAAAGAAATAACAAACAATGGTTCTAAGAGAGTAGTGTAAAACGGCCAAGTATTCATGACCACTAAATGATAAGGTCAAGATCTGAACTTAAGTGAGCCTAACTCCAAAATCCATGCTCCTTTCTCTTCCTATAGCTCCAATTCAAAGCAGTGGTGTCTTACTAATAATGAAAATCCAGACAGGGTATAAACAATCATAAAAATATGCCCTTCTCAAAATAAAAAATAGCACAGGGAAATACAGTGTGCCAGAGTGATTCTGATCTGCCCAGGGCTCTTTTCCCCAGTGCAGGGCATTCCATGACCAGGACGGCAGTCACTGGCACTCTCAGACACCTGCCCATGGGTGTGGACACAGTGATCCTAGGTGCGGCAGCAGCCAGGTTCTCTGACACCAGGTGATACTACCAGAGCCCGCTTTCTTGCCAGAGCTTTCTTGCTTGTTGCAGTTTCCTACACCACAGACTAGAGAAACCGGCTCTTCTGTCAGGGACCCAGAGACCAGGAAATTAAGCCCTGTGTGGTCCTCACAAGTCTGCACCTTCAGAAGGCACGCCGGAAACAGAGATGAGAGCTGGTCACTATCTCCCAGCTCGCCTGTTACAAAGAAAATGTGTCATGAGGCTTGGCACATGCCCTCCCGTGGTCATGTCCGAGCTTGCAGGGCAGTGAAATAAAAACTCACTCCTACTCAATGATGACCTAAATTTCCACCCAGGGAAAAACCTCCGGCAATTAGTGAGGCCGGCCAGAAGGGCAGTAATTCAGTCCTTGGGTGGATAGAAGTCATGCTCTGGATTCTGTGCGTCTTCTCTCCCCAGCTCTGGCAACGACAACCCAGGGAAACTGCTGCGCTGGGGCTCCCATTAAAGATGCTGGGCCACTGGTCTGGTGTCCACAGTATACCTCTGGGTATGGCTCTGTAAAACTTATCACTTTTATTTGCTACAAGGTCATTCTGAAGGAAACTGCAGAGCATTTTAAGGGTCCTCTCTTTGATGGTCTAACAGGAAATGTCTACGGCTCTCTTTGGACTTACCTTTTTATCATCAGATCCTATAAACAGATTATGAATAGGTAGTAGAAAGTTCTTCGGAACTGAAATTGTAGATCTGCTCTAGGCAAGCACCACAGGCTTTTTAGAAGACATTTTGGGAGCAAATGGCATCAATAGCTTATGTTCTCTTAGCTTCTTTGGAATCACCTAAGGAATTTCATCCATCTGAATTGTGTATGTCTTTTAATATTACCTTAAAAGATTTCTGGAACATGGTGGGGATGTTATATAAATGAATCCCTCCCATAGAGTTACTTTTCAGAAGTTGGTAACAGTACTTCTCAAATATTTCTCAATATGCATCTCAGTTAAAAGTGTAGGATGTGAACCCTAATTTCTTCATGTTCATGTTTCATCTTTTATATTAGATCCAAAGTCTGAATAAAAATTGTTAAATACAATTTTAGTTGAAAAAAATGTGCAGAATTTTTATATTTTTCCCTTTGTTTGGTATCATGAGTAACATGATAGTAGAAACCTTTGTGCATAAAGCTTAGTCCTTACTCCTAGTTATTTCCTTAAGACGGACATTACATAGAAATTACTGGGTCAAAGTATAAATTACTGGGTCAAAGTATATCACTGCTTTTATAAGATTTGGTGGGAGTGACCAAAGTGCTAGACGGAAAGGTTGCACTTTCAAAGGCCTAGTGACGGGTAAGGCCTGGATGGGGCTCTGTGCTCTGTCCAGTCAATTATGGTTGCCATCTTACCATCTCTGCTAAATCTGTAGATTAAAATGCTATCAAATTATAGCTGTAGGTCCAATCATACTATAATTCCTAATTTTAGCTGTAGCTAGTTCTACTTTCCACATGTTGAATAAGACTGGAAAAGAAAGACTGGTTATCAACTTTGCCACTCATTGGCAGCAGGCTTCCTCTGCACAAATAAGGGCAAATCACTGCTAAGTTGCTCTGGTTCTCACCACTTCCTTCTGGGCATGACACCTTCTCAAAGGCAGGAAGGCCACTGCGTGTCTAATAATGCTGCATCCCTCCGGTTCCCAAATGCGGTGGATTAAACAAGGAAATTGCTCATACCAGAACTCAGATTCCTGCTGCCACCACCCCCTTCATAGCTGTGACCTTGGGATGATTACCAAACATTTCTGGCTTCTGCCTATTTGTTGGTTAGTGGAAATACTGTCCCCTGGCTGGGTGGTCTGAGGGCTGAAGGGCTGTGTGTATTGGGGACTTTTTTGGTATACAGACACTTGGGAAGAGGCCCCTCTGCTGCCTCCTCCCCTTCTGGACAAGAGGCTTATCTCATACCCTGTCCATGCAACTGTGCCCAGGACGAAGGCATCTCATTGTCTTAGGCAATGGACCAAACTGACCCCTGCAGGATGGGAGCCAGATGTGAATCAAGGACAAGAGTCTATGCAGACTGGGGAACAGAACACAGGTGCACGGCAGGCCCACCCAGGGCCCCCTCTGTTGGGGACCCGGGCACCGGCCAGGATGCGGGACTCGTCTCCACACTACTCCCTGCTCACAGGCTGAACGCAGCGCTCTGTCTCACTGCCCAGCCTCCCTTCCCACAGCATGATGACCGAGGACCGAACGTCAGCCCTCGAGATATTCCCCAGCCTTCCACATGCTTTCTGCGTGGGTACGGCATTGATGTGATGCTCACGATTCCTATCTCCATCTACGGGTGAAGCACCTTCCAGATCAATGTATGGAAAAAGGAAGAGTAAAGACTGGAACAAAACACCAAGGTGTGCGTGCAGATCACGGATCAGAATCCTTACTGGGCTGGTATAAGACAAATCATGGCTGGTTGCCAAGCAGGTTTGGGACACAATAGGCCAAAGCGCTCCTCAGAATTATGTTAGGACACGCAGTCTTTGAAGATGACTGTATTCACATTACTTTCCACTACAATTATCCTTTTAAATATAAAGTTTATTATGAATAATTATAACTAAGATAGAAAATATCTATAACAGCTACCTAACTAATGTATTAAAAAACTTGGCTTTCGTGCTTTTTTCTTTCCTTTTCTCTTTTTCATTAATTTAAAAATATCTTCTAAAGTCTACTTAGACTCACCATGGAAGCTGAAAAGCTATAAAGTCTTTCTCACTGGCCAATTTATTGATTTACTCAGATGCACTGAATAATTCAGAATTTTCAAAAAATGACTAATGATCATTTAAAATGATGAATGCTAAAATTTAACCTCAGTGCTGGAAATGTTATCAAACCACCCAACAGACAGACTTTTAAAGCTTCAAAATACTGCTCAATCGCAACAAAAAAGGGGTCTCCTTAGACTTTTAAAATAAAATCTCTGTTAAATTTTCCCTAGCTTACATCACCACTCTTCTAAAGATGCCCTTGATCTTGAATCAAATAAACGAGTATAGATAAATGCTATGAACTCATAGTAGCCCAGAGAAATAATCTACATAGACTCCAGTATGGGCCAGTCAGAAGGTGAAAAGCACCCATCTCACATAGACACACACACACACACACACACACACACACACACACACACGACAAACCCTCAAACTAGCCAGCTTCGGCAGGGCAGCGCCAGCCAGCGGCACTCACCGCATGGTGTAGAGCAGCGTGCCGTCGTCCTCCAGACGCAGCAGCTTGTTGGGCGTGGTCATGTTGTGGGCGATGGATTTCTTCCCGTTGTGGAAGAACGTGTCTGGAGTCCAGATTTTGCTGGCGAGGAGGTTGTTGAGAGGAAGGCGCTGCATGGGCCCTTTAAACCGAAGCCTTTCGTCTTTCCAGCTTTGTCGGAAAAACACGTCGATGGTGTATTCCTAGCACAAAGGGAGGCAACCAAGTGACGGCTCGGCAGGGCAGCCCTGGGCTCAGTCAGGGCTTAGAGTGGTCCGGGCGGGGCCGCAAGCGCACTCACCATCTCCGTGTCGGACACGGGGCCGAAGCTGGTGACGTAGATGTCCGTCCTCACCTGAGTGATACGCTCTGAAACACAGACACAGGTTCCTCGCCTGGGCCTCGGCTCACAGTTCAGAGGGACATAACTCAGGGCGCAGTAAAATGGGGTCAGGGAGCCTACGCGGACTGTTCTTGTCAAAGAGGCAGAGAGGGTCAACCCATGGTTTAAGCAAATGCCCCTGATAAAAAATGCAAATAATGAAGAAGGCCTAAACATTTTCCTCTGGGGATGGATTTGCTAGGGGGTCCCTGCTCACCTAACGGAGCAGGTTCCAATGTACACACGCAAACCTGGCGGAGCCAAGGGCCCCACACACGCCTGAAACGCATGGGACTCCCAGCACGAAATCAAGCCAGCTGTACCCTGAAAGCATGTTTTACTACTCATTTAGTTTCATCGGCTTTACAGGGTCAAGGTAAAAACTAATTACGGCTCTAGTGAAAAATTAAACCTGTAATAGGCAATGTGTAAACAACACTGGCACTAAATAGTGGGTTTCTGAAAAGGACTTGGCAGAGACAGGAGGGTATGAGGTTGATGATAAAGTATTTCCTAACAGCGTAGCTTCAGCTTCAGTATCACCTAAGAAGTGGTTTCTCCTTAAGTGGACCAGAATGGATGTTACCATTATCTGGAGAGAAAAAGGAGTTTTCAGGGAGATCACTTCCCCTGGCTTCTTGCATCTGGAAAATGACAACATGCAGCAGCCTTGGCAACACCACCAAGTCAAACTCCTAGCAGGGAAGCCCTTTGAGGAATTGTTTGAATCACAGCAAATGTAAGCTCGAGACTGGATGTAAGCAGAAACGTGCCTTGGGCCGGAGGGCCTCAGCCAGGGCCCACACCCACCTCCGAGCCCGGGCCTCAGTCTGTTGTCGTAACCATCCAGCAGCCCATCCAGGATCCTGGTGAATATCGTGATGTTGTCATCGGTCTCAGCTTTTACAGAGCTGGTTGGCATTTGTGAAAAGCTTTTTAACAGAGAAACAAAAGAAGGAGTTCAGACTTTAATTGGTTCTTACAACTTTTTCTCAAAGTATAGAAACAGAGAATGATATGTTGACTTGTCTTGGAGGCAGGACATCTAAGAAGGATCTCCTGTACTATCCAAGCTGTTTTGCTTACATAATCCTTATTCTTGAATATCTTAAATACCCTAATTCTTGAACAGCCAGTCTGAGAATGCTGGCTCTGGGCTGGTCACCCATCAAATCAAACTCCATGTCTCCCAGACTCTGAAGAACTATTTGTGTTGAAAGTGCAGCCATTTTTAAGATATATTAGTCACTGTACATGGACTGGCAGAGCCTCACCCGCTTGTGGGGCATTTCAGCAGTTTGGTTCAAATACAGAGAAACTGAGCCTTCATTTTGTTAGTTACTCCACTGCAATGGGCTCTGGGGGTACCGGGGGACATTAGAGCTTCTATCTAATTTGAAAGTAAGATTGGTGTGCCCACATTTCCTGCATTCTTGACTGGGAGCACTTGTGCTGTGAGCATTATGCCAGGACGGATCGCTGGTGAGGGACGGCGGTGGGCTTCCGCACCATCAGCTCTGCCGGCACGTTCCTCTCAGTCAGAGCACAGGCCGGCCGAGCAGGAGTTGTGACGCCCAAGCTGAAAACCTCGACTTTACGTGATGCGGCCCCAGAGCAGAGACTTGGGGAGCACAGTGTTCTGTGACCAACATGTCAACTTACAATAACGCACTGAGAAGAGCGGGTGGACCCTTGCAGGAGGTTCACAGGAAGAACGGCCTAATTTGTACAATTTAGCAACAAACTTACTCAGGCCTCAAAAGTCTATGTCAAAAAAAAGTGCATGCCGATGGAGCAGGTGGAAATGAGAATTGGCCCTGAGCAGATCTGGGAAAAGCTGAAGAAGTTATCAGCAGGGAAAGAAAGCCACAGTCTAGAAGGTCATAGACACAGCTGAACATCATGGGCTCCACCTCAGATGTCCATCCATTGCTACCTGTTCAGACGTGCAAAGAGCAAGATGTGTGTTATTACCAAGAACCTGACCTGCCGCCTGGCTCAACTTCAAGGGGAACTCATCCAGCTGAGAGCCAGCTGTGGTCCCAAGACATCAGACCCCTGGCACTTGGGAGGAGAAAGGGGGCTCCTGGGGCCCCTCTGAAGTGTCACTGTGGGTCCCACTCTGCTTACAGAGTAGCTGGAGTGAAAGCTGAACCTCGCCATCAGCAGGCGGTTCTCGGGGCAGCACAGATGTGTGCCTGCCTCACCCGCTTCTCGAAAACTGGTCATTTTCACTGACTGCATCTAAACAGATCAGTCCTCTAATGGCCTAAAGTGTCTCCCTTTTGAATGAACGACTATAATGTTCTTTGGATCTAATTTTCTCATCGCCACTAAAATGCATATAGTTAAAGCTCTAGCAACCTAAAATTCAGTCCTGCTAAAGACTGAATTATGTACCTTTGAGCCCACAGACACTTTTTTTCTTTTCTTTACTCTGTAACTTAATATTTAAAAATACTGAATTCCCTTTTCTCTGACATCCATTGTAGTTTCACACAGGAAGACAAAGCACTCAGCCTTGAAAACCTAATGTCAGGATGAAGGGGCTTAACACTGTCCTCCAAATTTATGGAAAAACAGTCTGTGCATGGGCCCAGCTGAGCAATAAGAGAGCAACTATGGCTCAGACTAAGTCTGGCCTCAACGTCCACTTCGCGTGAAGCTCACAATGATCACCACTTTGGTTACTCAATTCTAGGTTTTGTCCAAGTGTCCAATTTTTGGAAGGTCCCAGTTGGCTCTTTAACAGAAGAGAGATGAGAGCATGCAAACTAGCAGAAAAAAGCTATCACTTGTATGTGAAATCTAAAATAGCCAACTCATAGAAACAGAGAGTATCCAGGGGCTGGGGTGATGGAATTTGGGAAATGTTGTTCAAGGTTACAAACCTGCAACTAGAAAAAAAAGTAATTTTGGGGAATCTAATGCACAACGAAGTAATTCTAGTTAACAATACTATGTTATAAACTACAAAGTTAATAAGAGGCTAGATCTTGTTTCCATCACAAAAAGGAAATGACTTAATAATTACGTGACATGATAGAGGTGTCAGCTAATGCTAAGGTAGTAATCACATTGCAATATATAAATGTATCAAATCAACATGCTACATACCCCAAACTTACACAATGTTACATATTAATTCTATCTTAATAAAAAATATAAAAGTCACAATAAAAAAAAAAAGAAAAAGCGTACCTTAATGTTTTAAGTACATTTTAGGAACTAATACATTATCTGTTGTGAAAATATTTTTAACTTATATTTGCTCTGAATAGCCTTGACTGTCAGGAGATAGAGACCATGGAGATGTCCACAGACCACTTAGTCCCATCATGTCTCCAGGAGCGCTGCCTCCTAGACACCCTTGCAGGAATTTCAGTATTTGCCCTCTTTTGCTATAACTGTTTCTTGCATTTATCTGTGGACTTAAAAAAAAAAACAAAATAGATGCTAGGCTGGGGATTTGCCATGATTTCTTCTCTGTATTTACTGAAGGTAGGCCCTAGGACGTTGCAAATAGTTTCTTTAGAAGTCCTGAAAACTGCCTGTCAGGGCAGGTAAGGTTCCTCTCGTGAACAACTGGAAAGTCCTCCTCAGTCCATAGATCCTTTTCAGAAACCTTTCCTTTGTAAGTGGTGGTTACAAAATGCACTGTCTTCACAGCTATGGAGAGGAAGGCCTCTCCTTACCACTGAAAGCAAATGGTGTGTCAGCATACAGGAGACTCTCAGCGTGGCCTGGTGAACGTTCTCGTGCACATCAAGTTGTATAATTTTTACAGACTGCTTCCAACATACCTAGTGACTTCAGCTTGCTTTGTTCCATTTGGGCTAGGAAAACAAAACGACACACACAAATACGGGCTGTGCCTTCAGTGAGCAATTCCATGCAGTGAGCAAATCCACAAGGCCTCCAGGTGGAAACACAAGACACCCTCAGCCCTCTGGGGTACAGGGAGCAGGCTTCAGCTTGCGTCTTCTGAATAAAACCAAAGAGCTCTGCTGGCCCTCAGGTCAGCTGTGAGTGCACGGCCACTACTAAGACAAGCTGAAGGCTCTGTTCTTGCGGGGAGCAGATTCTGTGAATTAAGCCTAGATGCATTATTTTTGAGAACGATTTTATATAAAATAGAAATCCTTGAAAAATTTGGCAATTTCCCCTTCAGTATCAGGATTAGTAAACTAGGTTGTCTGAAAATTTGAATCATTTTCTTACAGTCAGCGCATGTTTTCTATAAATAATGTCCATGAAACAGCTGCAACATTTTCATATTACCGATGTTCCAGAAAAGGGACAATAAAGGAAATATAGATCCAACCACTCACATTAAAACATCCTCATTTTTTACATCTTCTATACAAAAGGCACAAGGACTCGATCCCTAAGCTTGAACGCTGAGCCCCACGCTCCAGGCTGAGGAGGGAAGGTGATGGCTGGGACATGGCCAGGGACACAAATGGGACCCGAAGCTGAGGCGGTGGAAGGACTTCCTCAGACACCGTGAATGGCCCCCGCCAGGCCTAAAGGTCTGGGTCTTTCAGGGACTTCTGACGAGGTGGAGTAGGGAATAGGCAGCCATAAAATGTGGTGCACGAATGGGTTTATTTCACACAGAGTTTGCAGAACAGAAAATACGCAGGACTTTAGAAAGGCTCAACTCTAGTAATCGTGCAAATTTTCCACCTGTCCCTGTGGTCTTAGCTCTGGTGTCTTCAGGGCGCTGGAAAATCTGTGACTTGCATTAGCTTCTTCTGACTTCTAGACCCTAGAGACTCGGCCTTGGGAGGAATGGGCACTGGCATTTTTTAAGGTCCCCAAGTGATCTTCAAGAGGGGAGAGGGACTGTTTTAAGACTAGAGAGCTAAGTCGGAAACAGGCTGCTCTGTGAAGCAGCTGCCAGAGTGACTCCAAATGACCCCAAATGACCCCAGAGAGCACCTCTCTCATCAAATCTTCACAGAGGTTCACTATCCCAGCAGCTCAGCTCAGCAAAGGCGCCGTGGGTGTCTGCCGTGTGCCTGGCATTGTGGTGGGAACTGTGACGATGATAAAGCTGGCACCCCTACCCTTTGGATCTAAAAGAACGGGCCATGCTCCCAGAGGATTCCTGAAGAACGTGCTTGCTTCAGGAGTCTTCAATGCAGGGCGTCCTAGGACCCGGAAGTAGAAGGATCAAGCTTTGTATGAGGCCAGAAGAAAGGAGAGCAGACCTGAGCCTTCAAGCATGAAGATCAGGTCTCAAGCCAAAGGAAGGGGTCTGTGAGTAGCGGCACTAAGAAAAGACGTTGGTAGACTGGGATTGATGTATCCACATTATTATATATAAAACAGATAACTAATAAGCACTTACTGTATAGCAAGGGAAATTCTATTCAATATTCTGTGATGACCTATATGAGAGAAGAATCTATAAAAGAGTAGATCTATGTATAACTGATTCACTTTGCTAAACAGCAGAAACTAACACAACATTGTAAATCGACTATACTCCAATAAAAATTAAAAAAAAAAAATACTGACATTTGCAGTGGGCATGTAAGAACCCTAGTGAGAAGAGCCCTGTGCAGGGGTCAAATCACGGCATATTCCTGCGACAAGCTCCACCTCCAGGATCTGGCCTGAAGGTGGGAAAGGCAAAGCACCTCAACAGGGGCATTGTCTTTCCCTGTGGCCCCAGGCACCTCGGGGATGATGGGCTTATCAGAGGTCAGACTGGAGGTGAAAAGGGCCAGCGTTCAGGCCACGCAGGGCTGTAGAGGTGCGATGGACAGGCCAGCAGCAGGGTTTCCGATGTGAGCTGGGGAGGAATGCGGAGGGAGCAATCTGGACGCAGCAGGACAAGGATCCCAAGGAAGCTTTCTGCAAAACCAGGTATCAGGGCGGGTGAAACCTGCAGTAGGATCCATGCATTACTCTGAAAGGGGACAGTTGTATTAGTCGTCAAATCTAAGTCTTTTTGTTTCCGAGGAAACTTCACTCCAACGTAACTTTTCTATCAGTATGAATGCCTCCACTAGTAATAATAACACTATGCAGCAGAGTCCATCTTTAAGGGTGTTTCACTTTACCAAGTGATGCCTGATGATGCCTCCTTATTTCAGTATTTTAAATGGTTCAAGTTGAACAGTTACGTCATCACTTCTGGGGAAGAAAAATCTTTTGAGTCTCGTACCGCAAATGGTGCTACTGATGGCCAATATGTGGTGCATTTCTTGTGATCTCTGCTTATGCTGACAGTCATTTTCGATTTCCATAAAATGGTATAGATAATTGCATCTGCAGACCAGCTTTAATGTGAACTTACTCTGGGACTTGAGCAGAATTGCTTTTAAGCAGCGGCTCATCTGCCTTCTTGAACTGCATTTCTTTCTGCGTTCTTTCTCCAGTGTATCGTTGCTTCTGATAAAAGTATCTTCAGTTTATTCGCTCATTACTTTCAGCTCACTAAATAAGTACCTCTAAATGGCACTGTCTTGTGATGTTTTCCTCAAATTTCCATCACACACCACTTTAGTTAACTATGTTAAAATATGCGAAATTTTTAAAATACCATGGTGGATATAACCAGACATGAAAATAAAACTCAAGTTTCCAATTAAATTGTTTCCTCTTATGATGAAAATATGGACTGATTGGCACGTGTGCTTTATGTGGATAAAGTTGTGCCCATAAAGCTGTATGCCAGAACTCTTAGGTGGCTTCCATGTCAAAGTGCCCCTGGTCCTGCCCATCAGCTCTCTAGACAGAGCTCAAGTCCACCCTACCCTTGCACACCACCCTTCATAAAGATGTTCCACTCTTGTCCCCACGACTGCAGCCTGGTTCAGAATCCTACAACCTGCAAGATAGGACCCAGGTGCCTGCCTTACAGGCCACACCCCCGTCATCTGACCCCAGACTTCCGGAGACTCATCCCCTTCCTTTCCCCCAGCCACACTGGATGCTCCGCAAATGTGGTTATAAAGCACATGAATCATCCCAGTGCTTATTACACATGGGTCTCCCTCCCTCCCTAACCATTCCCATCAGTAATTACATCAGGTCTTTGAAAAGTCTCTCATTCGCCCTATATTCCCTTTCAGGCATTGTTCCATCCTCAGCCTCTCGTTTGAAGAGAGGCCCTCTCACTGAAGATCTATCTATCTGCTCAAAAGTCTCTTCTGTCACTCTGCCCTGCTCTTGCCCCCGCCACACCCAGGATCCCAGTGAAATCCTCTGTGGCTGCTCCTTCCAGTGCCAAACCCAGGGGTCCAGTCTCAGCCCTCAGCTGAGACCATCCCCTTCTTACAAGACAGTCTCTTCTTATCTTCCCCCTCTCTTCTTCTTGAACCTGGCATTTCCCAGGGCTGTCTAGAGACACCCCTTCAGTCTAAACTCAATCTCTAATTGATCCCATTCAATCTAATGGCTTTAAATATCTCTCTCAAGTTCATGTCTCCAGTCCCAAACTCTCTCTCTCTCTCTGAGTCCAGACCTGTATGCCCAGTGGCCTGCCTGGCCGCTTGGATATCTAACAAAGCTCACACAAGTCCAGAACTGCACTGATAATTCTCAGCGGCCTCCTCCCCTGCTGGCTCTTCCAGTTCAACAACAGCCTATTGAACCCACCACCTTCTCAGGAGTTCGTTCATGTCCATGGCAGCCCATCAACCGATCCTGCTGGCCAAAACGCCCCTCCCCTGGGGCACTGCCTCTGCCTCTTGACTGCCTTTCCTGGGCCCTCCTTTACTAAGCCTCCCCACCCAGACTCTGAGTTTACTCTCCACTTACAGCCAGAGTCAGCTTTACTGTCTGTCATTCTACTGTCACGTCTCAGTGAGATCAGATTTCACTCTTCAACGGCCAACTGCTTGTCCCGATGCTACCCAGCATGGCCTACAAACGATCTGACTATCCCCCACCCACGCTGCCTCTCTGGCCCTGCCTCCCACCAACCTTCTCCATCCTCAAGCTGGCCTCTTCAGTCACCCTGCCTCTGCTGCTCCTCCCAACTGCCCGATCATTGCTACCAAGACAGGCTCATTCTTCAGACATCTGCTTGAGTACATCTCCCAGCACACTCACTACCTCCTACTCTGAATTACTCTTCACGGCAATCCTTGTGACCCAACTGATAAGTACATGTTTACTGTACCAGAAGGAGCCCTCCTGGAAGGGCAGGCTTTGCTCTGCCCATCATAGGATCTCAGCACCTAGGACAGTGCCTGGCATGTAGGAAGGACTCAATAGACCCTGACGCAGATGCAGGGCACCATCCTAGGATCTCAGCACCTAGGACAGTGCCTGGCATGTAGGAAGGACTCACTAGACCCTGACGCAGCTGCAGGGCACCATCCAGGAGAATGTCCAAACCCCGATCCAGAACCTATAACTGTGAATGTGCACCCTTACGCAGAAGGGAGACTCTGCCAGTGGAACTAAGCTTGTGGACTTTGCTGTGCCCAGCCCATGAGTCTAGCAACCTTGGCGCTTCTTGGTCACAACACCTTGTCTTTCTAGACAGTGCTAGCCTGGACTTAGCACTCCCTTCTTGCCTGGCCATGTTTCAGCATTTAGCATTACATGCATTTATCCTTCACATCAACCCTGTGGCATAGGATCTGTTACTACTTTCACTTGGAGATTAGGAAACTTGAGTTGCAGGCAGGCTTAGTAACTGCTGCCACAAAGAACAGCTTCACTGTCCTCTGTCAAAATGATACCGACATCCCTAAAGCAGGAACTAAATTGATTACGGAGTGATGGCCCAATTTCTTCCTGTGGTTAAAAGTGAAAATGAACTGCTCCTGGGTTTCATCTATTTTTAGGTCTGCCTTTTGATCTTGAGATAAATTGTTAAGTAAATACAAATAAAACAGAATTTTCAAGGAACTGCTAACGTCCGTCTCATTATATACCTTACTTTTCCTATAACATGGTTCCCTCTCTATTACATCATATTTCATAGTATACATTTTGTATTTGATTTTATTCAGGCTATGAAGGACTATCTTTAGAGCAGTGCTATTTGAGTTCTAGGTTAGAAGATCCCAATGTACAGATTTCCCCCCATTCTATCCGTTTTCGTTGCAGCTTAAATATCCAGACATTCTGGAGAAGGTCCTGCATTGATGTGCAGGCTCAGGCCCTGGAGATGGACCCCGACTTTCCCACCTTTCAGTGATGAAACTTAGACATGTCTCCCTGTATTCTATCACCTTAACTCTTTTCACCTACAGAGAGAGGATTCTGTGAAACTTAAACAGTACATTTCTTTTGAAAACGCATTCTGGAAATGAAGCCGTACTCACGTAAGCACTTATAAGTATGGTTGCTGCCACTAGAATTCTACTTTTGATTCTAATATTTTCCTTTGAAATTTCACACCAATTAGAATATGCACGTTATGCAATTGTACCTTTGTAAAAAAAAAAAATCCAAACACCTACATTCTCCTTCTCCCCTTGAACCAAGCCAGTTACTCATCTTGGAGCTGATAGTCAGAGAAGGGCTGGCGGGGTTGACTCTGGCTGACTGTCCATCTAAGCTTTGCTTAGCAGTTTTAAGTTTCTAAGTATTTTGTTTTGGTGCCTTAAAAAAATGTTGACATTACTCTGTAGCAGGGTCTTAGTCAGGCTTTCCTGGAATGTAAAAGACCCCAGTTCAATTCTGGGTCAGGAAGATCCACTGGAGAAGGGATAGGCTACCCTTTCCAGTATTCTTGGGCTTCCCTGGTAGCTGAGATGGTAAAGAATCCACCTGCAATGTGGGACTTTTGGGTTTGACCCCTGGGTCTAAGGAAAGATCCCCTGGAGAAGGAAATGGCAACCCACTCCAATATTCTTGCTTGGAAAATCCCTATGGACAGAGGAGCCTGATAGGTTACAGTCCATGCAGTTGCAAAGAGCTGGACACAACTGAGTGACTAAGCACAGCACAGCACAGGGTCTTACCCACCTGAAATGTTTACTATATGCAAGGTTTGCAGCCTCCACATAAGTGCCTTCTCACCTGTGAGTGTCCTATCTGCTTCATAGCACTTCTCTGTGGTTTCATAATTGTCATGATGACCATCAGTCCTGGTCTTGTGAATCTGCAGTAACAAGCAGGAAGAACTTTCCATACGGGAATTTCCCTCTTGCCATTTAAAAAGACATCGTGAGTACGTGAATGACTCAGAGAGAATGCACTTTCTGCTCTAGTTAAGAGAAGAGAACTGTCCTTGAGAATGTGTATGAACAGGCCCTCTTCATGAAACCAACAGTCCCGCTTAGCATGCTTGTGTAGACCGACAAAGAAGAACCTTATCTATTCCTTTTCTTAAGCTACTTCTACAAGAACCTGCCTATAATTGCCAATTATAGAATACTGTTTTCCAAAGTCTATTTGAATTATAGCTCCCATGGGATAAAATTCTAACGCATTTTTTACTTTCTAATAGATAAACCTCGAAACAGTGTTTAATATTACTAAATGAATGGAATCAGGTTTTGCCATATTATTGAGTTGATAATCCTCAAATTTATCTTGCCATTATCACTGGTCTAATCACGTCTGAAAAGTATGATTTTTCAGATGATGATAAAGTAGCTTCAGAGTAAATGACGTTTCGACCTTACATTGATGCAAACATCGCTTCTATGCTGGCGTCTTTATACCATGTATGTGTGATTACTGGTTAAAATAACTGTAACGCCTCCAATTATGCCATGCCTCTGAACGTGACATCACACAAGGCCGACAGTCAGATATGCCTCTGCTCTGTTATACATTTGACTCATGCTCTGTTATATAACTTAAAACTAACAGAAGAATTACAAAGGCTACTGAAAATGAGCTACTGGTGGCTCTGATCAAATCTAGAAAATAAAAGGGAGAAGACATGAGACTCATATTTTCAAAGCAATTTCACCGTATCTTATATAATCACCAAATACACTTTACTCGTCACATATAAATTTCCTGACTGCCAGATCCACATGTTTTTCACAAACAGTGTACGATTTTGTTTTGCACAGAAGCATAAGCGTCCTGCCTCTTTCCTCTGCTCTCTGACTGAGAGCAGTTTCCTATCACTCTCTTTACCCTTCACCAGTTGTCTGATTTTCTTTATGTATTCACAGGTAGCCACATTTCTTCTGTCCCACAATGTGCAAGTTACAGCCTCTCATGCTTCCCTGTTCACCTTTCTTTAGAACAAAATCACATAAACTCTTTCTTTGGAGGAAGATAACAGAGCTTACCAAGCTCTTTTTTTCTGTAATCTCAGAACGGAAAATTCTCTCCACCCTGATGCAGAGAATTCCTTTCCAAATTATGTCCCCTTCCTCTATAGGTCTGACTAAGACCTTCCATGCAAACCATGTGAAGTCAAGACGAGAACCTCAGGACCACCCGGCAGGTTCCCCCTGAGGAGGGCTGAGGACAGAACCCCAGCACGATCAGCATGGTAAACCCAACCCACCACTAGCCATCTTTTCCTCTCGTCTCCCTGACTGTAAGCCAGGGCTAACGATGCTCAGCTCCTAAGTGTCCTCTAAATCAGACAACATAACAATAGTCACTTCATATTGCAATAGATATTATTTTGTCAAGATTTTAAATCAAATAAGTGTTCTGAAACTTTCTTTGCAATTTGGCAAATTTATTCTTAAGCTCACTTACAGTAATAACCAAGTGAGAAGAGCCTTGTATGAAAAGGGAACTCGATAGGGCCTTGTGCCCCTAGACATCAAGATGCTTTCTGCTGAAAACCATACCCTACTTGACTTCCCACTTTGCTACAGATCTTGGTCCCCAGAAGCAACTAGATGCACAAAACCAAGAGCTAAAAGCACTCAGGGGAGCTGAGTAAAATTCCACTTACAGAAACATCTTCTAATAGAAATGAACTCAAATACTTAAAGCTATTGTAGGACGGATATGTTCACAGATATGTAGGAAAACGACACAATCTGAGACAACGCAAACGCCCCTCATTAGGGAAGTAGCCCATGACAAAGCATGTATGCACCCCAATACACTTGCCCATTTTACATCATACACTTTAAGACTTGGTGGTAACAAAGTATTGGTGTGAAGAAAGCACAAAAATTACAGAACTGAAAACACAGTATGATCCCAACTGTATAAAGCTAGGCATAGAAGCAAGGGGAAGAAACACACCAGAAAGGGAAGGATGATTTTGTCTGTGTGGTGGAATTAAGGATATTTTCCTTTTTCACATACTATTCTGTGTCTCATTAATTTTTGCAGTTACTAGGTGTCATTTTAGGATGGACTATTAAACTTATATTTGACAGGTTCAAAACTTCTCCAACAAGCTAACTGTCTAAGGAGATTAAGGGGTATTCTACTATTTGTTCTGTATTAGCTTCTAGAAACTAAGAGTTATCTCTCTGTTTCGAAGATGACCTGAGAAACTCATCAAATTGAGTAAGAAATCAAGTATAGTTGCTTCTAATGGCCAAACTTCAAACGCACATTTTTTCATACTTCAGACTTTCATCCACCAGGTAAGCGTAATACCTTCTTGACTATAGAATATGCAGATTCACAGAATTATATTAGACTAAAATCTTAGGGAAAAAATACATGTTTCCAATCCCAGCATATTTCTTATGTCTGAAATATTGATAAATGTATGCAATATATCAGTAAGTAAACCACTTACCTAATGTATTAACTTGGAAATTTAAAATATTGTGTTTGATTTCACTTCTAAACAGACTTCTCATGCAGGAGGGATGTATGCAGGATGTATGTGGGAACACTATGGTTAAATCCTAGAAGATTTAGCAGCAGGGAGAGCCCTTGGAAGGGAAGATATTCACTGAACAGATAAGGAAACCAAAGGCACAAGTAGGGAAGTACCCCTTCAAGATGAGCGGCAAGGTAAGAATAAGAACCAACACTGTCCCAAGGGAATGCCCTGACTGGCTAGGAGGCTAGGGCACGGGTAGCATGCATATTCTGGCTCCTTCACGGTGCTGAGGGCCAGATAGGTCTCTGATGGAGCTGGAACACAGCCCCACGCCATCATGTACCAGCTACACACCTGGGAATGGTCACAGACCTCTGTCTCTCTCTTCTTTCTCATCTGTACAGACCTGGGAATGTCAGAAGTACAGAAAATGTCCTGAGAACAAAGAGTGAGGGTCATGGACTTTGGCGGGGCCTCCTTCCTGCTGACTCGTGGCGATGTATTGCAGAGCCAATGCGCCCTGCAGATGCCTCCATGATTCACACAAGGGCAACCTTCACCAGTGATTTTCACATAAGGGGTGTTTGGTGACTTTTGTCCTAAAATTTAACTTCTTAATTACACTCGACCAACTTTAAGTTGGGGTCTCCCTGCTAGCTCAGGGGTAAAGAGCTCGCCTGCCAAGACAGGAGACATAGGTTCAATCCCTGGGTGGGGAGGATCCACTGGAGAAGGAAATTGCAACCCACTCCAGTATTCTTGCCTGGAGAATCCCATGGACAGAGGAGCCTTGCGGCTATAGTCCAAGGGGTTGCAAAGAGTCAGATACGACTTATCGACTAAACACACCACCAACTTCAAGTTACAATCCTTGGGATTAGCCAGAGCAATTTTGGGAAGAAGAGGACAGAGTCAGCACCTCATAAGAAGTTTGTCAGGAACCTGGGTTATCACTAGTTTGATGAAAAACTACTAGAATCAGTACACTGATACTACAGGCCAAGATGAAAGAGCTTAAAGGCACTGGTAACACCAAATGCCCTGGGGTCCTGCAGATCATCAGACAGTTTCTGGTATCTGCATTTGCATTCCGATGGCCACAGTTCAAGGCCTTTGGCTCAAGTCAGGAGCACTGCAAGTCCTTGTCAGAACTAAGGACGACAATCCTTAGTTTGTGTGGAAATAAGGACGACAAAGAATGTTGCCCACTTCTTTGTCCAACAAGCAATAAATGTCCTTCATGCAGGTCAGCTTTTGATTCCTGCTGTAACTTGAGTGGGAGGAGACACAGCTTACTCTGAAACTATCTTCGGCTTCCACTTCTGAAAACATCATCTGCCTCTTTTCTCTGACTGACTTCAGAGACCTTACACTTGGTGCAGCCTTGCTCGGAATTAAGCGTGGGGTAAGGCAAGGACTCATAAGTCTGTGGGACTGCAAAGGTGGCCAGTGAGGGTTTGCTGATATACTGCTCAGCAAAGTTTCTAAAAGGTACATGTGCCCTGAAAATTGTAAAATCAAAGCATAGATGATAACTTACCCCAAGTGACTGGCTAAGTTCATGGAAATACAAAAGAGAAGGAGGTTTTTGATCATGATAAAGCTAGAGAACATTCCATTGTCCATTCCCAGTAAGAATAACAGCTGAAGCAGATGAATTTGGAAGGATAGCTATTCCTTTCTCCACCTTGATCTTGAAGCTGAAAGGGGAAAAAACATAAACATGAATGTTGTCATGAAACAATTCCTAAAATCAAATCACACTGCTAACACATACAATTCATAAAGAAAGGAGCCTGACTGTCCTTGTCCATCACAGCTCCATATCAGGAATTATCTGTGTTCACTGGCCAGTAGGTAGGGGTGTAAAAAGAAATTACAGTAGGCTTGATTTTCACCTTTACTCAGGATGCAGAATCATTCTCCTAATTTATCTTTCCCATGTCGCAAATTCTTTGTTTTACTTTTTCCATGTGATCAAATGACCCTCTAGTCCTATTATTAGAATCAATGCCTGAAGTTATCTAACTGTATAAATCTGTCAAATCCACAAGTGGAATAATTTTACCTTTCTGAAATATTTGCCACGCGTCAAAGCCAGCAAGCTACTCCTTGTTCTGCAAGGTGCTATGAGAAAGTATGTGGAAAGAGGGGAAAAAAAGGCACATTTAAACAGGTCTTCTGCAAGATCACGACAATATAAGAGCTGCTTATAAAAGAAGGCTGCCACTTTCTCAGCAATCTGTCCCCAAGACTAAAGAACTTAGTAATCACTGCATTTTGGAAAGTCGGCTCTAGGTTACATGGTGGGCCCTAATTAATGCATTTGAAATCCAAGCAGGCACAATCCCTGGGCTCTGCAACTAACCCTAGAGAAGGGATATATTTCTCAATATGCGCATAACGCAAATGGGTAGACACCACAAAGGAGCACAGCGTGTTCAAAAGCAACGTTTTCCCAAGGAGACCCCAGGCCAACTCCAGAAGAGAGAAACACACAACAGGTACTTCCACCTCCAAAACCAAGGCCCTCGAGTCGAGAAAGGCAGGGCGGGGATTGCCTGGGTGCGTCCAGGGGCTGCTCCCCAAACCCGGGCCGGAGCCCCGGCGGCGAGCACGCGGCGCTGCATGCGGGAAACCCGGGCGGCACCTCCTGCCGCCCTCAGCCTAGTGACAGTCTGGACCAGGCTTTGGGGGAGTCGGGACCCCTAAGGACAGCCTGGCTCCCACGGTCCCGGGACCGCCGCGGGGGCTCCCGGGCGCGGGGGTGGCACTGCAGAGCTGCAGCCTCCGCGCCCGGGCGCCCGCGGCCGGGTAAAGTCGGCCGCCCGCCCGGTCCGCAGCGGCGCTCCCAGCGCCAACCGTTTGCCCACCCTCCCCGGCTCGCTTCTGGCCCCGGCAGACCTGCCCTGCTGCCGCCCCGGGTTCAAGCGGAGCGTCCTGCCGCGCGGCGCTTTCCTCCTCGGCCCGGAGCGCGCGGTGCAGCGTCGGCTCAGTGTCTCCCGGCCTCGAGCCGCCAGAGCGACCCGCTCGCGCCCCCGCCCCCAGTCTCGAGCCCGAGCCCGCGCCCACCCTGCAGGAAGCGCCCAGCCCGCCGCGTCTCGGAGCCCGGTGGCTGGCGGGGCCCCCGGGGGGGCGTTTTCGGCCCTCGGCTCCGGTGACCGCGGCGGGAGCCTCGTGCTCCAGTTCCTACCGGCAGGTCCGTGGGTCCTGCGCCCCGGCGCCCCGTCCGGCGGCGCCGTGCTGCTCTGGACGCCCCTGCCCTCCCGCACGGGTTGCGCCTCCGCAGTCGCCGGGGGAAAGTTTGCGCTCCCGGCCGCCCGCGGCGCCCCGCCTGCCTCCAGCGCCCTCCCCGAGCCAGGCAGCCTCGAGGAGAGGCAAGAGGGCCGAGCCGGGGCCGCTTGCCCTCCCGCCGCCGCCTGCAGCTCCTGACCCCACGGCCCCGGTCCAGCGCACCCGGGCTTACCCCGCGCGCCGGCCCGGAAAGGCGAGCCGTCGGCGAGGGCGCATCCTCCTCCCCCGTCTGCTCTCCCCGGCTGGCAGGCGCGGAGGCCGGTGCGGCGTCACCGCCCCATGCAGCCAGCGCGAACTTCCCCGGTGCTCCCGGGCCGAGCGCCTCCGGCACCCCCGCGCTCCCGCCGCCGCCCTGCAGCTCAGTTCCGCGCCCGAGGCCGCGCGCCGCCCCGCTGCAGAGCCCCCGGCGCCCCCGGCGCGCCGGCGCGCGCTCTCACCTCGCCCGAGCGCTACATGTCGGCCCCGGCTCTGAGAAACGCTCCTCTGCGGAAGCGCTCCGGTAGAGGCCGCCAGACTCTCACCAAACGCGCCCTGGCCCCGGGCCGGTTGCGAGGAAGAGGGGGCGTTCGGGGTCCCCGGCTTGGCCAGCTCTGGGACAGGCCACGATTCTGATGAAGTTTCTTGGTAGCCTGCGGGAGTGTATCGGTGCCTCGTGTCCCTCTTTTTAGGGCTGAGATGGAAAGGGGGTGTCCAGGCAGGCGCCGAAGGCCGGGGCGCCGAGAGCTTTCCTGTCTCAGGACCAGCCCTGAGCGCCTTTCTGGCCGGGCCTAAGTCCTGCCTCAGTCCTCCACGCAGGCCTCTGTGTCTGCAGCTGCTGCTTTCTATAGGAAGAAACTGGCCTCTGAGGCTACTTTTTAAAAAATTGTAATTCATTGCTATGGGAAGGAAAGTCAGTAAAATAGATTAATTAGAATTAAACGCTTACCTAATTGTTCTGTACATTTGGGGAGGCTGGGAAGTTCCCTTTCTGGACAAGAAGCCTTCTTGTCAGGGACAAGACTTAGGGTCTGCAGACTTGTGAGTGGGTATCGGACGTGAATTCTGCTGTAGGGCGTTACCTCCCGCACCCACGAACACGTGAAATTTCATTATTGCGGTCATGTTCGTCTCTGCCTCAGCGTGCCTACCCTGAGTGCTGAGGCTGGCTGGCACAAATGACGCTTGGGCAGGATAGGGAAGCAAAGCAACCACAGTTCTGGTTTTAAGATGGCAGCGTCTGATTTTCTCCGGACCGGATGCCTCTTGGCTATGAGAACACCCAGGGGGAGATGTTCAATATTTAAACAAACCCAGCAAGAACCTGATGGGCAGTGTGTCATCATTTCTATGTCTTTTGTCATACTCTGCAAAAGACAAAGAAAGACTTTGAGAGTCAGACTCTGACTGAATTGTTTACAGTCACTCTTTACAGAATAATTGTGAGAAGGGCAGATTTCTAACTCTCCTCCAGAAAAGATCTTTAATCATTCAATGTGTGAAGTCACACTACCCTTAGTTATGTTTAATACAACGCAGTCCAAATCTAAGCTAACTGCTGGCACTTTTGCACATGCCAAAAATTCTAAGATTTTCTAAAAATAGCAGCTTCTAGATATATTTCAGAAATAGGACATAAAAATACATAAATGTTCCAAATATAAGGAAGTGTTATTCTGAGTATACACTTAGTCATAGTATTAAATAGCTCTGATTCCAGTGATTCTGCATGAAATATAAATTAGATAAGATGCTTATTTGAAAGGCTTTTCTGATTCTAAAATGAATAAATTGAACACAGACATTTCTTCATTTTCTAATTACTCAAAAATCATATCACTAAGATGAAGCTCATTGACAATCAAGATCATTAAATTAAAAGCAATAAAAATCAATATAATTGTACCCTATTAAGTGTTAGAATTCTGAGTTTAGAGATACCAGTGATAATTACTATTTTTCCAATATTAAACAACATAAGGCAAATCAAAAAGTTCAAATAACTAGTGAATTTAAAGCCTTAGAGATTACCAAAGGAAATCATTTAGTACTTTTTGCAAAGAAATGTAGATAAACCAGGGATTATTTTGTATTAGTGAGAGTTACAGATGCTGATTTTTAATAATAATAGTTTACTGAATTTATGTTCTTTTCATGAATCATTTTTGAAATTTGCATGTTTTCCCTCAGTCTAATATCAATGCATATTATTGAACACATGGAAATTATGTTTATTGAGAGCTAATCTTTAAATTTTATTTAACCATGTGGCTTAAATACTTAAATTCTCCATGTGATGAAATGATAACCCCGTCTCTTCTCTTAATATTTATGAACATATAAAGAGCCTTACATTGGACCTGAAAGGATAGTAAAATAATAAGGCATACTTTATGGAAATTCACATGTTAGAAGAATATATATTAGCATTTTTTGCCCTGGGAAATGATGGTCTATCCACTTAATTGCCATTTGTTCTCTTAGTATTTTCCCTTGTGTTGAATGACAGAAAGCAAAGTAGTCATGGTTCTGGAAAGCAGTAGAGGGCACCACAGTTCCACATAACCTTGGGTTGGACCAGTCTCCATAAGAGCTTCCAAGTGAGAGACTAAAATAGCTGAACCTGGGGAAGCCGGCGATGGGTGGATACCCTCTATTCCACCCAGAACAGAGGCAGCACAGCTAGGCTGTTTGTGGCAGAAGGTGGAGTAGAGATGGCTAAACAAAAAAGAAACAGTATTGCCATGAGGAAGCGGAGCTTAGTGAGAAGTTGAATGGAGAGTCTTCTAAGCTGAGAGCTGAGAGTCAATTCACTGAATTGTGCGATTTAGTATTTAGGAAAATTCAAGTGCAGGGTAAAGAAAGCAAGAGATAAGATGAGTTGGGTACTGGAAGACAAAAACTATGGAGCCAAGGAATCAACTTCTTACAAAAAAGGAGTCACTGAATAGTTTCCTTGGTCAGGGAGGTACGTGTTCCAGAACAGACTCCCCACAGCAGCAGTATACAGGAAAAGTGTTGGGAAGAGACAAATTTAGGCTAAAAGCATGAATGAACATTGCAGATCCTGTCTATGGGGGAAATTTAATCAATGTTTTCAGTGTTTTCATTAATGGAATCATAACCACAGTGATTCACATGTACTCCAAGTGGATTTATTAGTGCTTTGCCCAAGCAAGAGGGTCTTGATTGTTAAGGAAACAGAAATGTCAGTTCTAACTAGAAGAAGAAAACAAAATTCCTAGGAAAAGATGGCAGTGGATTTGGATTTTGAAAAAGAAATTGGACAGAAAATATCACAAAAAGGTAAAAGTAAGAGCAGGCTGAAAAGTAGGAAGGTATGGGGCACATTAAGTGATAAATGTTCCAGTCACAGAAATCACACTCTATGTTTTTAGTCCATCATTGATTCCCTTTCCTGTTCATTTATTTAGAGTTATCATATTAGTTATCTGAAGGCTATATGTAGACTACAGATGTGTTTAATTAAGTCGGCGCTATTTTAAAATACAGACAACTTAAAACCCAGAAGATTTCACATGAATCAATGAATCATAGATGAATTATTCTATTCACAAATTAATTACATCTAGATGAATAGATGAATTGTATCTATTCAATGCATAAATAGATAGATTTTTGGCTTTTCTTAAAAGAAAAATAGTTAAGATCCAATTTAGTAAGAGTGGACATACATTACCACCTTCTCCCCCAGCTGTCACCCACTTATACTAGGCACGGAATCCTCAGAGCAACATGGTCTCTTCTGTTTGCACACCTAGGCTGGCCCCTCACTTACTGGCTTGTTAGTCACGTCTATTTATTTTGTTTTTATTAGTTTCTCCAAGGTTGAAAACAGAAATCTCTAAATTAATATGCATGCATGCTAAGTCACTTCAGTCGTGTCAGACTCTACAACCCTGTGGACCATAGCCTGCCAGGTTCCTCTCTTCATGGTATTCTCCAGGCTAGAATACTGGAGTGGGTTGCCATACCCTCCTCCAGGGGATCATCCCAATCCACAGATCAAACCCATGTCTCTTATGCCTCCTGCATTGGCAGGCACGTTCTCTACCACTAACAGCATCTACACCTGCCTGTAAGTGACGTATGCCGATTCACGTGTACTACATGAATCTTACAACCTTATGCTTGTATATTGTTTGTTGCCCTATTTTCTGGTGTTGTCACACTTTACTTCTACATAGTTAATCAGTCAACTTTTACTTTAACAGTCGGAAACTTACTTTTTAAATTGTGATAAAATGTACATAATGTAAAATTTCGGTTCAGTCACTCAGTCATGTATGACTTTGCAACCCCGTGGCAGCATCCCAGGCCTCCCTGTCCATCACCAACTCCCAGAGCCTGCTCAAACTCATGGCCATCAAGTCAGTGATGCCATCCAAACATCTCATCCTCTCGTCCCCTTCTCCTTCCTCCTTCAATCTTTCCCAGCATCAGGATCTTTTCCAGTGAGTCAGTTCTTCACATCAGGTGGCCAAAGTATTGGAACTTCAGCATCAGTCCTTCCAATGAACACCCAGGACTGATCTTCTTTAGGATGGATTGGTTGGATCTCCTTGCAGTCCAAGGGACTCTCAAGAGTCTTCTCCAACATCACAATTCAAAAGCATCAATTCTTCAGTGCTCAGCTTTCTTTATAGTCCAATTCTCACATCCATACATGACTACTGGAAAAACCAGAGCTTTGACTATACAGACCTTTGTCAGCAAAGTGATGTATCTGCTTTTTAATATACAGTTTAAGTTTGTCACAGCTTGTCTTTCAAGGAGCAAGTGTCTTTTAATTTCATGGCTGCAATCACCATCTGCAGTGATTTTGCAGCCCCCCAAAATAAAATCTCTCACTGTTTCCATTGTTTCCCCAACTATTCGCCAAGAAGTGATGGGACCGGATGCCATGATCTTAGTTTTTTGAATGTTGAGCTTTAAACCAGCTTCTTCACTCTATTCTTTCACTTTCATCAAGAAGCACTGCAGTTCCTTTTCACTTTCTGCCATAAGGGTGGTGTCATCTGCATATCTGAGGTTATTGATATTTCTCATGGCAATCTTGATTCCAGCTTGTGCTTCATCCAACCCAGGATTTTGTGTGATATATTTTGCATATAAGATAAATAAGCTGGGTGAAAATGTACAGCCTTGATTGTAATCCTTTCCCAATTTGGAACCAGTTCGTTTTTCCATGTCTGCTTCTAACTGTTTCTTCTTGAACTGCATATAAGTTTCTCAGGAGGCAGGTAAGGTGGTCTGGTATGAAATTCCCAGTTTGTTGTGATCCACACAAAGGCTTTGGCATAGTCAGTAAAGCAGAGTAGATGTTTTCCTGGAACTCTCTTGTTTTTTTCTGTGATCCAACAGATGTTGACAATTTGATCTCTGGCTCCTTTGCCTTTTCTAAATCCAGCTTGAACATCTGGAAGATCTCAGTTCATATACTGTTGAAGCTCATCTGGAGAATCTTGAGCATTAATTTCCTAGTGTGTGAGACGAGTGCAACTGTGCCATAGTTTGAACATTCTTTGGCATTGCCTTTCTTTGGGATTGGAATGAAAACTGACCTTTTCCAGTCCTGTGGCCACTGCTGAGTTTTCCAAATGTGCTGTCAATATTGAGTGCAGCACTTTCACAGCATCATCTTTTAGGACTTGAAACAGCTCAGCTGGAATTCCATCACCTCCACTAGCTTTGTTCGTACTGATGCTTTCTAAAGCCCACCTGACTTCACACTCCAGGATGTGTGGCTCTAAGTGAGTGATCACACCATCATGGTTATCTGGGTCATTAAGATCTTTTTTGTATAGTTCTTCTGAGTATTCTTGCATTAGTATCTTCTGCTTCTTTTAGGTCCATACCATTTCTGTCCTTTATTTTACCCATCTCTGCATGAAATGTTCCCTTGGTATCTCTAATTTTCTTGGAGATATCTCTAAACTTTCCCATTCTATTGTTTTCCTCTATTTCTTTGCATTGATCACTGAGGATGGTTTTCTTATCTCTCCGTGCTATTCTTTGGAACTCTGCATTCAAATGGGAACATCTTTCCATTTCTCCTTGCTTTTCGCTTCTCTTCTTTTCTCAGCTATTTGTAAGGCCTCTTCAGACAACCATTTTGTCTTTTTGCATTACTTTTTCTTGACGATGGTCTTGATCCCTGCCTCCTGTACAATGTCATGAAGCTCCATCCATAATTCTTCAGGCACTGTATCAGATCTATCCCTTGAATCAGTTTGTCTCTTCCACTGTGTAATCGTAAGGAATTTTGATTTAGATCACACCTGAATGATCTAGTGGTTTTCGCTACTTTCTTCTGTTTAAGTCTGGATTTTGTAGTAAGGATTTCATAATCAGAGCCACAGTCACCTCCCAGTCTTGTTTTTGCTGACTGTATGGAGCTTCTCCATCTTTGGCTGCAAAGAATATAATCAGTCTGATTTCAGTGTTGACCATCTGGTGATGTCCATGTGTAGAGTCATCTCTTGTGTTGTTGGAAGAAGATGTGCTCTATGACCCGTGTGTTCTCTTGGCAAAACTCTGTTATCCTTTGCCCTGCTTCATTCTGTACTCTGAGGCCAAACTTGCATATTACTCCAGGTATCTCTTGACTTCCTACTTTTGCATTCCAGTCCCCTATGATGATAGGGCATCTTTTTTGCATGTTAGGTCTAGAAGGTCTTGTAGGTCATCATAGAACCGTTCAACTTCAGCTTCTTCAGCATTAGTGGCTGGATCATAGATTTGGATTACTGTGATATTGAATGGTTTGCCTCGGAAACGAACAGAGATCATTCTGTCATGTTTGAGATTCCAACCAAGTACTGCATTTCAGACTCTTGTTGACTATGATGGTTACTCAATTTCTTCTAAGAGATTCTTGGCCACAGTAGTAGATATTGTGGTCATCTGAATTAAATTCGCCCATTCCAGTCCATTCTAGTTCACTGATTCCTAAAATATTGAAGTTCACTCTTGCCATCTCCTATTTGAACTCTTCCAATTTACCGTGATTCATGGACCTCACATTCCAGGTTCCTATGCAACATTGCTCTTTACAGCATCAGACTTTACTTCCATCACCAATCACATCCCCAACTGGATATTGTTTTTACTTTGGCTCCATGTCTTCATTCTTTCTGGAGTTATTTTTCTACTCTTCTTCAGTAGCATATTGGGCACCTACCAACCTGGGGAGTTCATCTTTCAGGGTGATATCCTTTTGCCTTTTCATCCTGCCCATGGGGTTCTCAAGGCAAAAATATTGAAGTGGTTTGCCATTCCCTTCTCCAGTGGAGCACGTTTTGTCTCCCCATAATAATCAACAATGTTTGTTTCTGTTTTCGTTTTGTTTTTACTTAATAGGCACCTGTGAGGAGAGAGCAAATTGGTTAACATGGTGTGTTTAGGCTCCCTCACACCAGGTTTTGTAAATATTGACTATGTCAGCTGAGGTCATTTATAGCATGGAGCATGCACGTCACGAGGTACTTGCTTGGTCACAGATTGTATGCATGACCTCCAGGTGAGATCCACCTAGAAAACTGTGGCATATTACTGCTGCATCAAGGCTGTGACCATTGTGTCAGCCATGAGATGAGAGTATAGTGTGTCTGCTGCTACGTCTGCTGCATCAACCAGGAGAGCATAAATGTGTCTGCAGTTCCTAGCGGTCCTCAAGTCTCCTTCCAGCCTCTTAGATCACACCTTGCCTCCCCTGGGTTCAATGAACAGTGTGGCCAGTGAGAAACAGCAAGACAGCACCCTAATAGGTTTGCAGAGTGTTACCTTATTGTTGCTTTGCTTGGCCTTTCCTTAATAGTGATACTGAGTATCTATGTGTGCTGATTGCATATTTGTATATCTTCTTTCAAATGTCTTCTCAAGAGCTTTGCCCCTTTTTGAAATGGGTTGTTTGACTTTTTGGTGTTGGATTATATACTGGTATTAATCCCTTAGCAGATATATAATTTGAAAATATTTTTTTACTCTGTTGATACTGTCCTTTGATGTACAAAATTTTCATTGTGATGAAGTTCAGTTTGCCTGTTTTTTCTTTCGTGGCCTGTGCTTTTGATGTTCAAGTAATCACTGGCAAATTCAAAGTCATGAACTTTTACCTTATGTTTTCTTCTGATAGTTTTATAGTTTTAACTCTATGTTTCCATCTTTGACCCGTGGTGAGTTCATTTTTGCATGTATTGTTTGGTTGTAATTCAACTTCATTGTTTTGCATATGAATGTTCAATTTTCCCAGCACCATTAAAAAAAACAATCCTATTCTTTACCTCAGAGAATGGTCTTGGCATCCTTTGGTAAGTCATGTGACCATACATGCAAGGATTTTTTCCCTAGGTTCTTTACCCTGCCTTTAATCTAGTACTATGCTATTTTGATTATGGTAGCCTTGTAATGTTTACAAGTCAGTAGGTGTGAGTCCTCAAATTTCATTTTTCTTTGTTTTTCTTTCTTGAAGATGTTTTAGCTATTCATATTTCCTTGAGATTCATCTGAAACTGAGAAAATGTTTCTCTAATTCTGCAAAAGAATGTCATCAAGATTTTGATAGGAGCAGTTTTAAATCTGTAGATTCTTTTGGATAGAATGGACATTCCTAGAAATATTGAATATTCCAATCACTGAAAGTGGAATGTTTTCCCACTTATTTAAGTCTTTAATTTCTTTTGGTAATATTATGTAGTTTGCTTGTACGTGTGTGCGTGTTCCCAGATGTACAGTCGTGTCTGACTGTTTGAGACCCTATGAACTGTAACCTGCCAGGCTCTTCGGTCCATGAAATTTTCCAGGCAAGAATACTGAAGTTGGTTGTCATTTCCTACTCCAGGGGATCTTCCTGACCAGGAGATTGAACCCACATCTCTCCCATCTCCCGCATTGGCAGGTGGGTTCTTTACCACTGCACATGCTGTTATTGCTAGAAATAAATGAAAACGAAAACACAATATTCTGAAAACTTATAGGATGTGATGAAAGCAATGCTAAGAAGGAAACTGATAGCTGTAAATACCTACTTTAAAAAACAATAAATATCTTAAATCAATAGACTAACTTACAGTTTAACCAACTTAAGGAGAAGAGCAAGTTATACACAAAGCTAGCAGAGGAAGAAAATAATAAAGATTAGAGCAGACACAAGTGAAATTGAGGGGAGAAAAGCAACAGCGAGAAGCAGCACAGTCAAGAGTTGGTTCTTTGAAAAGATCAAATTTGACAGACTTTTAGGTAGTTAGAAAAAAGAGAGAGAAGACTTAAATTACTAAACTCAGGGATGAAATTGAGACTTTGCTACTGGTTCTCTGGAAATAAAAATGCTTAGAAGAGGGCACTGTAGACTATTTTAGGTCAACAGATTGGTATAACTTAAATGAAATAAACAAATTCCTAGAAACAAAATGCTACCAGGACTGACTCATAAGGAAATAGAAAATCTGAATAGATTTTTGACTAGTAAGGAGATTGAATCAGTAATAAAAAAAAAACTTCTCAAGGGTCTGTCAGAACGAAGTCAGAAAGAGAAAAACAAATATCATGTATTGATTCATATATCTGGAATCTAGAGAAATGTGCAGATGAATCTGTTTGCCGGGCAGCAGTAGACCCAGATACAGAGAATGGATGTGTAGACACAGTGGGGGTGGGGTGGATTGGGAGACTGGGACTGACATATATTCACTAACATGGATATGACGGATGGCTAGTAGGAACCTGCTATATAACACGGGGAGCTAAACTTGGTGCTTTGTGGTGACCTAGATGGGTGGGATGGTGGGGACAGGAGGGAGGTCCAAGAGGGAGGGCTTTATGTATACAAATAGTTGATTCAAATTGCTGTACAGCAGAAGCTAACACAACGTCATAAAGCAACTATACCTCCATAAATAAAAGAAAAAAGAATAGAAAAGCTCAGGGTCACATGGCTACGTTGGTGAATTCCTAACATACACTTAAATAAAAACTAACCAGCAATCATTTTCAAAATGTTCAAACAAATTGAAGAGGAGGAAACACCTCCTAACTCCTTCTTTAAGGCCAGCTTCAGCTTTATCTTTATACCAAAGCCAGATAAAATTTTCCAAAGGAAAATAAACTACAGCCCAATATGCCTTATGAAGACTCACGAAAATATCCTTAGCAATATACTAACAAGCCAAATTTAGCTGCATATCAAAATGTTTATACATGACTCATGTGTAAATGACCCATAACCATGTGGGATTTGTTCCTAGAAGGCATCCTAACCCTATGTGTGAAAATCGAATAAAGTAGTACACCAAATTACCAGATTGAATAAAACAAAAACAGAAAGAGAAACCTGTTGATCATCTCAAAAGAAGTAAAAACGCTTTTGAAAAAATTCAACAACTTTTCCTGATAAAACCACTTAAATGAGAAATAGAAGGAAACTATCTCAAAATAATAAATTACCATATATTAAATACCCACAGTTAATATCATACTCAGTGATAAAGGACTAGAACATTTTCTCTAAGTTTAGAATAAGATATCACTTTGCCACGTCTATTCAATATAGCCCTCTGGAAGTTATAGTCAGAGAAATTAAGAAAGAAAAATAAACAGAAAAGGAAAAAGGAAATTGGAAAGGAAAAAGTGAAGTTCTCTCTGTTCACAGACAGTATGGTCTTGTACATCTCTGTTGGGTATTCAGTATATTGATGTTAGATCTAGTTGACGTATTGTGTCATTTAAGTCCTCTATTTCTTTACTTTTGTCTAGTTGTTTCGTCTCTTATTGAGTAGGTACTGAAATCTCTGGTTACTATTGAAGAGCTGTATCTTTCTCCCCATGGTGCTGTCATTTTCTTTCATATATTTTGAGGATCTGTTATGATGTCGATAAATGCTGACAATTATTGTATTTAACTTTTCTTTTTAATTTATTCAAATTTTTAAGTTGGAGGTAATTATAATGTTGTGCTAGTTGCTGCTGTACAACAACATGAAACAGCTATAAATATACCCCCTCCAGTTCTACTCCTCTCGGTCATCACATAGCATCCAGCTGAGCTCCTGTGTTATACAGCGGCTTTTCAATAGTTATCTGTTTTATACATGGTACTATACATATATAAATTCTACTTTCTCAATTCACCCCACACTCTCCTTCCCCTACGGTGTCCAAAAGTTAATTATCTTCATCTCTTTTCCTGGCAAATAGACTCATCAGTTACATTTTTCTAGATTCCATTATGTATGTATTAATATATGATATTTATTTTTCTTTTCTTTCTGACATACTTCACTCGTGACAGACTGCATGACAAGTTCTAGTTTCATCCACCTCAGTTGAACTGACTCATTCATCCCTTTTTATGAAATGAATTCCACTGTGTATATATACCACAACGTCTTTATCCATTGATCTGCCAATGGCCATCTAGGTTGCTTCCATGTCCCGCCTATTATAAATAGTTCTGCAATGAATATTGGGATGCATGTGTTATTTTGAATTATGGCTTTATCAGGGGTAGTGAAGGAAATGGCAACCCACTCCAGTACTCTTGCCTGGGGAATCCTATGGACGGAGGACCCTGGTAGGCTATAGTCCACCGGGTCGCAAAGAGTCGGACACGACTGAGCGACTTCACTTTCACTTTCATGGGGTATGTGCCCAGAAGTGGGACTCCTGGGTCACATGGTAGGTTTACCTCTAGTTTCTTAATGAATCTCCAGACTGTTCTCCATAGTGGCTGTATCAACTTACATCCCCACCAACACTGCAAGAGAGTCCCCTTTTCTCCACATCCTCTCCAGCACGTTTTGTTTGTATACTTTTTAATGGTGACCATTCTGACTGGTATGAGGTGACCCCTCATTGGAGTTTTGATTTGCATTTCTCTAAGATGAGCAACTGTAGCATCTTTTCATGTATTTGTTGGCCATTTATGTGTCTTCTTTGGAGAAATGTATATTTAGGTCTTCTGCCATTGTTTGATTGGGTTGTTTTTTAATATTGAGCTGCATAATCTCCTTGTATATTTTGGAGATTAATACTTCGTCACTTGCTTTGTTTGCAAATATTTTCTCCCATTCTGAAGGTTGTCTTTTCATCTTGCTTATAGTTTCCTTTGCTGTGTGAAAGCTTTTAAGTTTAATTAGGTCCCTTTCGTTCATTGTTGTTTTTATTTCCATTGCTCTAGGAGAGGAGTCAAAGAGAATCTTGCTGCAATTTATGTCAGGAGTGTGCTGCCTATGTCTTCCTATAAGAGTTTTGTGGTTTCTGGCCTTACATTTCGATATTTAATCCATCATTAGTTTACTTCCATGTATGGTGTCATGAGTGAAGGAGAATATTCTAAATATTCTAATTTTATTCTTTCACATGTATTTGTCCAGTTTTCTCAGCACAAATTATTGAAGAGTCTATGTTTCTCCATTGTATATTCTTGCCTCTTTTGTCAAAGATAAGGTGCCCATATGGTGTGTGGGTTGATATCTGGGCTTTGTATCTTGTTCCATTGATCTAGGTTTCTATTTTTGTGCCAGTTGCCATAATGCTTTGATTAGTGTAGCTTTGTAGTATAGTGTGAAGTAAGGAAGGCTGATTCCTCCAGCTCCATTTTTCTTTCTCAAGATTGCTTTGCCTACTCAGTTTTTTGTGTTTTCATACAGAATTATGAACATTTTTGTTCTAGTTCTGTGAAAAATGCCATTGCTAATTTGATAGGGATTGCACTGAATCTATAGATCTCTTTGGATAGTGTAGTCATTGTCATAATATTGATTCTTCCAAGTCAGGAACATGATGTATTTCCCCATCTGTTTGTGTCACCTTTAATTTCTTTGATCAGCTGTATAGTTGTTTTTTTTTTTTTTTATACAGGTCTTTTGTCTTCTTAGGTCGGTTTATTCCTAGGTAATTTATTCTTCCTGTTGCAGTGAGGAATGAGATTGTTTCCTTACTTTCTCTTTCTGATTTTTTGCTATTAGTATACAGGAATGCAAGGGATTTCTGTATATTGATTTTGTGTCCTGTGGCTTTAATAAATTCATTGATTAGCTCCAGTAATTTTCTGATGGTATCTTTATGATGTTCTATATATAGTATCATTGGAGAAGGCAGTGGCAACCCACTCCAGTACGCTTGCCTGGAAAATCCCATGGGCGAAGGAGCCTGGTAGGCTGCAGCCCATAGGGTTATGAAGAGTCGGACATGACTGAGCGACTTCACTTTCACTTTTCACTTTCATGCATTGGAGAAGGAAATGGCAGCCCACTCCAGTGTTCTTGCCTGGAGAATCCCAGGGACAGGAGAGCCTGGTGGCCTGCTGCCTATGGGGTTGCACAGAATTGGACACGACTGAAGTGACTTAGCAGCATATAGTATCATGTTATCTTCAAACAGTGAGAGTTTTACTTCTTTTCCTATCTAGATTCCTTTTTCTTTTTATTCTGATTGCCATGGCTAGGACTTCCAAAACTATGTAGAATAACAGTGGTGAAAGTGGGCGCCCTTGTCTTGTCCCTGATCTTTGAGGAAATGTTTTCAGTTTTTCACTATTGAGAATAATGTTTGCTGTAGGTTTGTTGTATATAGCCTATATTATTATCCTTCTATGCCCACTTTTTGGAATCTTTTTAAAAATCATAAATGGGTGTTGAATTTTGCCAAAAGTTTATTTTAATCTATTGAGATTATTTTATAGTTTATTATTGTTATTGTCATTAAAATTTTTAAAAATTATTTATTTTTGGCTGCACTGGGTCTCCACTGCTGTGCACAGGCTTTTTCTAGCTGTGTAGTACATGGACTTCTCATTGCACTGGCTTCTCTTCTTCCAGAGCACAGGCTCTAGGGCACATGGACTTCGGTAGTTTTGGCAGGTTGGCTCAGTAGTTATGGCTCATAGGATTGCTTGCTCCTTGGCATATGGAACCTTCCCAGATCAGGGATCAAACCTGCTCCCCTGCACTGGCAAGCAGATTCTTAACCACTGCACCACCAGGGAAATCTTATCATATGCTTTAAAATTTTCAATTTGTTAATATGGTGTGTCACATTGATTAGTTGCATATATTGAAGAATACTTGCATCCCTGGGATAAATCCCACTTGGTCATTGTGTATGATCCTTTTAATTTGTCATTGGTTCTGTCTGCTGGCATTTTGTTGAGAATTTTTGCATCTATGTTCATCAGTGGAGAAGGCAATGGCAACCCACTCCAGTACTCTTGCCTGGAAAATCTCATGGATGGAGGAGCCTGGTAGGCTGCAGTCCATGAGGTCGCTAAGAATCGGACACGACTGAGCGACTTCACTTTCACTTTTCACTTTCAGGCATTGGGGAAGGAAATGGCAACCCACTCCAGTGTTCTTGCCTGGAGAATCCCAAGGATGGGGGAGCCTGGTGGGCTGCCGTCTATGGGGTTGCACAGAGTCGGACACGACTGAAGCGACTTAGCAGCAGCAGCAGAATGTTCATCAGTGATATTGGCCTGTAATTTTCTTTTTGGTGATATCTTTGTCTGGTTTTAGTATCAGATGACAGTGGCCTTGTAGAATAAATTTGGGAGTGCTCTTCCCTTGCAATTTCATGGAAGAGTTTGAGAAGGATAGGTGTTATCTTTTCTCTAACCATTTGATAGACTTCACCTGTGAAGCCATCTGGCCTAAGGCTTTTGTTGCTTGGAAAACTTTTTATCACAGTTTTTATTTTGATGCTTTTGATTGGTTTGTTCATACTTTTTATTTCTTCCTGGTTCAGTCTTGAAAGGTTGATCTTTTCTAAGAATTTATTCATTTCTTCCAGGTTGTCTATTTTATTGGTATAGACTTGCTCACAGTAATGCTTTATGGTCCTTAGTATTTATGTGATGTCAATTATAACATTTTTCATTGCTTTATTTTTGCTGCTTTATTTTTTAATTGAAGGATAATTGCTTTACAGGATTTTGTTGTTTTCTGTCAAACATCAACAAGAATCAGCCATAGGTACACCCATTTCCCCCCCCTCCCCAACCTCCTTCCTGTCTCTCTCTGCATCCCACCCTTCTAGATTGTCACAGAGCCCATGTTTGAGTTCCCTGATTCAAACGGCAAATTCCGTGGTGGATTCGTGTTGATGTATGGCAAAACCAATACAATATTGTAAAGTAATTAGCCTCTAATTAAAATAAATAAATTTAAAAAATAGGAAAAAAACAAACAGCAAATTCCCATTGGCTATCTATTTTACATAAGGTGTTGTAAACTTCCATGTTACTCTCTCCATACATCTCACCTTTTCCTTCCTCTCCTCCCCCCATTTCCATAGGTCTGTTCTCTGTCTGTTTCTCCACTGCTGCCCTGCAAATAAAGTCATCAGTATCATCTTTATAGATTCAATATATATCAATATATATGCATCAGTATAAGATATATATATATATATATTTCTCTTTCTAATTTACCTCACTCTGTATAATAGGCTCTTGGTATGTCCACCTCATATGACTCATTTGCCTTCCTTTTTATTGCTGAGTAATATTCCATTGTATATACGTACTGCAGCTTCTTTATCCATTCATCTGTCGATGGACATCTAAGCTGCTTCCATGTTCTAGCTATTGTAAAAAATGCTGAAATGAACTATGGGGTATATGTGTCTTATTCAGTTATTGTTTCCCCAGTGTATATGCTGAGAAGTGGGATTGCTGAGTCACATGGTGATTTTATTCCTAGGTTTTAAGGAATCTCCATACCATATTCCATAGTAGCTGTATCAATTTATATTCCCAATAGCAAAGCATGAGGTTTCCCTTTTCTCCACACACTCTCCAGCATTTACTGTTTTTAGACTTTTTGATGATGGCTCTTCTGACTGGTGAGATGGAATATCATTGTAGTTTTGATTTGCATTTATCTAATAATGAGCATATTTTCATGTGTTTATTAGTCATCTGTGTGTCTTCTTTGGAGAAATGTCTGCTTAGGTCTTTTTCCTACTTTTTGATTGAGTTGTTTATTTTTCTGATATTGAGTTGTATGAGCTACTTGTATATTTTGTAAATTAATTCTTTGTCAGTTGTTTCATTTGCTATTATTTTCTCCCATTCTGAGGGTTTTCAACGTGTTTGTAGTTTCCTTGGCTATGCAAAAGCTTTTAAGTTTCGTTAGGTCTCACTTCTTTATTTTTGTCTTTATTTCCATTACTCTAGGAGGTGGATCATAGAAGATCTTTCTTGGATTTATTTCATCAAGTGTTCTGCCTATTATTTCCTCTAACAGTTTTATAGTTTCTGGTCTTATATTTAGGTCTTTACATTTTGAATTTGTGTTTATGTATGGCATTAGGAAATACTCTAATGTCCTCCTTTTGCACATAACTGTCTAGTTTTCTCAGCATCTCTTATTGAAGAGGCTATCTTTGCCCCACTGTATATTCTTGCCTCCTTAGTCACAACTAAGGTACCCATGGAAAGCGTGGACTCTCTGTCTTGTTCTATTGGTCTGTATTTCTGTGTATTTTTTTTTTTTTGCCAGTACTGTACTGTCTTGATGATTATAGCTTTATAGTATAGTCTGAACTCAGGAAAGTTGATTACTCCAGCTCCTTTCTTATTTCTCAACATGGCTTGGCTATTTGGAGACTTTTGTGTATCCATATGAATTGTGAAGTTTTTTGTTTTAGTTCTTTGAAAAATGAATATTGATTCATCCTACACAGGAACATGGAATATCCTTCCATCTGTTTATGTCATCTTTGATTTCTTTCATTAGTGTCTTATAATTTTTTGTGTACAGTTCTTTCATCTCCTTAGGTAAGTTTATTCCTAGATATTTAATTCTTTTTGTTGCAATGGTGAATGGGATTGATTGTTTAGTTTCTTTTTCTGATTTTTCATTGTTAGTATATGGAAATGCAAGTGATTTCTGTGTTTTGATTTTGTATCCCTTTGCTAAATTCACCGATTAGCTCTAGTAATTTTCTGATACTATCTTTAGGGTTTTCTATGTACAGTATCATGTCATCTGCAAGCAGTGAGAGCTTTACTTCTTTTCTGATATGAATTCCTTTATTTCTTTTTCTTCTCTGATTGCTGTAGGGCTTCCAGAACTATGTGAATAATATTGGTGAAAGTGGACACCTGTATCTTATTCCTGATCTCAGGGGGGATGCTTTCAGTTTTTCACCATTGAGAATAATGNAGCAGTGAGAGCTTTACTTCTTTTCTGATATGAATTCCTTTATTTCTTTTTCTTCTCTGATTGCTGTAGGGCTTCCAGAACTATGTGAATAATATTGGTGAAAGTGGACACCTGTATCTTATTCCTGATCTCAGGGGGGATGCTTTCAGTTTTTCACCATTGAGAATAATGTTTGCTGTAGATTTATCATATATAGCCTTTACTATGTTGAGGTAGGTTCCTTTTATGCCCATTTGTTGAAGAGTTTTAGTCATAAATGAGTGCTGAATTTTGGCAAAGGCTTTTTGTGAACCTATTGAGATGATCATATGGCTTTTGTCTTTTAATTTGTTAATATGGTGTACCACATTGATTGATTTCCATATATTGAATCCTTGCATCCCTGGAATAAACCCAACTTGATCATGGTGTATGAGCTTTTTGATGTGTTGCTGAATNCTGATTAGCTCTAGTAATTTTCTGATACTGTCTTTAGGGTTTTCTATGTACAGTATCATGTCATCTGCAGTGAGAGCTTTACTTCTTCTTTTCCAATCTGGATTCTTTTTATATCTTTTTATTCTCTGATTGCTTTAGCTAGGACTTCCAGAACTATGTTGAAAAGCAGTGGTAAAAGTGGACATCTTTGTCTTGTTCCTGATCTTAAGGGGAATGCTTTCAGATTTTCACCACTGAGACTAATGTATGCTGTAGGCTTATCATATATGGCCTTTATTATGTTGAGGTAGGTTCCTTCTATGCCCATTTTTTGAACTGTTTTAATCATAAATGGGTGCTGAATTTTGTCAAATGCTTTTCCTGCATCTATTGTGAAGATCATATGGTTTTGATCTTTCAGTTTGTTAATACGGTGTATCACATTGATTGATTTGTGTATATTGAAGAATCCTTACATTCCTGGAATAAACCCAACTTGACCATGGTGTATGAGCTTTTTGATGTGTTACTGATCTCTGCTAAAATTTTGTTGAGGATTTTTGCATCTATGTTCATCAGTGATATCGGCCTGTAGTTTTCTTTTCTTGTGTTGTGTTTGCTTTTGGTATCAGGGTGATGGTGGCCTTGTAGAATGAGTTTGGAAGTGTTCCTTCCTCTGCAATTTTTTGAAAGAGTTTTAGAAGGATAGGCATTAGCTCTTCTCTAAATGTTTGACAGAATTCTCCTGTGAAGCCATCTGGTCCTGGGCTTTTGTTTTTTGGGAGATTTTTGATCACAGCTTCAATTTCAGTACTTGTAATTGGGTTGTTCATAATTTCTATTTCTTCCTGGGTCATTCTTGGAAGATTGAACTTTTCTAGGAATCTGTGCATCTCTTCCAGGTTATCTATTTTATTCCCATATAGTTCATAATAGTCTCTTATANTTTCAGTGCTTGTAATTGGGTTGTTCACAGTTTCCATCTCTTCCTGGTTCAGTCTTGGAAGATTGAACTTTTCTAAGAATCTGTCCATTTCTTCCTTGTTATCTATTTTATGGCCATTATAGTTGTTCATAATAGTCTCTTATTTTTTTTTTGTATTTCTGCATTGTCTGTTGTAACCTCTCCTTTTTCATTTCTAATTTTGTTGATTTGATTCTTCTCTCTTTTTTTCTTGATGAGTCTGGCTGAGGGTTTGTCAGTATTGTTTATCTTCTCAAAGAACCAGCTTTTAGTTTCATTAATCTTTACTCTTGTTTCTTTCCTTTCTTTTTCATTTATTTCTGCTTGGTTCTTTATGTTTTTTTTTCCTTCTGCTAATCTTGGGTTTTTTTGTTGTTCTTCTTCTTTTTCCAGTTGTTTTAGGTGTAAAGTTAAGTTGTCTATTCGATGTTTTTCTTGTTTCTTGAAGTAGGATTTTATTGCAATAAATTTCCCTCTTAGAACCACTTTTGCTGTATCCCATAGGTTTTGAGTTGTCATGCTCTCATTGTCATTTGTTTCCAGAAATTTTTTGATTTCCCTTCTGATTTCTTCAGTAACCTATTGTTTATTTAGAAATGTGTTTAATCTCCTTGTGTTTGTGTTTCTTACAGTTTTTTTTTTCTTGTAATTGATATCTAGCCTCATAATGTTGTGGTCAGAGAAGATGCTTGATATGATTTCAATCTTCTTAAATTTCCTGAAGTTTGATTTGTGACTCAAGATGTGATCTATCCTGGAGAATGTTCTGTGTGCACTTGAAACAAAGGTGTATTCTGCATTTGGATGGAATGTCCTGAAGATATCAATGAGACCCATCTCATCTAATGTATCATTTAAGACTTGTGTTTCGTCATTAATTTTCTATTTTGATGATCTGTCCATTGGTGTGAATGCAGTGTTAGTCTCCTACTATTATTGTGTTACTGTCAATTTCTCCTTTTATGTCTGTAAGTGTTTGTCTTATGTATTGAGGTGCTCCTATGTTGGTTGCGTCAGTTCTGCATTATCCTATGTTGGGTACATAGATATTTACAATTGTTATGCTTCCTTTTGGAGTGATCCCTTGACCATTATGAAGTGTCCTTCTTTATCTCCTGTAATCTTCTTTATTTCAAGGTCTATTTTATCTGATATGAGGATTGCTATTCCAGCTTTCTTCTTACCGTTTGGATGGAATATTTTTTTCCATCCTGTCACTTTCAGTCTGTATGTGTCTTGAGGCCTGAAGTGGGCTTCTTGTAGACAGCATATATGTGGGTCTTCTTTTTGTGTCCATTCAGCCAGTCTGTGTCTTTTGCTTGGAGCATTTAATCCAACATTAATCCACCATTTAAAAAAAAAGCAATTATTGATGTATATATTCCTATTGCCATTTTCTTAATTATTTGGGGTTGATTTTGTAGATCTTTTTTCTTCTCTTGCATTTCTTGACTATATGAGTCCCTTTCACATTTGTTGTAAAGCTGGTTTGGTGGTGCTAAATTCTCTTAACTTTTGCTTGTTTCTAAAGCATTTGATTTCTCCATCAGTTTTGGATAAGATCTTTGCAGGTTTTAGGAGTCTTGGTTGTAGTTGTTTTTACTTATTTATTTATTTTTGTCTTTCAGTACTTTAAATATATCCTACTGTTCCTTTCTGGCCTGCATAGTTTCTGCTGAAAGATCAGCTGTTAATTCTACGAGTTTTGCATTGTGTGTTACATCGTGGTTTTCTGGTACTACTTTTAATATTCTTTCCTCGTGTTTAATTTCTGTTAGCTTGATTAGTATGTGTCTTGATGTATTTCTCCATGGATTTGTCCTATATTGGACCCTCTGTGCTTCTTGAATGTAACTGGTGATTTCCTTTCCCATGCTGGGGGAATTTTCAACTGTGATCTCTTCAAAAATGTCCTCAGTGCCTTTCTTTTTTTCTTCTTCCTCTGGGACGCCTATAACTCGAATGTTGGTGTGTTTAATATTGTCCTAGGGGTCTCTGAGGCTACCCTCAATTCTTTTTATTATTTCTTCTCTATTCTACTATTTAGCAGTTATTGCCACCTTTCTGTCTCCCAGCTACTTACCCACCCTCCTGTTTCAGCTAACCTACTACTTGTTCTTTCTAGAGTATTTTTAATTTCAGTGGTTGTGTTCTTCATCTCTGTTTGTTTATTCTTTATTTCCTTTGTGTTCTTGTTAATTGTATTGATTGCTTCTTGCACTTTCTCCATTCTATTTTAGAGGGTTTGGAGCATCTCAACTATCATCACTCTGAATGCTTTTTCAGGTAGTTTGCCTATTTCTTCTTTGTTTTTTTGGTTTTGTGTGTTTTTAGTTTGTTCCTTCATTTGCACAATATTTCTCTGACTTTTACTTTTTTTATGTTGTTTTTTAATTAATTAATTTTGTATTAAAAGATAATTACAGAATTTTGCAACAAATTGAAAGATAAAAACCATATGATCATCTCAATAGATGCAGAAAAAGTCTGTGACAAAAATTCAGCACCTATTTAAAACTTTTTTTAACTTATTGGGTTCGAGGTTTCCTTTCTCAGGTTTTGAGGTAGAATTCCCTCTTCCTTTTGGTCTCTGCCCTTAGTGGCTAAGGTTGTTCCAGCGGTTTATGTAGGCTTCTGTTGGCTGTGACTTGTGCTTGTGCACTGATGGGAGGAGGTAAGTTTTTTTTTTTCCTCTGATGGACAGGGATGTATGAGGCAATAATCCTATTTGCTAATGATTGGAATTGTGTTCTTGTATTGTTTGTTATTTGGATGAGGCATCCTGCATTTGGTACTGCTGGCAGTTGGATGATGCTAGGTCTTATATACAGCTCAAGGCCTTTGTGGGAGTTCCTACTAATTAATACTCCCTGGGGTTAGGAGATTTCTGGCAGCCTGGAGTCATGTTGTCAGTGCTCCCACTCTAAAGGCTCAGGGCTTGATCTATCACCAGGGAACTGAGATTCCACAGGTGGTTTGTTATGACATTAAAGGAGAGAAAAGCAGACACACTAAAACAAAAAACAAAAGGCAAATCCCAGATAAATGGCAAATACAAAATCAGGCAGATACTAACAAAGATAATGGCATATATACACACATCAGTTCAGTTCAGTTCAGCCACTCAGTCATGTCTGACTCTTTGCGACCCCATGAATCACAGCACGCCAAGCCTCCCTGTCCATCACCAACTCCCAGAGTCCACTCAGACTCGCATCCATCGAGTCAGTGATGCCATCCAGCCATCTCATCCTCTGTCGTCCCCTTCTCCTCCTGCCCCCAATCCCTCCCAGCATCAGAGTCTTTTCCAATGAGTCAGCTCTTCGCATGAGGTGGCCAAAGTACTGGAGTTTCAGCTTCAGCATCATTCCTTCCAAAGAAATCCCAGGGCTGATCTTCAGAATGGACTGCTTGGATCTCCTTGCAGTCCAAGGGACTCTCAAGAGTCTTCTCCAACACCACAGTTCAAAAGCATCAATTCTTCAGCGCTCAGCCTTCTTCACAGTCCAACTCTCACATCCATACATGACCACTGGAAAAACCATAGCCTTGACTAGACGGACCTTAGTTGGCAAAGTAATGTCTCTGTATACACACACATAAACAAAACCAATGCAGTCCAAAAAAATAGAAAGAATGTAGAAGAGTTTGACCTGGAGAGCAAAGGATAGCAAAATTATATCAACCAATAAAAGCAAAACTAACTAAAGCATAAACTGGAAAACAAAACCAAAGAATCCAGGCTAATGAAATAGAAAAGCAAAGTTAAATAGGGGTAGATAAAGTATATTTATACATTTTAAAGAATAATTGCAAGAGGAAAAGAATAAAAAAGCCTAACAAAGAATATTTGTATAAAAATATTTTTTTTTAATTAAAAAAAAGAATAAACCCCACAAAACTTCAAAAGTCCAAAGCAGAGGCAGAAGTATTTAAAGGAAATAAAAAGTATGATTTAAAAAATTATGCATAAATAGATTATTAGTACTAATAAAATCAACAGCTCTAGCAACAGAGGGGGGGGAAATGAAAAAAAGAAAAAAGTTTAGAAGCAATATTGAACAAGGTAAACTATAAGCATAATAAATGTTTTCCTTGGCTCTCAGCTGTCAGCATCCTCACTGTGAGTCACAGGCCACCTCGCCTTCCTAAGATGCCCTCTAACACTGAGCTTATCTCTGGACTTGCTGCGGGGGAGCTCAGACTCTAATCTTGCCCTACTGTGGCATGTTCTTGACTCCAGTGTCCACATTTGCCTGTGCTAGAGCATTTTCTTTTGTAGAAACTCTCATTGTCCTTTAACATATTCCATAGATACAGTCTGCCTAATTGACTGTATGGATTTAATTTGCAGCTTGTACAGCTGGTGGGAAGGTTCTGTGTTCTCTTCCTTAGCCACACCACCCTTGGATTTCGATTGTGGTTTTATCTCCACCTCTGTGTGTGAGTTGTCCACAGGGGCTTGCTCCTGAGGCTGCCCTGGAGGACTCAAGTCTGCCCCATGGAGGGCCTGCTCTGGAGGTGGTGCAGCTGCTTAGGTCACAGGGGCCCTGGCAGCACCAGGTACTCAGGGGAGCCCGTGGCGGGGACAGCAGGAAATATGGTGCTCTTATGGTTTTTTCTAGCTTCTGGCTTCTCTGCCCCAGTGTAGATCACACATGGAGTTGGCATGGGACCTTGGATCAGGGGGACCCTGTTAATGCTGGATATGCAGGGGTGCTGGCAGCTGTTGTTACAGGAAGTATGGTCCTACTAGGGTTTTTCTAGCTTCTGACAGCTCTAACCCAATAAGGACTGAGTGTTGAAGTGGCTCAGCTGCTTGGATTATGTGAGCACTGGTGTACCAAATGTGCAGGGACTCCAACTGCCTCAGCCACAGGAGCCATGGGCCTGTTTGAGTCTTTCTAGCCTCTGGCAGCTGGCAATCAGAGGGCTCTTTGGCTGGTCTTTCTCTGTTGCTTGGCCTGTGCAGGCACTTACAGGGCCCCCTAGCTGGGGTCCTTCTCTTTTGTTCAGCACATCAAACACTTAAAGGTCCAGCCTGGCTGGAGTTCTCTATTGCTTGGCCCTTCAGTTGCTTAAAGGACCTCCCTCTCTTGGGTCTTTCGGCGCCAGATGCTGACGTGTGGGGAGAGAGAAATTAGAGTGCTGGGCCTCCCACAGTATGTCACAAAGCAGAATCGCCCTGCCTCCATTCGGCCTGGCTCTCCTTCACAGGCCTTCCCCACTGTTGTCGCCTCCCTCAGGTCCCCTAGGGCCATCTCCCCACAGCCAACAGCAGAGCTTGCCCGGGATTGCTCTCCAATCTCTATGTTCCAGCTCTCAGCCACTGAGCTTTCTAGGGGACTCGTGTCCCTGTCCAGCTGTGGCTAGGATTATCTGTGTGATTCCATTCAGACTGTCACAGATAAGTTGCTTCACTCTCCAACAGCCTCAAATGCGTCATCTCTGTCCCAAACAGATGCCCCAAGGTGGGGATCTGACCCCTGCTTCACCTCCCCCGCCCCAGGTGCAGATCCAGCCCTACTCACTCTCCTCTTTGCCCTCCTTCGTTTCTCCTACTGAATTTTGTATGGGTCTACATTTTCTGTTCCAGTGGTCAGGTCCTCCTGCCTGCTCGCAAGTGATGTTCCACAAGATCTTCTGTGTCTGGCGGTGTATCCCTGATGTATCCATGGAGAGAGAGGTGCTCCATGGCCTCTTCCACCATCTTCGTCGTCTTCCTCCCATTTTTTAATTAAAAGAATGTAATTGTAGTAAAATATATATAACAAAATAATTTTCATCTGGTTTTTGTATCCAGATTATACTGGCCTCATGAAATGATTTGGGAGAGTTCTCCTTTGGGGCAAAAATAAAATATTTTTGGCAAGGATTTGCACATGTTTAGAAACACATGTTCCTTCAAAGTTTGATAGAGCTTATGTGTAAAACTGTCTTGTCCTATGAAGTTGTTGTTTTTCTTTTTCCTGAAAAATTGGAAAGTGGCACTGATTCAGCTATAGGGTTTGTACATGGCACTTATCAAATTTTCTGTTTCTTCTTAAATAAACTTACTGATTTATATTCTACTGTAGTTTTCCATTTCATATAAAATTTCAAACTTATCTGGCATACATTTATTCCTGGTATCTCCTTATTTGTAGTAATGTCCTTTCACTCCAAATATTGCTGTGTTCGACCCTTCTCTGAGTGTTTTCTCTCTTTTTTTTGTAGAAATCATTTAGATATTAAATTTATTAAGCTTCTCAAATAACCAACTTTTTGGCTCTGTTGATACTGTTTTCTCTTTCATCCTTTCTGGTCTGACAGTTCCCCCACCCTCCAGGTGCAGATCCAGGCAGACTCACACTCCTCTTTTTTGTCCTCCTTTGTCCTTTTGTCCTACTGAACTTTGTGTGGTTCTATATTTTCTTTACCAGTGGTCAGGTACTCCTGCCTGCTCTCAGCTGATGTTATAATTTGTTACTTTTGTTATCAAATTGTTTGCAGTTTTCCAAACTGTAAAATAACATTTCTCCTCTCCTTTCCAACTGTACTCATAAGAAAAAGTCACTATGTTTAGTTCACATGTAAGTAGTAGAGAACTATAGTCCACATCCTTAAGGGGAGAGTAGCTACGTAAATTATTTGGAATTCTGAATAAGAGGATTCTCTTGCTTCCTCCTTTATTTATTCAGTCAATTACGTTCTATATCACTGTGTATGCAAGTACATTTATTTTAATATATATATATTTTATAAATTCAGTACTACTTTATTTATTTGATCAAATTGTTCCACCTTTGGATACTGGGAGCTCTTTCAGCTGGCTTCTGTAACCCGTTAACAATTCCCCATCAGTGTGGTGTGTATTTTTTCTTTTGACTACATATTTGCTTTCTGGAAATACAAGATGTTCTGGGTTCATCTTGTACAATTTCTGAACTATAGTTAACATTAGCCATTTCCCCCAGAAGCCCTGTTCTTTTTAATGGAAAATGGCAATAGAAACCAAGACCTAGGTATTAAATGTGGTCATTGCTATGGGATGTCGAGCTTCTAGGACATCTAAATTGAATAGTCAAGGAAAGAGATATGTTTATACTAACCTGTGTATATGCAGGTATGTATAGTCCTGTTCCTCCAAGCAACAAGTGTCTTTTGATTTTGTGGCTGCAGTCACCATCAGCAGTGATTTTTGGAGCCCAAGAAAATAAAGTCTATCACTGTTTCCATTGTTTCCCATCTATTTGCCATGAAGTGATGGGACCTGATGCCATTACAGTCTCCCACTGTAATGGATTGAATATTCATATCATATTCATATCAGCCCCCTCCTTTATATGCTGAAGTTGTAATCCTTAATGTGGCTGTATTAGAAATGGTATGTCTAAGGAAGTATTTAAAGTTATATGAAGTCATAAGGATGGGGCTGTGATCTGATAGGATCAACATCCTGACAAAAAGAAAAACTGGAGAGCTCACTTGCTCTTACTGTTCATATGTACACACTGAGGAAAGGCCTTCTGAGGTCATAGCAAGGAGGCAGCTACCCTCACCAGAAATCAAATCAGGGAGAATCTTCCTCTTATATGTCTAGCTTCTGAAATGGTAAGAGAACAATTTTGTTTTTTTCAAGGCAATCTCATCTATGGTTTATTGTTACAACAACTTAGGCTAACTTACTAATAGATCAACTTTAATAATCAGCTTTAAACCATTACCACATGGTAGCTTCCTCCAACTTGCTTATCTATAAACTTATACTCTAACAGTGAGAACACCCTGGAGTGCAAAGTCAAGTGGGCCTTAGAAAGCATCATTATGAACAAAGCTATTGGAAATGATGGAATTTCAGCTGAGCTACTTCAAATCCTAAAATATGAGGCTGTGAAAGTGCTGCACTCAATATGCCAGAAAATTTGGAAAACTCAGCAGTGGCCACAGGACTGGAAAGGTCAGTTTTCATTTCAGCCTCAAAGAAAGGCAATGCCAAAGAATGTTCAAACTACTGCACAATTGCACTCATCTCACGTGTTAGCAAAGTAATGCTAATGTTAGCTAATGCTAATGTTAGCAAAATTCTCCAAGCTAAGCTTCAACAGTATGTGAACCGAGAACTTCCAGATGTTCAAGGTGGATTTAGAAAAGGCAGAGGGAGCAGAGATCAAATTTCCAACATCCGTTGGATTATCAAAAAAGCAAGAGAGGTCCAGAAAAACATCAACTTCTGCTTCATTGACTACAGTAAAGCCTTTGTGTGGATCAAAACAAACTGTGGATAATTCTTAAAGGGATGGGAATATCAGGGAGTGTAGGTCAAGAAGCAACAGTTAGAACTGGACATGGAAAAACAGATTGGTTCCAAGTTGGGAAAGGAGTATGTCAAGGCTGTATTGTCACCCTGCTTATTTAACTTCTATGCAGAGTAAATCATGTGAAATGCAGGGCTGGATGAAGCACAAGCTGGAATCAAGATTGCCAGGAGAAATATCAATAACCTCAGATATGCAGATGACACCACCCTTATGGCAGAAAGCAAAGAACTAAAGAGCCCTTGAATGTGAAAGAAGAGTGTGAAAAAGCTGGCTTAAAACTCAACATTCAGAAAACTAAGATAATGGCATCAGGTTCCATCACTTCATGGCAAATAGATGGGGAAACAATGGAAACAGTGATAGACTTTGTTTTCTTGGGCTCCAAAAATCACTACAGATGGTGACTTTAGCCACAAAATCAAAAGACACTTTTTCCTTGGAAGAACAGCTATGACAAATTTGACAGCATATTAAAAAGCAGAGACATTACTTTGCTGACAAGGTCCATCTAGTCAAAGCTATGGTTTTCCAGTACTCACATATGGATGTGAGAGTTGGACCATAAAGAAGGCTGAGTGCTGAAGAATTGCTGCTTTTGAACTGCGGTGTTGGAGAAGACTCTTGAGAGTTCCCTGGACTGCAAGGAGATCCAGCCAGTCCATCCTAAAGGAAATCAGTCCTGAAAATTCACTGAAAGGACTGATGCTGAAGCTGAAGCTCCAATACTTTGGTCACTTGATGTGTATGACTGACTCTTTAGATATCCCCTGATGCTGGGAAATATTGAAGGCCGGAGAAGCAATGACGGAGAATGAGATGGTTGGATGGCATCACTCACTTGTTGGATTTGAGTTTGAGCAAGCTCCAGGAGTTACTGATGGACAGGGAAGCCTGGCACATTGCAGTCCATGTAAGGACTGCAGGAGTTGGACACGACTGAAAGACTGAACTGAACCAGTGAGGAACCTGGCTCCCACCATTTTCTATTCACTCGATCAGTTGTTCAATTCCAGTATAAATAAGTAGCAACATCAAAATTATTAAGCTAGATCACCTAGATTCAGTACTTATGTGCAGCTTCTTTTGCCTTTAGTATTACATTTTCTACTTAGTTTTCAAGTAGCTTAAGTTAGCGTCTTCCCTCCTTTCCATTTGTATGGTTGTTTCATACCATTTCTATTGTTGTTTCAAATCACACTACAGTTAGAATTTGGGTGTCACATTCTGGACTCCATCTTGGGTCCCCTCAACTTCCTAAATGATTACTAAAATATTTGCACGTATTAAGGTTAATTCCTTATACTATAAAGTTCTATGAAAGGTAATACATCCCTTGTGAAAGTGACAGGGTTAGTCACTCAGTCGTGCTAGTGGTCTGTTTAGTCGGTAAGTCGTATCTGACTCTGCGAATGCATGGACTGTAGCCTGTTATGTTTCTCTGTCCATGACGTTCTCTAGGCAAGAATACTGGAGTGGGTTGCCATGCCCTCCTTCAGGGCATCTTCCTGACCCAGTTACTGAACCCAGATCTCCCACACTGCAGGCAGATTCTTAACATCTGAGCTACCCAGAAGTCCCTAAAGTTCTATAGGTTTGGACAAATACATAATGTCATTTACCTACCACTACAGTGTCATACAGAATAAGTTGATTGCCTGAAGAATCTGATTGATAGCCATAGAACTTATTTTGTCTATCCAAACCTCCTCCTCAATCTAAAAAATTAGCAACCATTGATCTTTCCAGCATCTCTGTAGTTTGCCTTTTTCATAATGTCCTATAACTGGAATAACTGAGTATGTAGTCTTTCCATACTGGCTTTTAAGTTTATCAACATGGGTAAATATTAAATATTTTTTTAGGGTGTGATGATTTATTTCTTTTCTCCTTCTTTTAGTATTGGAGGAGAGTTCTATTGTTCCACATTATTGCCAGTAATCCTGATCTTGTCAGTTTTTAGGATTTTAGAAGGTGTATTTGTTTCTCAACTCTTTAAAGATGGATCAAATTGAGCATCTTTTTATATACTCTACTATCTGAATATCTTCTTGAGTGCGATATCTTTTCAGTTCTTTAATCTTCAGTTCTTTAATTGAGCTGTTTTCTTACTTTTGAGTTTTTAACAGTTCTTTGCATAACTGCAACAAATTCCTTTCAAGATAGACATTTTGCAAATATTTTCTTCCAGCCTGTGCTTTGTCTTTTAATCTCTTAAAAGTGTCTTTAATCTAATAGATGTCTTTAATTTTAATTTTGATTTTTTTTTCTTTCATGGATCTTGCTCTTAGTTTTATATATAAAACCTCACTTCCAAACTCAAGTCATGGAGATTTTCTCCTGTTGTCTTCTAGAAACTTTATAGTCTTAAAATTTACATTTAGTACTATGAATCATTTTATGCAGTTTTTTGGAAAAAAAGGTAAAGTGTGTGTCTAGATTTTTTTTTCATGTCACTGTCCAGTTGTTCAGCACCATTAGTTGAAAAATCACACTTTTTCCATTGAATTGATTTTGCTCTTAAAAAGTCTATTGACTACTTTGTGTGAGTCTGTTTCTGGACCCCTGTATCTGTTACAGTCATCTGTTTCTGTTGACTTGCCATGCCATGCTGTGTTAATTTCTGTGACTTTACAGTAACTATTGAAATTGGATAATACCAGTCCTCCTGGTCCTCTATAGTGTTGTGTTGGCCATTTTTGGACCTTTGCCATTTTATATAAATTTTAGAATCAGTTTGTCAATATCTACAAAGTATAGTATCTACAAAATATCTTTGAGGGGTGTTTTAGTTGGGATTACTTTGAATCTATACGTCAGATTGGGAAAAACTGATATTTTAACAATATTGAGAGCTTCAATAATCAGGTACAGAATATCATTCTGTTTGTAGACATTTTGATTTCTTCTAATGCAGTTTGGTAATTTTCTGCATTTAATGAGTCAATCCGGAAAGTTTTCATAACAAGAAAAAAATCTGTGAGTGTGTGGTGACAGAACTTAACTAAACATATTTTGGTGATCATTTCACAGTATACGCAACTACCAAATTATTGTATTGTACATCTGAAACTAACATAGTGTTATATATTAATTATACTTCAATAAAAGAAAAAATAAAATAAAGGGACATTTTAAAAAGTCATCACTATCTTGATTGTAAATTAGGAGTTTGCACAAAACCTGCTTTGTTTTATGAGCTCCAACTGTTTAATACTGTGAAAAGTTAGTGAAATTTTATGTTTTAGTGATGAAAAAATAAGTATGACAAAATTATAGCTCAACAGAAAGTTTATAGAAGCTGAGTCATGATCACCCTCTACAAATCTGAAGGTCCATTACAAAAAAGCTACCCTTTTATAAATTGAAAGGGAGAAATGTGGACTAGGGCTACATTTCAGGGTCACAGCCAATTGTTTTGGGCAAACTGAGGCTCAGGCTACAATTTATCAACATTTCTGGAAGGCAGTAAACTAAAGCTATGATCAGATCAGAGCAGATCAGTCGCTCAGTTGTGCCCGACTCTTGTGACCCCATGAATCGCAGCACACCAGGCCTCCCTGTCCATCACCAACTCCTGGAGTTCGTTCAGACTCACGTCCATCAAGTCGGTGATGCCATCCAGCCATCTCATCCTCTGTCGTCCCCTTCTCCTCCTGCCTCCATTCCCTCCCAGCATCAGAGTCTTTTCCAATGAGTCAACTCTTCGCATGAGGTGGCCAAAGTACTGGAGCTTCAGCTTTAGCATCATTCCTTCCAAAAAAATCCCAGGGCCGATCTCCTTCAGAATGCACTGATTGGATCTCCTTGCAGTCCAAGGGGCTCTCCAGAGTCTTCTCCAACACCACAGTTCAAAAGCATCAATTCTTCGGCGCTCAGCTTCCTTCACAGTCCAACTCTCACATCCATACATGACCACTGGAAAAACCATAGCCTTGACTAGACAATGTACTGAAAAGCAGAGACATTGTTTTGCTGACAAAGGTCTGTATAGTCAAAGCTATGGTTTTTCCAGTAATCATATATGAATGTGAGAGAGCATAAGCGTTAAGCATGAAAGAATGGATGCTTTCACACTGTGGTGCTAGAGAAGACTTTTGAGAGTCCCTTGGACTATAAGATCAAACCAGTCAATCCTAAAGGAAATCAATCCTGAACATTTGTCAGGAGGACTGATGCTGAAGCTCAAACACTGTGGCCCCCTGATGTGAAGAGCTGACTCATTAGAAGAGACTCTCATGCTGGAAAGCTTGAAAGCAAAAGGAGAAGGGAGTGACAGAGAATGAGATGGTTCGATAGCATCAATGGCTCAATGAACATGAGTTTGAGTAAATTCTGGGAGATAGTGGAGGACAGAGGAGCCTGGCGTGCTACAGTATATGAGGTCGCAAAGAGTCAGACACAAGAAAGCAACTGATAAACAACAACAAAAGTAATTTAGCTTAGATTTTGGTATGTCAGGATACAACTCAAAGACACTAAAGACAAATGTCATATCTACTGCTAAAAGAAATACACATATAAAAACAAGGATACAGAAAATTTGAAATTAAAGACTAAAATGATAAACTCTAAATACCAAAGAAAATCAGTGTAGTTATTTTCACATCAGATAAAATTAAACTTTAAGGCAAATATTTTGCTAGTGATTAAGATAGGTATCTTATAAATCATTAAGGAGATATAACAATTTTAATTTGCTTAGCATATTAAAGATCAGACTCAAATATATGTAAATCGTCCAAACTAAAGAGTGAAGCAGAAAAATAGTCATCAGTCATTGAGAGAAATTTTCACCCACTTTTCTCAGCAACTGGAAAAAAGCATCAGGAAGGAATCAGTAATTGTACAAAGATCCAATAACTCAAAATTTAAAACTGGTTAAATTACACAAACACAAATATTTAACATCTCTTCATAGAAATCCATAAAACATTATTAAGTGATATTGATAAATACCAACTTAACTGAAGGACTGCATCATGGCCATTGATTGAAAGAGTGTTAGTTCTCCATCAATAAAATCAAACAGAATTTTAGCATCCCCACAATAAATTCGGGAGATTTCCTAAAAGTGAAATTTGATATGGTGGATACTAAGATTTATGTTAAACCTGTAGTAATTTTACAAAAATCTAATGAAATGTTAATTTTCCAGAGGTGATTTATGCTATCATTGACAGGTCTTTTCAGATTTGCTATAATATTTGTGATTATTTTATATATATATATTTTAACAATGAAGAATAATTGAAATATATTAGTTTCAAGTGTACAATAATTTGATATTTGTGTATATGATGAAATGATCAATCACAATAAGTTGAATTAATATCTATCACCATACATAGTTACATAATTTTAATTGCTGTTGAGTTATATGAATTCTGTGTGTTTTTTGGGTATTAATCACTTTTTAGATGTATGATTTGCACATATTTTTTCCATTCAGTAGCTGGGTTTTCATTTCATTGATTATTGTTTTGGTTTGCTTGTTTGTTTGGTATGCAGAAGATTTTTAGTTTAAGGTATTCCCACTTTATTTTTGCATTTGATATCAAACACAAAAATCATTACCAAGGTCAATATCGAGGAATTTATTGCCTAAGTTTTCGTCTAAGAATTTTATGATTTCAAGTCTCACACTCAAGTATTTCATCAATTTTTAGTTAATTTTTGTGTTTCATTCTTTTTCATGAGATTGTTCAGTTAAAGAGATTGGTTTTCCCTGTTGTATATTGGCTGCATCTTATTTCTAGGCTTTCTATTCTGTTCCATTACTACATGTGTCTGTTTTTAATGCCAATATCATGCTTTAAAAAATTACAATGCTTTTGTAAATATAGTGTGAAATCAGGGCATGTGATACCTTCAACTGTGTTTCTCAAGACTGTTCTGGTTATTCGAGGTCTTTTGTGATTCCACACAGTATTATGGTTATTTGTTCTAGTTCTCTGAAAAGTGCCATAAGTATTTTGATAGAGATTGTGTTGAGTTTGTGGATTACTTTGGACAGTATGGAAATTTTGTCATTAATTCTTCCATTTCATAAGCATAGAATATCTTTCAATTTAGTTGTGTCTTTGGTTACTTTTATTAACGTACTATAGTTTTCAGCATATAAAGCATATAGTTTTCAGCATATAACGTACTATAGCTTTCACCTCTTTGGCTTTGGAGTGCACCATGAAGCAGTGCAAAGGCTAACACAGTTCTGCCAAGACAACACATTGGTCATAGCAAACACCCTCTTCCAACAACACAAGAGACAACTCTACACGTGAACATCAATCACCAGAGGGTCAGTACTGAAATAAGATTGACTGTAGTCTTTCAGCCGAAGAAGGAGAAGCACATACAGTCAGCAAAAACAATTCCTGAGGCTTTCTTAGTATCAGATCATGAGTTCTTTATTGCAAGATTCAGGCTTAAATTGAATAAAGCAGGAAAAACCACTAGACCATTCAGGTATGACCTAAAACAAATCCCTTACGATTATACAGTGGAAGTGACAAATAGATTTAAGGGACTAGATCTGGTAGACAGAGTGCCTGAAGAAAACTATGGATGGAGGTTCATAACATCGTACAGGAAGTGGTAACCAAAACTATTGCCCTCCAAAAAATTCAAGAAGGTAAAATGGTTGTCTGAGGAGGCTTACAAATAGCTGAGAAAAGAAGACAAGTGAAAGGCAAAGGAAAAAGGGACAGATATACCCAGCTGAATGCAGAGTTTCAGAGAACAGCAAGGAGAGACAAGAAAACCTTCTTAAGTGAACAGTGCAAAAAAAAAGAGGAAGACAATAGAATCGGAAAGACTAGAGATGCTTCAAGAAAATTGGAGATACCAAGGGAATATTTCATGCAATGATGGGCACAATAAAGCACAGAAATGGCAAGGACTTAATAGAAGCAGCGGAGATTAAGAAGAGGTGTCAATACTACACAGAAGAGCTATACAAAAAAGATTTTAATGACCCAGATAACCATGATGGTTGGTCACTCTCCTAGAGCCAGACATTCTGAAATGTGAAGTCAAGTGGGCCTTAGGAAGCATTACGATGAACAAAGCTAGTGGAGGTGATGGAATTCCAGTGAAGCTATTTCAAATCCTAAAAGATGATGCTGTTAAACTGATGCACTCAATATGCCAGCAAATTTGGAAGACTCAGCAGTGGCCACAGGACTGGAGAAGGTCAGTTTTTATTCCCAAAGAAAGACAATACCAAAGAATGTTCAAGCTATTGTACATTTGCACTCATTTCACATGCTAGTAAGGTAATACTCAAAGTAGTTTGAGCTAGTGTTTAGCAGTACATGAACAGAGAACTTCCAGATGTTCAAGCAGGATTTAGAAAAGGCAGAGGAACCAGAGATCAAATTACCATCATCCGTTGGATCATAGAAAAAGCAAGAGAATTCCAGAAATATATCTACTTCTGCTTCATGGACTATGCTAAAGCCTTTGACTGTATAGATCACAATAAACTGTGGACAGTTCTTAAAGGGATGGGAATACTAGAACACTTTACCTGTCCCCTGAGAAACTGGTATGCAGATCAAGAAACAACAGAACTGGGTATGGAACAGTGGACTGGTTCACAACCATGAAAGGAGTACATTAAGACTGTATATTGTCCCTCTGATTATTTAACTTCTATGCAGAGTAATAAAAATTTCACTATTTGAAATGCCAGGCTAGATGTGTCCCAAGCTGGAATCCAGATTGCTGGGAGATATAACAACCTTGATATGCAGGTGATACCACTCTAATGGCAGAAAGTGAAGAGCAACTAAAGAGCCTCTTGATGAGGGTGAAAGTGGAAAGTGAAAACGCTGGCTGAAAACTCACCATTCGAAACACTAAGATCTTGGTATATGTTGCCGTCACTTAATGGCAAATAGAAGGAGAAAATGTGGAAACAGTGACAGACTTTATTTTCATGGCCTCCAAAATCACTGTGGATGGTAATGATAGCCATGAAATTAAAAGACATTTACCCCTTGAAAGAAAAGCTATGACAAACCCAGACAGTGTATTAAAAAGTAGAGACATCACTTTGCTGACAAATGTGCATATAGTCAAAGCTATGGTTTTTCAAGCAGTCATGTACAAATATGAGAGTTGAACCATAAAGAAGGCTGAGTACTGAAGAACTGATACTTTCATAATGTGGTGCTGGAGAAGACTCTTGAGAGTTTCTTGGACAGCAAAGAAATCAAACCAGTCAATCCTAAAAGAAATCAATCCTGAATGTTCATTGAAAGAATTGCTGCTAAAGCTGAACTACCAATACTTTGGCCACTGAATGTGATGAGATAACTCATTGGAAAAGACCCTGATGCTGGGGAAGACTAAGGTAGGAGGAGAAGGGGAATACAGAGGATGAGCTGTTTGAATGCTGTTACTGACTCAATTTTTTATTAGTCTTTGACCTGCTTCATTCTGTATTCCAAGGCCAAATTTTCCTGTTACTCCAGATGTTTCTTGACTTCCTACTTTTGCATTCCAGTCCCCTATAATGAAAATGACATCTTCTTTGGGTGTTAGTTGTAAAAGGTCTTGTAGGTCTTCATAGAATTGTTCAACTTCAGCTTCTTCAGCATTACTGGTTGGGGCATAGACTTGGATTACCGTGATATTGAATGGTTTGCCTTGGAAACGAACAGAGATCATTCTGTCGTTTTTGAGATTGCATCCAAGTACTGTATTTCAGACTCTTTTGTTGACCATGATGGCTACTCCATTTCTTCTGAGGGATTCTTGCCCATAGTAGTAGATATATGGTCATCTGAGTTACATTCACCCATTCCAGTCCATTTTAGTTTGCTGATTCCTAGGATGTCGACATTCGCTCTTGCCATCTCTTCTCTGACCACTTCCAGTTTGCCTTGATTCATGCAGAATACATCACAAGAAATGCTTGACTGGCAGAAACACAAGCTGNATGGTCATCTGAGTTACATTCACCCATTCCAGTCCATTTTAGTTTGCTGATTCCTAGGATGTCGACATTCGCTCTTGCCATCTCTTCTCTGACCACTTCCAGTTTGCCTTGATTCATGCAGAATACATCACAAGAAATGCTTGACTGGCAGAAACACAAGCTGGAATCAAGATTGCTGGGAGAAATATCAATAACCTCAGATATGCAGATGNTTTTTATTCTTTCTTCATGCTACAGAACTTTTTAGCCATTATAGCTTCAAATAAGTTTTTTGCCAATCTCGCTATCTTCTCTTTCTGGAACTTATTTAACGCATTTGTCAGTCTGCTTGTTGCTGTCCCATAAGTCTCTTAAGTTGTCCTTAAGCTTACTTTTTCCCTTTCCTGCTCTGATTGGGTGAGTTCTTCTGCCGTGTGTTTGGGTACATTGGCGCTTTCTTTGCTTCATCTGTTCTGTTGTTGATCTACTTTACCGTATTTTTTATTTCAGTTAATTTATTCTTCAGTTCTGTGGCTTCTATTTGGAACCTTTAAAATATTTGCTACCTTCTTGTCGAAGTTTTCACTATGTTCATTTATCCTTCTCCCAAATTAGGTGAGCATTTTTATTATTCTTAATTTGAATTTTTTTTAAAAAAACTTATTTTTAATTGGAAAATAGTTGCTTTACAATTTTTTTTGGCTTCTGCTTCACAGCAATGTCAATAAGCAATTAGTGTATCTATATCCCCTCCTTCTTGAATTTTCTTCCCACTCCTCCTACTTTGAACTCTTTATCAAGCTACTTACTTACCTCCATTTCATTAGTTTTCTTCCCCCCTGAGCTTTTATCTTGTTATTATTTTTGGAACATAGTCCTCTGTTTCTTTATTTAACCTGAATTTCTGTGTTGATGTCTATGCACTAGATGAAATAAACCATTTCTCCCCACCTTTACAGAGTGGACTTTGTGTCAGAGATGAACTTTACTAATCGACCCTGACTTAGCTCTTGGTTTTGGCTCTCAAAACTTTGTGTTTGTTCAAACAGTCTATTTTTATTGTTAACAACAGTTTAGCTTTTAACTATTAATACTTGTCCCGGTAATTGAGAGAATGTCAAGACCAATCAGTGTCCAAAGGGGCAGATATTTCAGTACCTAGATTCAGGCTCATTAGAATCTAGACCCTCAGGCAGCAAAGTTTTACAGAATAAAAATATATACAAGTCCTGTGAAATTTCAAGGGGATTCCCATGTGGCACTAGTGCTAAGGAACCTGCTTACCAATGCAGGAGATGCAAGTTCGATCCCTGGTTTGGGAAGATTCCTTGGAGAATGAAATGGCAACCTACTCCACTATTCCTGCATGGAAAACCCCATGGACAGAGAAGCCTGGCATGTTACAGTCTATAGGGTCGTAGAGTCAGACACGACTGAAGTGACTCAGCACACATGCACATGAGACTGCAAATGTAGGTCCCACTGGCCACCAGAGGAGGAAATTTGGAGGTGTCTCCTGGACAGTAGGCACAAAACTGGAGCTCCAGATGAGTACATAGGCTTGTTTCTAGGAGATACCAGCGAGCTGTAGTGGGACAGGAGAGTGTAAAGATGGTGTCCCTTGGCGTAGATTCTCTAAGAGCACCCCTGAAACTTCTAGGTGTATATCAAATCTGATGTGTACTCTTAAGGCCAAAACTCCAGGACTAGGACTCTTGCACAGAAAGCTATGCTTGTTTCTCAGTCTGCTGTGTATGCAGTGCCCTACACAGTGGTAACCTAGAAAGAACTGTCTCCAATGGTTACAGTATCATGAGACCCTGAATGCAAGACACTGTGTCCACTACAGCCAGGTGATCAAAGCTTATCCCCTAGGCCACTGCCATAAAATCATAACAAAGAAAACAGGATACGAGATGTGTATGAGAACTCCACTCTAAGAGATACTGGCACCCTGGACCAAGAAAGGGAGAGCAAAAAGATAGTGCCCATCCTCCGAGGTCTTAGAAAAGGTTGACATTCAGCCCTTAGATGTACGGTTAATTAGAACCCTGCCTCTCGGCCTGCAGCTGTGATGATAAACTTCATTCACAGAAAGACAGATTCTCTGATTCTGTTGCCTCTTGCTGTGCCCTGGGGGTAGAAGCTGTTTGTGATCTCTCTCTCCATTAGTTGAAGTCCTGTGGGACCCACAAGGATAAAGCCTGCTGTCAACAGAGCCAGGTAATGTAGAAGTGTTCCCTGGCTGCTGCTGCTGCTGCTGCTAAGTCACTTCAGTCATGTCCAACTCTGTGTGACCCCATAGATGGCAGCCCACCAGGCTCCCCTGTCCCTGGGATTCTCCAGGCAAGAACAATTGAGTGGGTTGCCATTTCCTTCTCCCTGGCAACAACTCTAAAAATTGGGGCACCAGACTAGGATATAAGGCCCTTTCTGGAAGATACTAGTGAGTCAGAATAGGTCAGACTGTCTATGCAGAAACTGTGACCACTAACCTCTGTTCCCTGAAAGCATTTCTATACATTCTGTAAGTGTGTCAAACCAGAAATCTGCCCCTAAGATGAAAGTTCTGACACAAGCAGATACTGCATGAGAAGGAAATACTTCTTTCTGAGGAAGTCTATAGTTAATGTTTTACTCAGTTATTTGTGCAGTACCCTGAGAGTGGTAATATGCCATGATTTATCTCTCCAACTTTAACAGTCCCGGGTAGCTCAGGAACATAAGCCAGCTTGTCCCATAGAGCCAGGTAGGTAATCAAGGGTAATTCCCTGGGTGACATGTAAAAAGTGGGTCACCAGACATAAAAACTGGGGCACCAGTCATTTGATCCAAGATAGTGGAGTAGAAAGACACCAAGTTCACCTCCTCTTATGGGCACAATGAAATAACAGCTATTTACAGAAGAACTATTGATAAGAAAGACCAGAAAATCTTTTACAACTAAAAATATAAAGAAGGAATCAAAATGAGACAAGTGAGGGGGTACAATCATGGTAGAGTCAAGAACGATGTGCCTGAGTGGACAGCCTACAAATGGGAGGATAATCATAATTGCAGATTCTCTCCAAGGTGTTAGAGATTTGAGCCCCACATTGAAATCCCCAGCCCAGGGGTCTTACACCAGGAAGATGAAATGAGACCTCAGAACATTTGATTCTCAAGGTCAGTAGGGTTAATTTCAGTAGATCCAGAGAGCTGCAGGAAATGGAGACTCCACTTTAGAGTGGAGATTTTGCACACACAAAATCTCACATACTCTAGGACACAGGGTACAAGCAGTAATTTGAAGGATTACTGAGTCAGAACCACCTGTTAACTTGGGAGTGAACTGAAACAGACCACAATGGGTGAATTTAATTCAAATGACCATTATAGTTATTACTGTGGGAAAGAATCCCTTAGGAGAAATGGAGTAGCCATCATAGTCAACAGAGGAGTCCAAAATGCAGTACTTGGATGCAGTCTCAAAAACGACAGAATGATCTCTATTCACTTCCTAGGCAAACCATTCAATATTACCGTAATCCAAATCTGTACCCCAACCACTAATGCTGAAGAAGCTGAAGTTGAATGGTTCTGTGAAGACCTACAAGACCTTCTAGAACTTAACACCAAAAAAAGATGTCCTTTTCATCATAGAGGACTGGACTGCAAAAGTAGGAAGTCAAGAAATACATGGAGTCAACAGGCAAGTTTGGACTTGGAGTACAAAATGAAGAAGGGAAAAGTCTAACAGAGCTTTGCCAAGAGAGCAAACACTCTCTTCCGAGATGACTCTACACATGGACATCACCAGATGGTTAATACTGAACTCAGATTGATGATATTCTTTGCAGCAGAGATAGAGAAGATCTATACAGTCAGCAAAAACAAAACCAGGAGCTGACAATAGCTCAGAACATGAACTCCTGATTTCAAAATTTGGACATAAATTGAAGGAAGTAGGGAAAGCCACTAGGCAATTCATGTATGACCTAAACATTTATGATTTTACAGTGGAAGTAACAAATAGATTCAAGGGATTAGATTTGATAGACAGAGTGCCTGAAGAACTATGGACAGAAGTTCACAACATTGTACAGGAGGCAGTGATCAAGACCATCTCCCCCCAAAAAGACACGCAAAAAGGCAAAACTGTTGTCTGAAGAGGCCTTACAAATAGCTGAGAAGAGAAGAGAAGCTAAAAGCAAGGGAGAAAAGGAAAGATATACTCATCTGAATGCAGAGTTCCAAAGGATAGCAAGGAAAGATAAGAAAGCATTCCTCAGTGATCAGTGCAAAGAAATCGAGGAAAAAGATAGAATGGGAAAGGCTAGAGATCTCTCCAAGAATATTAGAAATACCAAGGGAGCATTTCTTGCAAAGATGGGCACAAAAAAGACAGAAATGTAATGGATCTAACAGAAGCAGAAAATATTAACAAGAGGTGGCTTCTTTTTGTACAGAAGAACTATACAAAAATGATCTTAATAACCCAGATAGCCACAATGGTGTGATCACTCACCTAGAGCCAGACATCTTGGAGTGCAAAGTCAAGTGGGCCTTAGGAAGCATCACTGAGAACAAAGCTAGCAGAGGTGATGGAATTCCAGCTGTGCTGTTTCAAATCCTAAGATGATGTTGTTAAAGTGCTGCACTCAGTATGCCAAAAGATTTGGAAAGCTCAGCATTAGCCACAAAGCTAGAAAAGGTGAGTTTTCTTTCCAATCTCAAAGAAAGATAATGCCAAAGAATGTTCAGACTACCACAAAATTGTATTCATCTTCCATGCTAGCAAAGTAATGCTCAAAATTCTGCAACCTAGTCTTTAACAGTAAGTGAACTGAGAATTTCCAGATGTTTAAGATGGATTTAGAAAAGGCAGAGAACTAGAGATCAAATTGCCAATAACCATTGGATCACAGAAAAAGCAAGAAAATTCCAGAAAATCATCTATTTCTGCTTCATTGACTATGTATGGTACAGCCTTTCACTGTCTGCATCACAACAAACAGAGCAAAATTCTTCAAGAGATGGAAATATCAGAATACCTTACTTGCTTCCTGAGAAACCTGAATGCAGATTAAAAAGCAACAGTTAGAACAGGACATGGAACAATGGACTGGTTCTAAATTGGGAAAGAAGTACATCAAGGCTGTATATTGTCAACCTGTTTATTTAACTTATATGCAGAGTACATCATGCACAGTGCCAGGCTGGATAAAGCACAAGCTGAAATCAAGACTGCCGGGAGAAATATCAATAACCTCAGATATGCAGATGACACCACCCTTATGGCAGAAAGCAAAGAAGAACTGAAGAACCTCTTGATAAAGTGAAAGAGGAGAGTGAAAAACCTGGCTTAAAACTCAACATTCAGAACTCTAAGATTGTGGCATCTGGTCCCAATCACTTAATGGCCAATAGATGGAGAAACAATGGAAACAATGACACATTTAGTTCCTTGGGCTTAAAAATCACTGCAGATGGTGACTGCAGCCATAAAATTAAAAGACAATTGCTCCTTAGAAGAAAAGCTATCACCAACCTAGACAGCATATTAAAAAACAGAGACTTTTTTTTTTTCTTTTTTTTGCCAACAAAGGTCCATCTAGTCAAAGCTATGGTTTTTCTAGTAGTCATGTATGGATGTCAGAGTTGGAACATAAAGAAGGCTGAGCACCAAAAGACTGATGTTTTTGAACTTTAATGTCGGAGAATACTCTTGAGAGTCCCTTGGAGTGCATGGAGATCAAATCAGTCAACCATAAAGGAAATTCCATACTGAATATTCTGACGCTGAAGCTCCAATACTTCTGCCACCTTTGCAAAGAACTGAATCATTGGAAAAGACTCTAATGCTGGGAAAGATTGAAGGCTGAGGAGAAGAGGATGACAGAGGATGAGATGGTTGGCTGACATCACCGACTCAGTGGACAAGAGTTTGAGCAAGCTCTCAAAGATGGTGGAGCACAGGGAAGCCTGGCATGGTTCAGTGTATGGGGTCACAAAGAGTTGGACATGACTGAGTGGCTGAACAGCAGCAAGAGAAGCAGGAATGATTGAAGCTGAAGCTCCAGCATTTTGGTCATCTGTTGCAAACAGACCACTCATTGGAAAATCCATGATCTGAGCGAGATCAAGGGCAGAAGTAGAAGAGGGCACCAGAGTATAAGATGGCAATTAATATGAACTTGAGCAAACTCCAGGAGATAACATTATCTCCAGGGAGACCTGGCATGCTGCAGTCCATAAGTCCACAGAGTTGGGCATGACTGGGCAACTGAACAAGAGAGGCAGGAGGAAACTATAGCTCACTCTGGGGACATGTACACAGGTGGCAGCTATTTGGGGAACTTGTTCTATCATGCGGACACTGGTGTGGGTAAGTGCCACTTTGGAAGACTTCCTCGTTTCACCCTTCCCTGGCCTGGCCCATCTGCCTGAAGTCATCACTATTGGTATACTTCAAATCCAGCAACTATCTTGGTGGGGATACAGTCCTACCCACCAGGTACAGACTGCCTTAACATCCCCTAAGCCTCCAATGGTTCCTGTATGTATCCCTACCCACCAAAAAGAACAGGACAGTGTTCCAGATACCTGTGTGCAGGCCCCAGACCTGGGACCCCCACGTCTGTAATATCAGAGACCGTGGGACTCAGCTTCCCATACCAGTGCACAAGAACTAGCCGCAGAAGAACTAAGTGAAGTGGACATATTCGATCTACCCAATGAATTGTTCAAGGTTATGACTGTAATGATGATCAAAGACCTTAGGGGAAAATGGATGAATAGAGTGAGGAGTTAGAAAATATTATCAAAGAGAAAGTATAAAGAAAATATAAATATAATGCAACAACTGAAGAATACAATAACTGAAGTGAAAAATGCTTTAGAAAGAATCAGTCGTATATTAAATGATACAAAATGGATCAGTGATCTAGGAGAACAAGTAGTGTGAATCACTTACCGCTGCTGCTGCTAAGTCACTTCAGTCGTGTCTGACTCTGTGCGACCCCATAGACGGCAGCCCACCAGGCTCCCCTGTCCCTGGGATTCTCCAGGCAAGAACACTGGAGTGGGTTGCCATTTCCTTCTCCAATGCATGAAAGTGAAAGTTAAAGTGAAGTCACTCAGTCGTGTCTGACTTTTCACAACCCCATGGACTGCAGCCTACCAGGCTCCTCCGTCCATGGGGTTTTCTAGGCAATAATACTGGAGTGGGTTGCCATTGCCCTCTCTGGCAAATCTCTTAAACTGAACAGAATAAAGAAAAAAAAAAGAGAGAGAGAGAGAGAGAGAGAAAGAAATGGGGACAGTTTAAGAGGCTTGTGAGAAAACATCAAGTGTATAATATTCACAGTATGGGGATTCCAGAAGGAGAAGAGAGAGCAAAGAACAAGAGAACATATAGGTAGACATAGCAGTTGAAAGTTTCCCTAACACTGGAAAAGAAATTGACACCCAAGTACAGGAAATATAGAGTCCCAGACAGTATCAACCCAAAGAGGTACACACAAGGACAAATTGTAGTTCAAATGGCAAAAGATAAAGAGAGATTATTAAAAGTAGCAAGAGAAAAGCAACAAGTTATCTACAAGGGAATTCCCATAAGGCCATCAGCTCTTTTCATTAGAAACTGTAGACCAGAAGAAGTAGTATGACTTATTTAAAATGATTAAAAGGGAAAACCTACACCCAAGAATACACTACCTGGGAAATCTTTTATTGAGATTGATGGAAAGATCAACAGTTATATAAACAAGTAAAAGCTGAAAGAATTAAATACCATCAAACCATCTTTACAAGAAATGTTTAAGGGCCTTCTCTAAGCAAAAAAAAAAAGAAAAAAAAAGGTCACAACTAGAAGCATAAAAGTTGCAAAAGTGAACACTTCATTGGTAAAGGGAAACATACAGTAAAGTTAATAAATCAGGCAATAAGAAGGTTAAAGACAGAAGTAGTAAAATCAATTATATCTGCCTAAATATAAAAAATCAAAGGTGCAAGATATGATGTCAAAACAGTAGTTATTTGTGATTAGGAAGTTAAAAAGCAGAGTTGTTTAAATACATTTGAAATTAAGTGATTGGCAACTTTAAATTGTCATATCTATATACCCATAACCCCAAACCCATAATAGTTAAACAAGAAAAAACAGAAAAAAAAAACACAACACTAAAGATAACCACCAAATTACAAGAGAAGAGAATAATACAAATAAAATAATTTTTAAAAATTAAATTAAAAAAATTAAAATAACTAAAAAAAACCCCAACTCCCAAACAATTAGCAAAATGGTAATAAGTACATACTTATAAAAAATTACTTTAAATGTAAATGGATTAAATACTCCAATCAAAGGGCATAAGATAACTGAATGAATTAAAAAAAAAAAAGAACTTTGTATCAGCTGCCTACAAGAAATTCACTTCAGATCTAAAGACACAGATTGAAAGTGAGGGGATGGAAAAGGATATTTCATACAAATGGAAATCAAAAGAAAGGTAGAGTAACAATACTTTTGTCAGACAAAATAAATCTTAAAACAAGGACTATAATGGGAGAGAAGTGGATGTTACATAATGATTAAAGGATCAAATCAAGAAGAAGACATAGCAATTGTTATTATTGTTGTTGCTGTTCAGTTGCTAAGATATGTCTGACTCTTTGCAGCCCCATGAACTGCATCCACATAGGGGCACCTAAATACAGGCAGCAAATATTAACAGTATTAAGGGAAAAATGGACAGTAACACAATTATACTAGGGGACATTTACACACCACTAGTGCTAGTGCTAAAGAACCTGCCTGTCATTGCAGGAAACATAAAAGATGTGGGTTCAGTTCCTGAGTCAGGAAGATACCTTGGAGGAGAGCATGGCAGTCCCGCCAGTATTCTTGCCTGCAGAATCCTGTGATCAGAGGAAACTGATGGCCTACAGTCCATAGGGTTGCAAAGAGCCAGAAATTACTGAAGCAATTTAGCATGCATGCACGCACATCAATGAATACATCATCCAGACATAAAGTTGGTAAGAAAGCATTGGCTTTGAAAGACACATGAGAGCCAGTGGACTTAATAGATGCAGAGAACATTCTATCCCCAAAGAGCAGATTACACATTCTTTCAGGGGCATATGGAACATTCTCCAGGATAAATCACATACTAGGCCACATAACAACCCTTGGTAAATTTTTAAAAATTAAAATCATGTCAGGCATCTTTTCTGATTACAATAATGTGAAACCAGAAACCACAAGAAAATACTGCAAAAAATCACAAATACATGGGGGCTGAAAAATATGCTACTAAACAACCAAAAGATCAAAGAAGAAATTTAAATATACCTAGAGAAAAATTAAAAGATGACAATCCAACAATTATGGACACAGCAAAAGCAGTTCTAAGAGGGAAAGTTATTGTGATACGAGCCTACCTCAAGAACAAGAAAAACCTCAAACCTAAGGAATTAGAAAAAGCCAACAAAACCCACATTTGGTGGAAGGAAATAAGTCATAAAGATCAGAGCAGAAATATATGACATAAGGACTTAAAAAAAATAAAAAGAGCAATGAAACTAAGACCTGGTTCTTTCAAAAAATAAATAAATCCTTAGACATACTGATCAACTAAAAAAAGAGAGATTACTCAAGTCAGTTCATTCAGCGATAAGAAAGGACAACACCAAAGAAAGAATCATAAGAAATGATTCATAAACAACTCTACACCATAAAATTGACAACTGAAAGGAAATTGGCAAATACTTGATTAAAGACTAAATCAGGAAGAAATAGAAAGTGTGAACAGACTAATCACTGGTCATGAAATTGAATCAGTACTAACACTCCTAGCAAATTTAAGTCCAGGACCAGATGGCTTAACAGCTGAATTCTGCCAAACATTTAGATAAGAATTAACACCTATCCTTCTCAAATTATTTCAAAAAATTGCAGATGAAGGACCATTTCCTAACACATTCTATGAAGCCAGTATCACCCTGATATCAAAACCAAAAAACAAGATCACAAAAAAGAGAATTACACGCCTCTATCACTGATGAACGTAGATGCAAAATCCTCAATAAAATATTAGCAATTCAAATCCAGCAATATATTAAAAGGATTACACACCTTGATGAAGTGGGGTTTATCTTTGACATGTAAGGTATTTTCAGTATTTGAAAATCGATATTATAACTCACCACACTAACAAATTAAAAAATAAAAATAATATGACCACCTCAATCAATGCTGCTGCTGCTGCTAAGTCACGTCAGTCATGTCCGACTCTGTGTGACCCCACAGACAGCAGACCACCTGGCTCCTCTGTCCTTGGGATTCTCCAGGCAAGAATACTAGAGTGGGTTGCCATTTCCTTCTCCAATGCATGCATACATGCTAAGTTGCTCAGTTGTGTCCGACTCTGTGCAACCCTGTGGACAGCAGCCCACAAAGCTCCTCTGTCCACATGATTCTCTAGGCAAGAATACTGGAGTGGGTTGTCATTTTCTTCTCCAGCCAACTCAGTAGATGCAGAAAAAACTTTGATAAGATTCAGTATCCATTTATGTATTTATTATTTTGATTAATTAATTTATTTTAATTGGAGAATTATTACTTTACTATTTTGTGCTGATTTTTGCCATACATCAACATGAGTCAGCCACGGGTGCATGTGTACCCCACATCTTGAACCCCCCCCACCTCCCTCCCCACCCCATCTCTCTGGGTTGTCCCAGAGCACTGGCTTTGAGTGTCCTGCTTCATGCATCAAACATGCAGTGCTCATCTGGTTTTATATGTTTCAATGCTATTGGTAATATACATGATTCAACACTATTCTCTCAAGTCATCCCACCCTCACCTTCTCCCACATAATTTAAAAGTCTGTTATTTACATCTGAGTCTCTTAGCTGCCTTGCATATAGGATTGTTGTTACCATCTTTCTAAATTATATATATATGCATTAATATATTGCATTAGTTTTTATCTTTCTAACTTACTTCACTCTGTATAATAGGCTCCAGCTTCATCCACCTCATTAGAGCTGACTCAAATGTGTTCCTTTTTAAATTTAATATACCTGAGTGGTATTCCATTGTGTATATGTACCACAACTTCCTTATCCATTCATCTGCCTATGGACATCTAGATTGCTTCCATGTCCTAGCTATTGTAAGCAGTGCCACAATGAACATTGGGGTACATGTGTCTCTTTCAATTCTGGTTTTCTTGGTGTGTATGCCCAGGAGAGGGATTGCTGCATTGTATGGTAATTCTATTTTGAGTTTTTAAAGAAGTCTCCACATAGTTCTCCATAGTGGCTGTGCCAGTTTGCATTGTCACCCATAGTGTAAGAGGGGTTCTCCATATCCTTTCCAGCATTTTGTCTGCAGAATTTTTGATGGTGGCCATTCTGACCATCAGGAAATGATATCTCATTATCATTTTGATTTCCATTTCTCTAATAATAATTGATATCAAGCATCTTTTCATGTTTATTAGCCATCTGTATGTCTTCTTTGGAGAAATGTCTCTTTAGTTCTTTGGCCCACTTTTTGATTGGGTTGTCATTTTTCTGGTATTGAGCTGGATGAGCTGCTTGTATATTTGGAGGTTAATCCTTTGTCAGTTGTTTCATTTGCTATTATCTTCTCCAAATCTGAAGGCTGCCTTTTCACCTTGCTTACACATTCCTTCGTTGTGAAAAAGCTTTTAAGTTTAATTAGGTCCCATTTGTTTATTTTTGTTTTTATTTCCATTATTCTGGGAGGTGTGTCATAGAGGATCTATGTTTATGCTAGGGTGTGCAGTTTATGCTAGAGAGTGTTCTGTATGTTTTCCTCTTAGAGTTTTATAGTTTCCGGTCTTACATTTAGATCTTTAATCCATTTTGAGTTTATTTTTGTGTATGGTGTTAGAAAGTGTTCTAGTTTCATTCTTTTACAGATGGTTGACCAGTTTTCTCAGCACCACTTGTTAAAGAGATTGTCTTTTCTCTATTGTATATTTTTGCCTCTTTTGTCAAAGATAAGGAGTCCATTGGTGCTTTATGCCCAGGACTGTAGCTTTGTAGTATAGTCTGAAGTCAGGCAGGTTGATTCCTCCAGTTCCATTCGTCTTTCTCAAGATTACTTTGGCTATTCAAAGTTTTTTGTTTCTATACTAATTGTGAATTTTTTGTTCTAGTTCTGTGAAAAATACCATTGGTGGCTTGATAGAGATTGCCTTGATTCTATAGATTGCTTTGAGTAATATACTCATTTTCACTATATTTATTCTTCCAATCCATGAAGATGGTATATTTCTCCATCTATTTGGATCATCTTTGATTTCTTTCATCAGTGTTTCATAGTTTTCTTTATATGGGTCTTTTCCTTATATAGGTCTTTTGTTTCTTTAGGTAAATTTATTCCTAAGTATTTTATTCTTTTCTTTGCAATGGTGAATGGGATAGTTTCCTTAATTTTTTTTTATGGTTAGTCTACAGAAATGCAAGAGATTTATGTGTATTAATTTTATATCCTGCAACTTTACTATATTCAATTATTAGCTCTAATAATTTTATGATGGTACATTTAGAGTTTTCTATGTAGAGGATCAAGTCATCTGTGAATAATGAGAGTTTTACTTCTTTTCCAATGTGAATTCCTTTTATTTCATTTTCATATCTGATTACTGTGGCTAGGACTTCCAAAACTATGTTGAATAGTAGTGGTAAGAATGGGTAACATTTTCTTGTTCCTGATTTTAGAGGAAATGCTTTCAATTTTTTTGTCCATTGAAGATAATGTTTGCTGTGAGTTTGTCATATATGGCTTTTATTATGTTGAGTATGTTCCTTCTATGCCTGCTTTCTAGAGAGTTTTTAATCATAAATGGGAGTTGAATTTTGTCAAAAACTTTCTCTGCATCTGTTGAGATAATCATATGGCTTTTATCTTTCAATTTGTTATCACATTGATTAATTTGTGAATAATGAAGAATCCTTGCAGTGAGAGAATAAAGTCCACTTGTCATAATTTATATTTTTAATATGTTGTTGGATTCTTTCTGCTAGAATTTTGTTCAGGATTTTTCATTTTTGTTCATCAGTGTTATTGGACTGTAGTTTTCTTTGTGACATCTTTGTCTGGTTTTGTATTAGGGTGATGGTGGCCTCATAGAATGAGTCTGGGAATTTACCTTCCTCTGCAATTTTCTGAAAGAAGTTGAGTAGGATGGATCTTAGATATTTTCTAAATTTTTTTGTAGAATTCCCTTGTGAAGCCATCTGGTCCTGAGCTTTTGTTTTTTGGAAGATTTTTTATCACAGTTTCAATTTCTGTGCTTGTGATTGGTCTGTACAGTTTTTCTATTTCTTTCTGGTTCAGTTTTGGTATGTTAAAGAGAGATGGAAATACCAGACCACCTGACCTGCCTCTTGAGAAATCTGTATGCAGGTCAGCAAGCAATAGTTAGAACTGGNCCAACTTTTTCACTCTCCTCTTTCACTTTCATCAAGAGGGTTTTTAGTTCCTCTTCACTTTCTGCCATAAGGGTGTTGTCATCTGCATATCTGAGGAAATCACTGCAGATGGTGATTGCAGCCATGAAATTAAAAGGCGCTTACTCCTTGGAAGAAAAGTTATGACCAAACTAGATATCATATTAGAAAGCAGAGATGTTACTTTGCCAGCAAATGTCTGTCTATTCAAGGCTATGGTTTTTCCAGTAGTCATGTATGGAAGTGAGAGTTGACGGTGAAGAAAGCTGAGTGCTGAAGAACTGATGCTTTTGAACTGTGGTGTTAGAGAAGACTCTTGCGAGTTCCTTGGACTGCAAGGATCTCCAACCAGTCCATCCTAAAGGAGATCATTCCTGGGTGTTCATTGGAACAACTGATACTGAGGCTGAAACTCCAATACTTTGGCCACCTCATGCGAAGAGTTGACTCACTAGAAAAGACCCTGATCCTAGAATGGATTGGGGGCAGGAAGAGAAGGGGAGGACAGAGGATGAAATGGCTGGATGACATCACCGACTCGATGCACATGAGTTTGGGTGAAGTCCGGGAGTTGGTGGTGAACAGGGAGGCCTGGTGTGCTGCGATTCATGGGATCGCAAAGAGTCAGACATGATTGAGCGACTGAACTGAACTGAACTGGACTGAAAGAACTTAAATTTTTAAATTCTTAAATTTTTGAAAGAACTCAAAATTTAAAAGTGATAATAGTAAAAATATACCTAGGAATTTCTCTGGAGCTGTTGTGGGCAGTGTGGGATCAGTTCAGTGTCAGTCCCTTGGTTTGGCTTTTATTTTTCTTAAGGTCTATAGTTGCTCCTCACATGCAGAGTCTCAGCATTAACTGAAGGTTTTTAATCTGTTGCACTTCTCACTTCTGGTGTGGTTCCCCCTTCTTTTTTTCTTTTTTTGGATTCCTCTGTTTGCCGTCTCTTCACTGTCTAATTTCTGCCCTGCCACGAGTGGGCAATGGTGGCCACTTATTTAGGTTCACTTAGTCAGTTGTCCTGTGTAGAGGGGAGGGACACTGCAAACAAATACTGCTGGCATGTGTGGGGAGCTCACAGTGCATGGATTACACTGGGTTTGCCTCAGCCCAATGTGGCATGTGCTTCCTGGGTCCACACTGCTCAAGCGCCAGGGTGCTCTGCAAGGGCACTGTCCCAAGTGGACCCTGCATTTCGTGCACTTCCCAGGTCTAAGCTTCCAAAGTTCCTGGATGCTCTGCAAGAGCACAGACCCAGATGACATGGGCTGTGTGTTTTGTGTCCCTCCCAGGTCCAAGCCATTCAGGTGACTGGGTGCTTGGCAAGTGCACTGTCCCAGGTGGGCCTTACAGCTTATGCACATCCCTGGTCCCGGCCTCTTGGTTTCCCGGGTGTGCCCCAAGGACACAATTCCAGGTCTGCTGTGTGTCTCCTCTGGGGAACTGATCTCAGGCTGCGGCACTCCTGGCAGATGTGAACCATCAGGATCCCAGGAAGATGTGGTTAGCAACCAGCAGCCTGCTCACAGTTTGGTGGAAGATGCAGTCTCTGGGTCTAGACTGCAGCAGCCCCTTGCTTTCTGGCTCTGGCTGCTGCACACCTGCCTCTCTGCCTCTGGGGAGGGCTGACCCTAAACAGCAGCTGGCTTGCTGTCCTTTGGTGTTTGCTACGGCACAATACTTTGTTCTGAGAGCATGTCAGGGGTCACCATGAGGCTTTAGAGCCTTTCCAGGACAGGTCCCTGTTTTTTTTTGTCTCACAAATGATCCCATGGTTTGGGTTGCTGTGTCACCTTATCCCCTTCAGATTGTCCTAAGGGCATTCAAGCCTGGTCCTTACCCTAAGAATCAGTGATGCAGCCCGCGCCTCCCTGTCCAGTTCCCACTCGCTGCTGGCGGACTTGAGTGTCTGTGCTGTTTCTCCACTGGTAGTTGTGGTTAGGCACATATCCTGTTGTTTCTTTTTTTCCCAGTTACGTTGCCCTCTGAGATTCCAAAGCTCCCCACTGACACACCTATGTAGCGTTTCCTGTTGTGTATAAATTTCTCCTTCTTCACAACTCCCTCCCCAGAATGGATCTCCATCCCTAAATACTTTTTCTCTGTTCTCATCTTTTATATTTTGTCCTACCTCCTTTCAAAGAGATGGGCTTTCTTTCTGGGTGTCTGATATCCTCCGCCAGCATTCAGAAGTTGTTTTGTGGAAGTTGCTCAACATTCACATGATCTTTTGATGAATCTGTGGGGTAGATAATGGTCTCCCCATCCTATTCTTCTTACATCTTGAGACAGCTTTATTTATTTTTTAAAAATTATCTATTTTTTATTAAAGTATAGTTGACTTGCAATATTGTATTAATTTCTGATGTACAGCAAAATGATTCAGTTACACATATATATATTCTTTTTATATTATTTTCTATTATGGTTTATCACAGGATATTGAATATCATGTGCTATAAGTAGGACACTGTTTATTCATCCTATATATAATAGTTTGCATCAGCTAACTTAAGTTCCCATCCATTCCCCACTTTCTATCTCCCTGGCAACCACAAGTCTGTTCTCTATGTCTTTAAGCCAATTTCTGTTTCATAGTTAGGTTCACTTGTATCATAATTTAGATTCCAGGTATGTGATATCATATGGTTTTTGTCTTCCTTTTAATCTATCCATATTGCTGCAAGTGGCATTATTTCATATACATATAGCGTCTCTTTATCTGTCAATGGATAGGCCAGATCATTGCTATGTCTTGGCTATTGTGATGAAAATAGGGTTGCTTGTATCTTTTTGAATTATAGTTTTCTCTGGATATACACAGGAATGGGATGGCTGAATCATATGGCAACTCTATTTTTAGTTTTCTGAGGAAACTCCGTATTGTTTTCCACAGTAGGTGTGCCAACTTACATTCCGAACATAGTGTAGGAAGATGCCCTTCTTACGACACCTTCTCCAGTATTTGTTATTTGTAGACTTTTAAATGATTGTCATTTTGACCAGTGTGAGGTGATACCTCATTGAAGTTTTGATTTGCATTTCTCTAATAATTAACAATGTTGAGCATCTTTTCATATGCCTGTTGGGCATCTGTATTGAAATCTATTTATGATAGAAACTCTCAAAAAAAAAATGGGTATAGAAGGAACATACCTGAACAGAATAAGGCCATACAATGTAAGCCCACAGCTAGCACGATACTCAACAGTGAAAAGTTGAAAGTGATCCTCTAGGATCACTCTCACCACTTTTATTCAACAGGGTATTAGAAATCCTAGGCACAGCAATCATATGAGAAAAATGAATAAAAGGCATCCAAATAGGAAAGGAAGAAGGAAAACTCACTATTTGCACATGGCATGATACTATACATAGAACAATGAACTGGGTAAAGTTGCAGGAGATGAAACTAATGCAGACTATATTACAAAGCTACTGTCAAGACAATATGGTACTGGCATAAAAATGGAAATATAGATGGAACTCCCAGAGATAAAGCCACATCTAAAGTCACCTAATCTATGACAAGGGAGGCAAGAATATACAATGGAGAAAAGACAGTCTCTTCAGCAAGTGGTGCTGAGAAAACTGGGCAACCACAAGTAAAGAAGGAAATTAGAGCACTCTCTAACAACATATACAAAAATAAACTCAAAATGGATTAAAGACCTGAATGCAAAATCAGACACTACAAAACTTTTAGAGAAAACATAGGCAGAACAATTTTTGACATAAATGCAGCAAGATCTTTTTTGACCCATCACCGAGATTTTCGGAAATAAAAACAAAAATAAACAAACGGGGCCTAAATAAACTTAAAATCTTTTGTACAGCAAAGGAAACCATACACAAGATGAAAAGACAACCTCCAGAATGGGAGATAATAATTCCAAATGAAGCAACTGACAAAGGATTAATCTCCAAAATATACAAGCAGCGCATGGAGTGCAATATCAAACAAAACAAAACTAAAAAAACCACCCAATCAAAAAATGAAGACTTAGAATGACATTTCTCCAAAGAAGGCATACAGATGCCCCCCTCCCCCCAAAAAAAAGAAAAAAAGAAAGAAAAGATGCTTAACACTGCTCATTACTAGAGAAATGCAGATCGAAACTACCATGAGGTATCACTTCATACTGGTCGGAATGGTCATCATCAAAATATCTACAAACATTAAATGCTGAAAGGGTGTGGAAAAAGGGGACCCCCTCATGTGCTACTGGTTGGAGTGTAAATTAATAAAGCCAGTAGAGAAAACAGTACGGAGGTTTCTTAAGAAACTAACAGTGGACTTACCATATGACTCAGTAATCCCATTACTGGGCAAATATCAGAGAAAAGCATAAATTCAGAGAGATACATGCAGTCCAGTATTCATAACAGTACTATTAATAATAGCCAGGACACGGTAGCAACCTAAATGCCAATCGATGGAAAATGGATAAAAATATGGTACANAAACTAACAGTGGACTTACCATATGACTCAGTAATCCCATTACTGGGCAAATATCAGAGAAAAGCATAAATTCAGAGAGATACATGCAGTCCAGTATTCATAACAGTACTATTAATAATAGCCAGGACACGGTAGCAACCTAAATGCCAATCGATGGAAAATGGATAAAAATATGGTACATATATACGATGGTGTATTGCTCAGCCATAAAAAAAGAACAAATCTGAGTCAGTTTCTAGTGAGGTGGATGAACTTAGAGCCTGTTATCACAGAATGAAGTAAGTCAGAAAGAGAAAAATATCGTATGTTAAAGTATATATATAGAATCTAGTAGAATGGTACTCATGACCTATTTCTAGGGAAGGAACAGAGATGAAGATATAAAGAATGGACTTTTGGACCCAGTGAGGGAAGGCGAGAGTGGGAAGAATGGAGAAAGTAGCATCAATATATACACACTATTGCGTTAAAATAGATAGCTTGTGAGAAGTTGCTGAATAACATCGGATTAGGGCCCAGCCTGGCACTCTATGATGACCTAGAGGGGTGGGTTGGGGGAGGGGAGGGAGGTTTGAGAGGAAGGGGATATATGTATAATTATGGATGATTTGTGTTGTTGTAAGGCAGAAACCAACACTGTAAAGCAATTTTTCTCCATTTAAAAAGCAAATTGGTCTTCCCACATGTCGCTAGCAGTAAAGAGCCCACCTGTCAATGCAGATAGATGTGAGAGACGTGGGTACTGTCTCTGGATGGGAAAGCTCCCTGAGAGGAGGACACAGCAATCCAATCCAGTGTTCTTGCCTGAAGAATCCCATGGACTGACATGACTAAAGCAACTTAGCAAGCTCACATGCACAAAAAGTAAATTTTAAAAATATACATGGACCACAAAAAAAGGACAAAATAATGCCATTTGCAGAGACATGGGGGGACCTAGAGACTATTCTAATGAATGAAGTAAGTCAGAAAGAGAAAAACAAATATATATATTAATGCATATATATAGAATCTAGTAAAATGGTATCAGTTCAGTTCAGTTTAGTTCACTCACTCAGTCATGTCCGACTGTTTACGACCTCATGAATCGCAGAATGCCAGGCCTCCCTGTCCATCACCAACTCCCAGAGTTCACTCAAACTCAGGTCCATCGAGTGAGTGATGCCATCCAGCCATCTCATCCTCTGTCGTCCCCTTCTCCTCCTGCCCCCAATCCCTCCCAGCATCAGAGTCTTTTCCAATGAGTCAGCTCTTCACATGAGGTAGCCAAAGTACTGGAGTTTCAGCTTTAGCATCATTCCTTCCAAAGAACATCCAGGGCTGATCTCCTTCAGAATGGATCGATTGGATCTCCTTGCAGTCCAAGGGACTCTCAAGAGTCTGCTCCAACACCTAAGTATCAATTCTTCATGGCTCAGCTTTCTTCACAGTCCAACTCTCCCATGCATGCATGACTACTGGAAAAACCATAGCCTTGACTAGATGGACCTTTGTTGGCAAAGTGATGTCTCTGCTTTTGAATATGCTATCTAGTTTGCTCATAACTTTTCTTCTAAGGAGT
>SJYA01002580.1:0-16302 GCA_006410615.1 Neotragus moschatus | reverse complement strand
AGGCAGGCCAGTTGGTCTGGTATTCCCATCTCTTTCAGAATTTTCCACAGTTTATTGTGATCCACGCAGTCAAAGGCTTTGGCATAGTCAATAAAGCAGAAATAGATGTTCTTCTGGAACTCTCTTGCTTTTGTGATGATCCAGCAGATGTTGGCAATTTGATTTCTGGTTCCTCTGCCTTTTCTAAAACCAGCTTGAACATCTGGAAGTTCACGGTTCACGTATTGCTGAAGCCTGGCTTTGAGAATTTTGAGCATTACTTTACCAGCATGTGAGATGAATGCAATTGTACAATAGTTTGAGCATTCTTTGGCATTGCCTTTCTTTGGGATTGGAATGAAAACTGACCTTTTCCAGTGCTGTGGCCACTGCTGAGTTTTCCAAATTTGCTGGCATACTGAGTGTAGCACTTTCACAGCATCATCTTTCAGGATTTGAAATAGCTCCACTGGAATTCCATCACTTCCACTAGCTTTGTTCATAGTGATGCTTTCTAAGGCCCACTTGACTTCACATTCCAGGATATCTGGCTCTACGTGAGTGATCATACCATTGTGATTATAGATGATTTTATTTGCACAGCAGAAATCGACATAAAGGTAGAAAACAGTTATGTGGATACCAAAGAGGAAAGATGGGGGATGGAAGGAACTGGAAAATTGGGACTGACATATATACTACTGATACTACATATAAGATAGATAACTAATGAGCACATACTGCATAGCACAGGAAACACTCCTTAATGCACTGTGGTCACCCGAGTGAGTAGAAAGTTCAAAAGGAAGAGGATATATGTATGTATATAACTGTGTAGTATAATGATATATGTCTATTCATTTTGCTGTAGAGTAGAAACTAATACAACATTGTAAAGCAACTGTACTCCAATAAACATTTGTTTAAAAATATTCAGAGTGTTCATAGCAGCATTGTTTACAATAGCCAAGATATAAAAGCAAGCTAAATACCCATCAATAGAGGAATGGATGTGAATTATATGTTTAAAAGATGTGAATTATATGTACAAGTGTATACCTTGTGCGTGAGTGCTAAGTTGCTTCAATTGTGTCTGACTCTCNTTTAAAAATATTCAGAGTGTTCATAGCAGCATTGTTTACAATAGCCAAGATATAAAAGCAAGCTAAATACCCATCAATAGAGGAATGGATGTGAATTATATGTTTAAAAGATGTGAATTATATGTACAAGTGTATACCTTGTGCGTGAGTGCTAAGTTGCTTCAATTGTGTCTGACTCTCTGCGACCCTGTGGACTGTAGCCCACCAGGCTCCTCTGTCCATAGGATTCTCCAGGCAAGAATACTGGAGTGGATTGCCGTGCCCTCGTCACAATGGAATGTTACTCAGACATGAAAAAGAGTGGGGTTTTGCCATTTGGAACAACATGGATGGAGTTAGAGGGTATTATGCTTAGTGACAATAATCAGACAGAGAAAGTCAAATACTGCATGTTCTCTCTTATATGTAGAACCTGAAAAATAAAACAAAAGAATGAATGTAACAAAACAGAAACAGATCTAGAGAATGAACTAATGATACCAGTGGGGGAGGAAAGTGGGGGCCTGGTAAGGGGATTAAGAGGTACAAGCCACTATGTATAAAATAGATAAGCTACAAGAATTTATCTTGTAGAGCACAGGGGATATAGAGAATATTTTATGAAAACTATTAATGGAATAATACTTTAGAAAAAAATTTGATCCACTATGCTGTATACGGAGAAGGCAATGGCACCCCACTCCAGTACTTTTGCCCTGAAAATCCCATGGATGGAGGAGCCTGGTAGGCTGCAATCCATGGGGTCGTGAAGTCGGGCACGACTGAGTGACTTCACTTTAACTTTTCACTTTCATGCATTGGAGAAGGAAATGGCAACCCACTCCAGTGTTCTTGTCTGGAGAATCCCAGAGATGAGGGTGCCTGGTGGGCTGCCGTCTATGGGGTCGCACAGTGTCGGACACGATTGAAGCGACTTAGCAGCAGCAGCAGCAGCATGTTGTGTATCTGAAAGTACAATAATATTATAAGTTATCTATACCTCAATGATCACACAGCCCTGGATGTGTAGAGAAGCTCTCTTCTGAGACATACAGGTGCTCTGGAGCACTGCAGGGAGGGAGTGAAGATAGCTCTCATTCCCTAAAGTAAGGCAGAGGAGGAGTGCAAAGATGTTTCAGTTCAGATCAGTTCAGTTCAGTCACTCAGTCGTGTCCGACTCTTTGCGACCCCATGAATCGCAGCACGCCAGGCCTCCCTGTCCATCACCAGCTCCCGGAGTTCACTCAGACTCATGTCCATCGAGTCAGTGATGCCATCCAGCCATCTCATCCTCGGTCGTCCCCTTCTCCTCCTGCCCCAAATTCCTCCCAGCATCAGAGTCTTTTCCAATGAGTCAACTCTTCCCATGAGGTGGCCAAAGTACTGGAGCTTCAGCTTTAGCACTGAATAAAGAAAAAAATAGAAATTTAAAAAAGGAAAAAGGGGAATAAAATTTAAAACAAAATGGTTCCAGCTGACTCTAGCAGAAGGAGAGCAGGAAAATGGCACAGGCTAGCTTTTGACCCTGGGGACTGTCCTAGCAGGTCCCTGCAATTCAGACCAGTGCTTTAAAATTAGGAAATGAGTCTCTTTTCGCATAAAGTCTCAGAGCTTTTCAAGGGCTCAGTTTACCACAGTCTGCATATTTCTTGGGCTTGAGCCCTGTTAGTCTTCACATACAGGTGTCTTAAGGGGCTTGTATCTCAGGTGTCTGACTTAAGAGTTGGGGTGTCTATTGTGGAGTACAAGCCCTTCTCCCCTCAGGAAGAAGTGTCAGGTTTGGGGTTCCCTCCTGATTATGGGTTCTATTGCTGTGGATGGGGGTTATGGTTAGACTGTGTCTCAGCCTTTTCCACTTACTTTAATGTGAGTTCCCTCTCATTTGCCTGGTGTGAAGAGGTAGCTCTGACAGTTTTAGTTTTTGTTTTGTTTTCAGAAGAAGTTGTTCCATATATAGCTGTAGGATCTGTGTGTCCATGGGAGAAGATGAGCTCAGGATATTCTCATATCACCATCTCGAACCAGACCCTCAGTGGTAGTATAAATAGCAGAGTATCAACACAAGGACAGAAACACATGAGAACCGAGATATACAATCACTTGTATGACAAAGGGGTGCTGCAGTGTAGTGAAGAAAGGATGGTCTTTCCAGAAGCTTTGCAAAGGAGATGAAAGCCTTGTAGGTGAGGAGTGTAGTGGCTTACCATCAGAAGTTGACAATGCCCTATTGAGAGCCATCACTGAAGCTGATCCTCTTAAACAACTACACAGGAAGTTGCCAAAGGACTCAACATTGACCATTCAAATGTGGCATTTGCAGCAAATTGAAGAGATGAAGCAGCTTGATAAGTGGGTGCCTCATGAGCTGGCCACAAAATAAAAAATATCATTGTTCTGAAGTGTCATTTTCTCTTATTCTATGCAAAAACAATGAACCATTTCTCTATCAGACTGTGAGGTGCAATAAAAAGTGGGTTTTGTACTGCAATCAGTGATAACCAGATCAGTGATTGGACTGAGAAAAAGCTCCACAATACTTCCTAAAACCAAACTTGCACCCCTCCCGAAAAAATGGTCATGGACATGGTTTGGTGGTTTCCTGCTGGTCTGATCCACTACAGCTTTCTGAACTCTGGCAAGATCATTACATCTGAGAAGTATGCTCACCTAACCCATGAGATGCATGAAAACTGCACCACCTGCAGCCAGCACCGGTAAACAGAGTAGGCCCAGTTCTTCTCCACAGCGACTTCCCACCACATGCTGAACGACCTCTTCAAAAGTTGAACAAATTAGGTTATGAAGTTTTGCCTCATCCACCGTATTCTCCTGACCTCTTGCCAACAAACGATCACTTCTTCAAGCATCTCGACAACTTGTTGCAGGGAAAATGCTTCCACAACCTGCAGGATGTAGAAAATGCTTTCTAAGAGTTCCTCGAATCTTGAAGCACAGATTTTTATGCTATAGGAATAAATAAACTTATATCTTTATTGGAAAAAATGCGTGGATTGTAGGTTCCTATTTTGATTAATAAAAATGTGTTTGAGCCTAGTTATAATGATTTAAAATTCAGGATCCAAAACCACAATTACTTTTGCATCAATGTAATATAATATGCAAAGAAAGATAAAACACTTTGGGAGAAAGCAGACGGTGACCAGTGTTCCCATAGTCTACTCCTGCCCTGGGTCAAAGCAATGGCCTGAGATCAGTAAACAAGTCTTTCCTTGGCTCTGCCTCTGTTCATAAGCACCAGTGCCCATACCTGGGGACACTTTCATTGGTCCTCACCAATGAAAGCTTCTGCTATTTTACACTTCTTCCTGGCTTCCCCAGTGCCCTCCAATGATACCATCTTGGGTTACTACCAGTGCTGACTGCTGTACAGAACAACCTGCCCTATTTTCAGTTCAAGTTCTATTAAAACATGGCTCTGCAGGTTTATGCTTTCTTTGACACGCTCTGCATGTTTACATTCAATGTACTTAGCCTTATGACTATAGAGGTCAAGTCCAAGGCTACTCCTTGAGACCATGATGACTCTGTGATTGGCATCGTCTCTCTCCTCGAAATTTTGTTGCTGAGACCTCAGCTCTCTTTGCGTTGCAATGACATACTTCATGGAATCCCTGTTCTCCAGATTAAATAAGTTTTCAGCAGACCCTCCCTGGCCAGGGCTTTAACTATGCCCAGATTTGTAGCCTAGAGAAATCAAGAATTAGATTTCATTTAATACTTCTTTGTGTAAATATTCCTGTGATATTATGAGAAATAAGGCAATTACTAGTTACAGATTTTACAGAAAAATAAAACTCCAAGTAAATATTTTTGAGTCAAAAATTGAAAGAGTGAACATAAATAAATAGAGTCCTGTGGTCCAGTTAGTCTTCAGACAAAGAAAAATATTGTCATCCTTTTATGCGTAATGAGAAGTGAATTGAAAACAAAAACCAAGAATTCCCTGATGGGTCCATGATGAGGACTCCATGCTTTCACTGCTGAGGGCCTGGGTTCAATCCCTGGTAGGGGAACTAAGATCCTGAAACAGCAGCAACAACAAAAACAAAGAAAATGAACAAAATATGTAGTAAGAAAATTCATTCTGTATAAAACCCACAGGGTAAAAATGGTTTTTTTTTTTTTTTTTTTGCTCTTTAAGCATTATACTTTTTTGAAGTTTTGTTATTGAATTATTATTGAATAATGGCTAAGTTGAAATAGTACACACTTTGAAGTGTCCTGGTATGGCCTCAGCAGGCATGATCAGTATGATTCATTTTTCAGCCAAGAGTTTTTACATTTCTAAGACCATCTACCTCCTCAGTTCAGTTCAGTTCAGTCGCTCAGTTGTGTTCGACTCCTTGCAACCCCATGAATCGCAGTGTGCCAGGCCTCCCTGTCCATCACCAACTCCCAGAGCTCACTCAGACTCACAGCCATCAAGTCAGTGATGCCATCCAGCCATCTCATCCTCTGTTGTCCACTTCTCCTCCTGCCCNAGCATTACTTTACTAGCATGTGAGATGAATGTAATTGTGTGGTAGTTTGAGCATTCTTTGGCATTGCCTTTCTTTGGGATTGGAATAAAAACTGACCTTTTCCAGTCCTGTGGCCACTGCTGAGTTTTCCAAATTTGCTGGCATATTGAGTGCAGCACTTTTACAGCACTCCTCAGATCCTTTGTTTTGGAGGGTGAAGGAGGAGAAGCAGCAACAAAGTCATGCTGGAAGAGGCAGTAGAGGCCTGACGAACTTTCTTCACCTTATTTCATTAGAAAATGCTTGCTGTGACAAAGCCCTGTCTTGATGTTGCTCACCTAAGATTCACATTGCCCCATCTACAGCAGAGTTCAAATCTTTGCTTCCTGAGAATAGTTCTGTACCTTATTTTTAATTTAATTCTATTTTGTAAGTAGATCATTTTAATTTTATTTATAGCCTTATTTTTCTGTTGAAAATTGTGTTCAAACCTTTTTCAGACTAGTCCTACCCCATCAAAATGAAAAATTCCACAAAGATTTCCAAAAGCAAACAATTTTACAATTCCAAGACATTTTTCTCAGTTAAGGAGACAAATACTTAGTTTTCTAAAGAGTTTTATCAATGAGCAATATGGGAGTAACAAGTCATTATCTCAGTTACCAAGAAAATAATGTATTTGGAAGGTTCGGAAAAGTAAGTTTCTAAGAAGGAATTGAACAACTGGCACCTATCATTAACAATGCCATGTTCATTACTAAAAGACAATGGGCCTTATTCACACACACTCACACACATGCATGCCTAAGTAAGAGGCTTTGTGCACAACGTAATTACCTAATTGCTGATCAGATAATCACAATCACAGGATAAAATAGTATTAAATAAGGTAGCAATAATGCAGTAGTAACAGCAAAGCTAAAGGAGATAAACAAAAGAAGGACTGAGGTTGATACAGTGGCCAGCTAGACTGCATGAGAGCATTTTAGATTGCTTTAGTTAACAATGCTATAGAAACTATGAAAGATCTAAGAAAGGCATAGCTGCTGGCCCCAGTGACTAAAACTTCAGGGCCGTAACAAAAAAGAAGAGTGTTTTTGCCTCAGGGTAACATGCTGTTAATAATCACGTGGAACACACAAGCCTTATGTTTGTCCACTGAACTAAATATTTATTTAAAGAAATTGTGTTTAATACTTGATTACATCATGATTTTTAAAGACATCATCATCACTGAAAATTCAGGAAAAGGAATGTAATAAAATCATCAAGTATTTTATTTAAGGTATTGAAGAATTTTGAATATTTTGAAGCAAATATTGGTAATGCAATCCTTTTCATAGCCTAAAGTAAATGTCATTTAAATATTTAAATATTAAATATTGCCCCTCAGAACATTAGTAAAGGTCAAGATTTTGTTTCTCACTCTGATTTTTCAGTTGAAAAATTACCTCACTCAAGAATCCTCTATGATGTCTTAATATATTTGAATAAACAGGTTTAAGGACTTGAAAGCCTCAGTGGAGTAAGAAAGACTGAAAAGTGACTTGGCAAGCAGATGGGCATATGTTCTTCGAGCAGCTTGCAGACAGTTTGCCTGGGTGGACAAATAGGACTTTGTCCTCCAAATATTGAATATATGAGCTCTGATCATTGATAGCTGAAATGGCAACCCACTCCAGTACTCTTGCCTGGGTAATCCCATGGACAGAGGAGCCTGGCAGGCTGAAGTCCATGGAGTCTTGAAGAATCTGACTCAAGTGAGCAACTAACACTTTCACTTTTTTGATCACAGAGCTGCAGAAAAAGAGGTAGAGACCAGTGTTTGGGCACTGTCCCCCAGCTCCCACTGTTCCAAGCCCCTCCTCCCTTGAATGAAGTGATTCCCATGGGACTGAAGAGGTCAGCGACCTTTTTGCACCTTGGATTTTGTCTTTATTATTATTATTTTTTTTTCCTTCTGGGAACCAGGCACTAAGGGTAGGACATTCAAAATAACCACATATACTGAAAAAATTATAAAGCAACTGCACATGACTAAGGAGAGGCACAGACTAAGAAAAACCTGAGGAGTTGTTATATTTACACTTCAGGCTGAAATATGGCACAGGGATATCCCAAAACAATACAAAATGAAAACAAAATAATCAAACCTTGGGGGAGCGAGAGGGTCTTATTTTGCAGAAGTTGTTACTCAGTCACTCAGTCGGGTCTGACTCTTTGTAATCCCATGGACTGCAAGCACACCAGGCTTCCCTGTTCTTCACCATCTCCCAAAGCTTGCTCAAACACATGTCCATCTCATTGGTGAAGCCATCCAACCATCTCATTCTCTGTCGTCCCCTTCTCCTCCCGTCTTGAATCTTTCCCAGCATCAGGGTCTTTCCCAATGAGTTGGCTTTTCTCATCAGGTGGCCAAAGTATTGGAACTTCAGCTTCAGCATCAGTCCTACCAGTGAATATTCAGGACTGATTTCCTTTAGGATTGACTGGCTTGATCTCCTGGTAGTCCAAGGGACTCTCAAGAGTCTTCTGCAACACCACAGTCCAAAAGCATCAGTTCTTCAGTGCTCAGCCCTTTTTTATGGTCCAACTGTCACATACATAACTACTGGAAAAACCATAGCTTTGACTAGATGGACCTTTGTGGGCAAAGCAATGTCTCTGCTTTTTAACATGCTATCTAGGTTGGTCATAGATTTTCTTCCAAGGAGCAAGTATCTTTTGACTTCATGGCTGCAGTCACCATCTGCAGTGATTTTTGGAGCCCCAGAAATAAAGTCAGCCACTGTTTCCACTGTTTCCCCATGAAGTGACGGGACCAGAAGCTATGATCTTCATTTTTTAATATTGAGCTTTAACACACCTTTTTCACTCTCCTCTTTAAAATTCATCAAGAGGCTCTTTAGTTCCTCTTTGCATTCTGCCATAAGGGTGGCATATATGAGGTCACTGATATTTCTCCTGGCAATCTTGATTCCAGCTTGTGCTTCATCCAGTCCACCATTTCTCATGAAGTACTCTGCATGTAAGTTAAATAAGCAGGCTGACAATATACAGCCTTGACTTACTCCTTTCCCAATCTGGAGCCAGTCTGTTGTTCCATTTCAGGTTCTAACTGTTACTCCTTGACCTGCATACAGATTTCTCAGGAGGGAGATAAGGTGGTCTGTTATTCCTATCTCTTTAAGAATTTCCCACAGTTTGTTGTGATACACTCAGTCAAAGGCTTTAGTGTGGTCAATGAAGTAGAAGTAGATATTTTTTTGGAACTCTCTTTTTCAGTGTTTGAATGGATATTGGCAATTTGAACTCTGGTTCCTCTCCTTTTTCTAAATCCATCTTGAACATCTGGTTCTTGGTTCATGTACTATTGAAGCCTGATTTGGAGAATTTTGAGCATTACTTTCTAGTATGTGAGATGATTGTAATTATGTGGTAGTCTGAACATTCTTTGGCATTGCTTTCTTTTGGATTGTAATGAAAACTGACCTTTTCCAGTCCTGTGGCGAGTGCTGAATTTTCCAAATTTTCTGGCATATTGAGTGCAGCACGTTAACAGCACCATCTTTGAGGATTTGAAATAGCTCAACTGGAATTTCATCACCTCCACTAGCTTTGTTTGTAGTGATGCTTCCTAATACCCACTTGACTTCACATTCCAGGATATCTGGCTACAGGTGAGTAATCACACCATCATAGTTATCTGGGTCATTATGAGCTACACAATGAAATGCTGAAACTGAATTCCACCTCTGAAACCCATGTCAGTTCAGTTCAGTTCAATTGCTCAGTTGTGTCTAACTCTTTGCAACCCCATGGACTGCAGCACACCAGGCCTCCCTGTCCAACACCAACTCCTGGAGTTTTCTCAAACTCATCTCCAATGAGTCAGTGATGCCATCCAACCATCTTATCCTCTGTTGTTCCCTTCTACGCCTGCCTTCAATCTTCTCCAGCATCAGGGTCTTTTCCAATGAGTGAGTTCTTCACATCAGGTGGCCAAAGTATTGGAGTTTCAGCTTCACCATCAGTCCTTCCAATGAGTATTCAGGACTGATTTCCTTTAGGATTGACTGGTTGGATCTCCTGTCAGTCCAAGGGACTCTCAAGAGTCTTCTCCAACACCATAGTTCAAAAGCGCCAATTATTCAACACTCAACTTTATCGTCTGACTCTTACATCCATACATGACCACTGGAAAAACCATATCTTTGATTAGAAGGACCTTTGCTGGCAAAGTAATGTCTTTGCTTTTTAATAAGCTGTCTAGGTTGGTCATAACTTTTCTTCCAAGGAGCAAGCATCTTTTAATTTCATGGCTGCAGTTACTATCTGCTGTGACTTTGGAGCCCAAAAATATCAATTCTGTCACTGTTTCCATTGTTTCCCCATCTATTTGACATGAAGTGATGGAATCAGATGCCATGATCTTAGTTTTCTGAATGTTGAGTTTTAAGACAACTTTTTCACTCTCCTCTTTCACTTTCATCAAGAGGCTCTTTAGTTTTCCTTTACTTTCTGCCATAAGGGTCATGTCATCTGCATATCTGAGTTTATTGATATTTCTCCCAGCAATCTTGCTTCCAGCTTGTGCTTCATCCAGTCTAGTTTTTCTCATGATGTACTCTGCATATAAGTTAAATAAGCAGGGTGACAATATACAGCCTTCACATACTCCTTTCTGGATTTGGAATCACTCTGTTGTTCCATGTGCAGTTCTAGCAGTTCTAACTGCTTCTTGACCTGCATGCAGATTTCTCAAAAGGCAGGTCAGGTGGCCTGGTATTCCCATCTCTTGAAGAATTTTTCACAGTTTGTTGTAATCCACACAGTCAAAGGCTTTGTCACAGTCATAAAGCAGAATTAGATGTTTTTCTGAAACTCTCTTGCTTTTTCAATTATATAACAAATGTTTGCAATTTGATCTCTTGTTCCTCTGCCTTTTCTAAAACCAGTTTGAACACCTGGAAGTTCACAGTTCACATACTGCTGAAGCCTGGCTTGGAGAATTTTGAGCATTACTTTACTAGCATGTGAGATGAGTGCAATTGTGTGGTAGTTTGAGCATTCTTTGGCATTGACTTTCTTTGGGTCTGAAATGAAAATTGACCTTTGCCAGTCCTGTGGCTGTGGCTGAGTTTTCCAAATTTGCTGGCATATTGAGAGCAGCACTTTCATAGCATCATCTTTTAGGATTTGAAATAGCTCATCTGGAATTCCATCACCTCCACTAGCGTTGCTTGTAGTGATGCTTCCTAAGGCCCACTTGACTTCACATTCCAGGATATCTGGCTCTAGGTGAGCTATTACACCATTTTGATTATCTGGGTCATGAATATATTTTTTTTCTAGTTCTGTGTATTTTTGCCACCTCTTCTTAATGCCTTCTTCTTCTGTTAGGTCCATAGCATTTCTGTCCTTTATTGAGCCCATTGTTGCATTAAAAGTTCCCTTGGTATCTCTGATTTCCTGGAAGAGATCTCTCGTCTTTCCCATTCTGTTGTTTTCCTCTATTACTTTGCATTGATCACTGAGGAAGGGTTTCTTATCTCTTTGGTATTCTTTGGAACTTCGCATTCAAATCGATATATCTTTCCTTTCCTCCTTTGTCCTTCGCTTCTCTTCTTTTCATAACTGTTTGTAAGGCCTCCTCAGACAACCATTTTGCCTTTTTGCATTTGTTTCTTTTGCGAATGGTCATGATCACTGCCGTACAGTGTCATGAACCTTTGTCCATAGTTCTTCAGGCACTCTGTCTATCAGATTTAATCCCTTGAATCTATTTGTCACTTCCACTGTATAGTCATAAAAGGTTTAATTTATACTTGGATGGTCTAGTGGTTTTCCCTACCTTCTTCAATTTAAGCCTGAATTTGGCAATAAGGAGTTCATGATCTGAACCACAGTAAGCTCCTGGTCTTGTTTTTACTGACTGTATAGAGCTTCTCCATCTTTGGCTGCAAAGAATATAATCAATCTGATTTCAGTGTCGACCATCTAGTGATGTCCATGTGTAGAGTCTTCTCTTGTGTTGTTGGAAGAGGGTGTTTTTTATGACGAGTGCATTCTCTTGGCAAAACTCTGTTAGCCTTTGCCCTGCTTCATTCTGTACTCCATGGCCAAATTTGACCATTATTCCAGGTATTTCTTGACTTCCTACTTTTGCATTCCAGTCCCCTATAATGAAAAGGACATCCTTTTTGGGTGTTAGTTCTAAAGGGTCTTGTAGGTCATCATAGAACCATTCAACTTCAGCTTTTTCAGCATTACTGGTCCAGCCATAGGCTTGGATTACTCTGATATTGAATAGTTTGCCTTAGAAACGAACAGAGCTCATTCTGTCATTTTTGAGATTGCATCCAAGTACTGCATTTCAAACTCTTTTGTTGACTATTATGGCTACTCCATTTCTTCTAAGGGATTCTTGCCCACAGTAGTAGATGTAATGGTCATCTGAGTTAAATTCACCCATTCCAACCCATTTTAGTTCACTGATTCCTAAAATGTCAGTGTTCACTCTTGCCATCTCCTGTTTGACCACTTCCAACTTTCCTTGATTCATGGACCTAACATTTTAGGTTCCTATGCAATATTGCTCTTTATAGCATCAGGGTTTACTTCCATCATCAGTCACATCCACAGCTGGGTGTTACTTTTGCTTTGGCTCCGTCTTTTCATTCTTTCTGGAGTTAGTTCTCTGCTGATCTCCAGTAGCACATTGGGTACCTACTGAACTGGGGAATTCATCTATCAGTGTCCTATCTTTTTGCCTTTCACACTGTTCATGGGGTTCTCAAGGCAAGAATACTGAAGTGCTTTGCCATTCCCTTCTCCAATGGATTATGTTTTGTCTGTACCCCAACATTGAACTAAATCTTGGAGACAGTGTTTTGGGTTAAGTAGAAAATAACAACTTTATTGCTTTGCTGACAGAGAGTGCCACAGCTGGCTAATACTGTTAAAACTAAGTGTCCCAACCTGGGAGAGGGGAAGAGTTGTGAAGAGTCTCATTGTCTAGGGCAGGATTGCTGATAATGATCATAGTTCTTGCATGGCCCACATTCATTCAGTCCAGAGATCATCTGGTGTCAGGTGGTGATCTGAAAACTGACCTTCTCAGGAATGAGGAGTGCTTCATCAAGCAGGAAACATCTTCCACTTATTGGGGGTTTTAGTTCAACAAGAGTTCAAAGACATTGTAATGTATATCCCTTGAGGGGGAACCGAGATTCTGCTCTCAAAGCTGTACAATTGTTTCTTGAATTCTCCTCTTTTGTTTCTGCATCCCCTTCCTTTCCTGATTAGAAACTGTTTGAATCTGCTCTTTGGAACTCAAAGAAGTAGAAACAGAAAGGCTTTTGTGCCCAGGAGCCCCACTGGGTCCTACTTGGTTTCAATATTTCTCATCCTTAAAAATGGTGAAATCATCCCATTTTCAACACTGTGGATAAATCTAGGGAGTGTTTTGCTAAGTGAAATATGTCAGACAAAGACCTATACTGAACAATCCCCTTTATACGTGGAATATGAATAACAAAACAAATCAAACCAACCAAAACCAGACTTATAGAGAACAAAAGAGTGTTTGCTAGAAGGAAGTGGGGTGGGGGATGGATGAAATACATTAAAAATCAAAATTAAAAAAAAAATGTTTTGTGCATCAAAGTATACTCCCAAGACAATGAAAGTGCAACTCATTGAATGGGAGAAAATATCTGTATATCAAATAACTAGTTAGGATCTAGCATCCAAAATATATAAAGAGCAATTAAGATTCAACAATAAAAAGATGAATAACCTAGTTTTTTAAATGGGCTAAGGATTTGAATAGGCATTTCTTCAAGAATTTATACAAATGCCAACAAACACAGAAAGCCTGTCAACATTATTAGTCTTTAGGGAAATACGGCCCAGTAACAGATATATATATTTTGTATATCTTAGAGTACCACTTCCATATATTTATGCTAGTAGAAAGAAAACTTATGTTCACACAAAACCCTGTACAGGAATGTTTATAGCAGCTTTATTCTTGCTTGCCTAGGATGAAAATGACCCAGATATCCTTCAGCAGATGAATGGATAAACAGTCTGTAGTAGGTCCACAAAATGTAACATCACTCTGTTATAAACAGCAATTTGTTTTTTAACATATACTGCGTCTTTTAAAAAATTATTTATTTTCTTTTTGGCAGTGATGGATATTCACTGATGCATGGACTTTGGTTGTACGAGCGGGGGCTATCCTCTAGTTGTGGGGTGCTGGCTTCTCCTTGCAATGGTTTCTCTGGTTGTGGAGCATGGGCTCTCGGCCATGTAGGCTTCAGCAGTTATGGCTCCTGGGCTCTAGAGCACACTCTTAGTAGTTGTGGAACACAGGCTTAAGTTCTTCTGTGGCATTTGGAACCAAACTTGTGTCTCCTGCATTGACAGGTGGATTCTTTATCACTGAGCCACCAGAGAAACCCCTGAGCAGTGATGTTATACTTCATACAATGTGGATGAATCCTTAATGAATTTTGCTAAGTGAAAGAAACCAAATCTAAAAGAATATATTTTGCTTCTTTCGATTTAAATGATAGTTTGGAAGAGGCAGTGCTATGGCATCAGAAAACAGATCTGTGGTTGCCTGGGGTTGGAGGTGTGGAAGGGGTTGACAATAACAAATTTTAGGGGCAATTTAATTGTTCGATGTGATACTTTGTTGGTGGATATTATGCATTTATTAAAAACCATAGAAGTATACACCATGAAGAATGAATTTTATTCCAAAATTTAAAAATCAACCAGGATTTTGATGAAAGCATGGATTGAATGTAGACCATAACAAATGAATCTACCTGCATTATAAATAAATGGCATGTTTACACTTAAAGAGGCGGGAGAGAAAGGAGCATGTTCCTTCACTGGCTGCACTGACTGACTCAGGTGCGAGGACTCTCTGACTGGATGAGACTTTCTTAGGTCTCCTTCAGGATGGAAAGATGTACATATGTGAAGCCTGGGGTGGTTCATTCATGCTTTCCCCCAGGAGGATAGTTAGCCTGAGAAGATGTACATCTGAATGGGGATGGACTTGAGGGTCCCACACTCCCTGTTCCAGGGTCCTGATCAAATGTGTCTTTCACCTATGCTACTTACACTCTCTTTAGGTAAATAATTCTTTAATTCTCCTTTTTTCTTCAAACATATTCTACTAATAGGAATCCAAAATCATCTTATCAGAAATACTTTCCTATGCCATTTTGAGGAATTTAGTTAAGCATGTGCTTCTGTAAAACTGGTGAGTAAAACAAGAAAAAAAAAAGAAGCTTGAGGGCTTCCCTGCTGGCTCAGACAATAAAGTGCCTGCGATGCAGGAGACCCACGTTTGATCCCTGGGTTGGGAAGATCCCTTGGAGAAGGAAATTGCACCCCACTCCAGTACTCTTGCCTGGAAAACCCCATGGACAGAGGAGCCTGGTAGGCTACAGTCCATGGGGTTGCAAAGAGTTGGACATGACTGAATGACTTCACTTTCATTTTCACTTTGAGGTTCAGAGAAGTGTGTAGCCCAAGAATGCATGACAGCAAGTCCTGTGATCACAGCTTTGTAGCAGGCATGGAAAGCAGCCAGTCTAGGAGCAAGAGGGAGCCATCCAGGCAAAGTAGAATGTCATGGATTAGACATACCTTAGGGTTTCAGAATGGTTAAAACATATAAAGACAGGATTATATTTATTAGGAGACCAACATTTTGCAGAATACGCCTAAAAACTTCATGGATTTGCTTTGGCAAAGATCCTGACCTAATCCAGCCCTAAGCAAGGGGATATACTTACTAAACAGAAGTCTACCTCCTTTGAATTTAGGGGCACTGGAAGACCCTGAAACACCTAGATTCACCCTTCAAGTGGAAGAAGCACTGTTTTGTCATCAGTCAACATCTGGCTACAGCCCATGAGAAAACAGTGTCATCCTGGGCCCAAGGTCTCATTCTTCCCCAATGACAGGACCCTACACCCCCAGATCTCAGGCTGTTCCAGGACCTAGGAGAAAGAGAAAGGAGCTTACTCACAACCAAGTGTGTTCACATCCTGAACTGGACGTTATGAGATGACTGAGGGGGTTACAGGGATGCTATGGATTGTCTGCATTGGGCAATTTGGGTCTTGGGATGGAAGCTTAATTTGAATTAAATAGACAAAACTATAGGTTTGCACACCGGGATTTTCTGTGACTGTAAGATTCATATGGACTACATCTGTAATAGATGCAAACTAAGTTTCTAACAAGAAAAGCAAAAAGGATCATTAAAAGAAGGTGGCTTGAGGGGGCAGATGAGGTAGAGCTGGAAACCAGGGATGACTGCCTTTCACAGATGAAGATGGAGAGCAACACATGCTTTTGAAATATGTGGACTAACCGGCTCACTAAGCGCAGGCGGCCGCGGCGCCGGCTCACTAAGCGCAGGCGGCCGCGGCGCCGGCTCACTAAGCGCAGGCGGCCGCGGCGCCGGCTCACTAAGCGCGGCTGAGAGGAACCACCCCGCGTCTGAGGACAGGGGCAGCAGCCAGGAGGAGCCACCCCACGTCAAGAGACAGCGGCTGAGAGTCCCGGGCTGTGACGGCGCAGGAACAGCTGAGAGGAGCCACACCACTTCCCACTCAGCGCGGCTAAGAGGAGCTACCCCACGTCAGAGGACAGAGCAGCGGCTGAGAGTCCTGGGCTGTGGCGGCGCAGGAACAGCTGAGAGGAGCCACACCGTGTCCGAGGTC
>SJYA01002579.1:0-127218 GCA_006410615.1 Neotragus moschatus | reverse complement strand
AAAGCTATGACCAATCTATATAGCATACTGAAGAGCAGAGACATTACTTTGTCAACAAAGGTCCATCTAGTCAAAGCTATGGTTTTTCCAGTGGTCATGTATGGATGTGAGAGTTGGACTATAAAGAAATCTGAGCACTGAAGAATGATGCTTTTGAACTGTGGTGTTGGAGAAGACTCTTTAGAGTCCTGTGGACTGCAAGGAGATCAGATCAGTCAATCTTAAAGGAAATCAGTCCTGAATATTCATTGGAAAGACTGATGCTGAAGCTGAAACTCCAATACTTTGGCCATCTGATGTAAAGAGCTGACTCATTGGAAAAGACCCTGATGCTGGGAAAGATTGAAGGCAGGAGGAGAGGGGGACAATAGAGGATAAGATGGTTGGATCATACCACCGACTCAATGGGCATGAGTTTGAGTAAGCTCTGGAACTTGAAGGACAGAGAAGCCTGGCGTGCTGCAGTCCATGGGATCACAAAGAGTTGGACACACTGAGTGACTGAACTGAAGACCTTGATGAATTATTCTTTGACTTAAGGGAATGTTGTGGCTCTTTTGTTCCTCTGTCCAGACCACTAACACTTTATCTAAGTGATAAAGCTGTGTGGTTTTCTTACTATTTGTGTGTTCATTGGAACATTACTTTTAACCTCTCTTAAGAACTTTTCCTGTGCGTTTACAACTTGGCTAACTGTTTAGCATAAGAGGTCTACTACTTCTTGGCCTATGTTGGATTTTGACATGCCTTCCTCAGTAAGCTTAATCATTTCTAGTTTCTGATTTGAAGTGAAACATGCAACTCTTCTTNTTTAACCTCTCTTAAGAACTTTTCCTGTGCGTTTACAACTTGGCTAACTGTTTAGCATAAGAGGTCTACTACTTCTTGGCCTATGTTGGATTTTGACATGCCTTCCTCAGTAAGCTTAATCATTTCTAGTTTCTGATTTGAAGTGAAACATGCAACTCTTCTTTCACTGGAACACTTAGAGGCCATGGTAAAGTTGTTAATTGGCCTAATTTCAGTACTGTTGTGTCTTAGGAAATAAGGATGTCTGAGGAGAAGAAGAGAAACAGGGGAACAGCTGGTCAGCAGAGCAGTCAGAACACACACAGCGTTTATTAATTAAATTCACTGTCTTACGTGACTGTATTTCAAGGTCCCCCCTCCAGTAAAGAATTATAACGGTAACATCTAAGATCACTGACCACAGATCACCATAACATATATCATTCAAAAAGATTTGAAATGTTGCTAGAATTACCAAAAGTGACAGAGGCAACAAGTGAGCAAATACTATTGGAAAAAATGACGTCTAAGACTTCCTTGATATAAGGTTGCCACGAACCTTCAATTTGTAAAAAGTGCACTTATCTATGAAACACAAAAAGCAAAGTGCAATGAAAGAAGACCTTCACATAAATCTCTGAAGACCTGCTGGGAGCTAACAAGGTTCTCCTTAAGCTGATTGAGCTGACATCTTACCGTTTCAGAGGAGCCTCTGACTCAGAGACACTGCATGTCTTCATGTCAAGACTATTTCACTTCCACAGAAGAGAAACTTCTAGTCTGTGGTCTGCTTTCTCTTTTTAATGTTCAGTCTTTCTCTTTATTGACTCCCTTTCCTCTGAAAATGTGCTTATCCCCCCTCATTCTCTCAAGCTCTTCTTGCCTCTTTCTCCTCTTACGTTATATTTCAAAAATCTTCCTTGGAGACAGACACTAAGTTTGCAAAGACAGCACAACACAGTTCCTATTTACAGTGCAGCACAGAAGCCAGAGCCAGGCGATGATTCCAGATGGGGTGGGAACACCCATACAGACAGTCACAGGGCCTCCAGAGCCAGGCGATGATTCCAGACAGGGTGGGAACTCCTGTAAAGATGGTCACACGGGCCTCCAGATCCAGGAGATGATTCCAGACGCAGTGGGAACACCCATACAGACGGTCACACTGGCCTCCAGAGGCAGGCGATGATGCCAGACAGGGTGGGAACGCCCATACAGGTGGTGACATGGGCCTCCAGAGCTAGGTAATGTTCCAGACAGGGTGGGAATGCTCGTACAAGCAGTCACACTGGCCTCCACAGCCAGGTGATGATTCCAGATGTGGTGGGAACACCCATACAGATGGTCACACAGGTCCAGAGCCAGGCGATGATGCCAGACTGGGTGGGAACACCCCATACAGACAGTCATTTGGGCCTCCAGAGCCCGGTGATGATCCCAGATGGGGTGGGAATGCCTATATAGGTGGTCACATGGGCCTCTAGAAGCAAGACCAGCTGAGGGAAACATGTGCAAGTGGCCTGGAGAGCACAGTATGAAGGAAAGTTCTAGACAGAGATGCTCAGCAAGGTGATTTGGGAGAGTAAGGAAGCAGGGACTCTCCGAGGAGTGAGAAGAGCCTGTTCAGAATCCTTTGAAGAACCTCAGCCTTTTTGCTATGTCTGCCTCCAACCCTGCACTGAAATCACTCTTGCAAATATACTGAGAATTTATCATTGGCCAAATGGATGTTTTTTCAGGTGTATTTCTGCAGACTTCCCAGCAGGCTGGAGGGTAGGCTGGGCCCTGTTTCTGAGAGGCCTTGCCCCCTCAGCATCCTGGGTACTCTTCCCAGCCCTCTCCTTGCCAGCTTGCTTCTGAGCCTCCTCAAGTGCAGTGACCTCCTCTTCGGCCCCACCAATGGCCAGCCATTCAGCCCCCACTGAGATGATTGGACCAACGGCGAGGTGCCTCACCCACCAGGAGGGGCGTGAGGGCCTGGGCACCCCAGGCTGGCTTCTCCCTCGACGCTCTGCTCCACCAACAACCTGTCCTGGAGGCTTTCACTCTGTCAACTCACAGGGAGAGGTGTTCACCGAATCCCATTCACTTTACCTCAGGAATGTCTCTCAAAGCCATCATTATTCCTCTACTCGGCATCACAGGAGATGCGGAGACTTCCTCCCTATCTGCTGTCACCAAGACACCAGCGGAATTATCTTTATGAAACACAATTCGGGTGTCTCTTCCCTGTCTTAAAGGGCATCCCACAGCAGAGTTCAACCTATGGAATGTGGTTGAGCAGGCCCTTTGAGTCATCCACATGGTTTCACACACATGTGAAAGGCCGGATAACCTCATGGTTTGGGAGACGGAATGGGGAAAGGACCAGGTCAGCTCAGCAGAGCAGCCCCCAGGGCAAACCCGTGACGCATGCATCCCCCTCAGGTGTGACCACTCTGCCTCCTGACTGTGTCCTGTTATTAGTGCTTCAGGCGGAGGTTCTGCCACTGAAGGAGACACTCCCCACAGAGCCCATNTGGGAGACGGAATGGGGAAAGGACCAGGTCAGCTCAGCAGAGCAGCCCCCAGGGCAAACCCGTGACGCATGCATCCCCCTCAGGTGTGACCACTCTGCCTCCTGACTGTGTCCTGTTATTAGTGCTTCAGGCGGAGGTTCTGCCACTGAAGGAGACACTCCCCACAGAGCCCATGCCAGTGAGGTGGGTGTGACCAAGAGGGATACAGAAACCTTGTTGTTTTAAGCCCCTGCAGTCCTCAAGCTGTTGTTACTTGGTATAGCCCAGCCTGTCCCAATAGACACATCAGAGAAAAAACAGAGCTGGGTAGCATTTAAAGTGGTAATATTAGAATTTACTCAGGAGCTATGGCAAGAAGGGAAAGGAGACATCAGTACAGAACCAGGTGCAGTTCTGAACATAGCAGAGCCAAAGGCCTGTTGGGGTCAGAGGACACAGTTACTAACAGGAGACAAGGGTGGGGAGATGCTGGTGAAAGCAGCCTTACAGGATCCTTGCTGAGGGCGTGCCAGATGAAGCAGAAGCCCTTGGGAGGTGTGCGCTGGTGGGGGGAGCAGGGGGTTGATGAATCTGGTGAGATTTCAAGTGTGACCAGGTGTTGAGGGTGGGAGATGCTCACTTAACTGACTGATAAGTCATCTTATTAAAATCTTGCTCTTAAGATCATGCCAAATGGAGGGCCTAGTTGAAGAAGAGCTCAGAGTTGCCAGTGGGAGTTTGGCCAAGCAGAAATTGTCAGTACGCCTTGCTCCCCACCAGTAACAGTTGTCAGCCTCACTCTTTTCTCCTCTGGTAAAGTCCTTCTCCCTCCGTGTGTCGTTTCTCCCCTTGAAATTCCCATGACAGTTGAGCCTCCTCACAGTAGCATCACCCCTTGTGCACACTTCACAGGGCACTTTTCATTCTGAATTGCAATGAGCTGCTTCCTGATTGTGTAACCCTGTCCCTGCAACCCTCGCCAAGAACCTTTCTCACTATCAGCACTTGAAGGGCTTCCAAGGATAAGAAGTCCTCTTCATAAGCACTGTCTCAAAGCCTCTGCTCAAAAGTTTCTATTTCTTCCAATTTTGCTGATCAACTTCTGAAGGCTTTCTCAATAACTTCTGAAAATTTGTAGTCAGTCTAAAGCTTGCTGCCAAGTAAATTATTTTTACTTTCAAACAAATTGAAAGTATTAAAAAGAAAAAATCTGGGCTTACATAAAGGATTGAGGGGAGGAAACATGAGGCACATACAATTGTTTTCTTCACCCCAAGTTCTTTTTGGAAGCTTTCAAGGCTTTTGCGACACACGGCCTGACAGCTCTGTGAGGGGATGGAATGCATTTACTCCTTCTTGTTTCCAGGCAGCTAGCACAGGGCCCAAGGTGGAGCAGGTGCTCAGCCGATATTCTCTGAACTGAATTTAGTGAGTACGAAAACAGTGCCTATGAAAATAAAAGTCCTGCTTCCTTTTCACTCCTAACTGCTCTGCCCTGAGCAAAGTCTTTTTTATTCTTCAACTTCTGGAACCAAATACAAGGAGGGCACTCTCTATTTGTTTTGAAAAGGGTGTATTGAGTGCCTTTGGGAGCTACAATAAAAGAAGGAAAAAGAAGGAAGGGAGGAGGGGGGAAGGGAAGAGGGGAAGAGGCAGCGAAGAGAGACAGAAGATGAAGCTGACAATAATGCACAACAGAAAACTGAGGGGAAAGTGTTAAGCATCACTGCTCAGGCTGATACGTCTCACCACGTGAGCTCGGATGTGCAGGGCCCTCATTATCTACAGCCCTGCAGGGCCCTGGGAGCCGGTGCTCCCACTGCGGTGATGACGGGGCAGGGGCAGCCAGGCAGCTGGCCCAGGACTGAGGCCCTGAGTGGGAGCAAGGGCAGCCTGACCCAGGGAGTGCACTCGGTGGGTTTTGACACCTCCACTGCTCCAGAAATGAGGCTATGGTTGCCAGGTTCTGGCTTCCAGCCGGAGGTTACAGTTTGCAGCAGAGAGGCTGCTGTGAAGCCTCATCGTGGTGGAAGTTGGCTCACCCACCTATCTCTGAGGAAGAAGAAAAGGCTGGTGCCATGACTCCTTTGAATTTCCGTGCCTGTAGCCAATCTCCCTCATCCCTCTGCCCCATCCCTGCCCCCGCTGCAGGCCAGCCTGCTCCAGCTGGTCTTGGGGTGGCTGGCAGAACTTGTTCTAAACCCAGGGCCCAAGGCTTGCAGTGGTCCATGGAATTGAGGAGAAGCAAGTGGTCACTTCTAACTTTTGCTTTTACTGAGGTATACTTTTCATACAGTAAAATGAACAGATTTTAGTGAACAGTTCTTTAATTTTTTGTAAAGATATAACCATCCTCTGGAGGTCCTCATTTGCCTACCCTTATCACTGAACAAATTTCTGTATCTGTTCTTGAATCTCAGTTTGGTATCTGACTTCTTATCAGTGAAATATTTTCAGGTTTATCCATGTTGCTAATGTGTGTCAATAGCACAATGTGTGTGCTATTCTTGTTGCTGGCTTGTGTTCCATCCCACAATTCTGTCATCAGTTCTCCCGATGATGAACATTTCCAGTTTTCCAGCTTGAAGCTATGATAAACAACCTGGCTAGAAATATTTCTGTGCAGCTCTTATTGAGAGTCTGTATTTTTATTTCTCTTAGGTCAGTACCAAAGTGACACGGCTGAGAGATGGGGTGATAGGGTAAGAAACCATCAAACTGCTTTCCAGAGGGGTTGTGCCATTTCACACTCTCACCAGTAGTGTTAGTTTCCAGGCTGATCTCAATCCTAGCCAGATTTTGGGGTTATAAGTCTTTTCAACTTTAGACATTCTAGTAGTGTGAAGTGGTATCTCATTATGTCATTGAAATTTTACTGATATGTATGATATTGACCTCCTATTTGTATTTCAGTGGTTATTTGTTTACTACCTTCTATAACGTATTTATTCAAGTCTTTTGCTTAATTTTCAAAAGATAAATTAAGTTCTTTGTCATTGAGTTGTCATAGTTTTTTATATATTCTGGATACAAGTTTTTTGTTGAATATGTATTATAAATATTTCATCTCCTTTTGGGTCTTTTCTTCTTTGTGGCTCAGCTGGTAAAGAATCCACCTGCAATGTGGGAGATCTGGGTTTGATCTCTGGGTTGGGAAGATCCCCTGGAGAAATGAAAGGTTATCCACTCCAGTATTCTGGCCTGGAAATTTCCATGCACTGTATAGTCCATGGGATCACAAACAATCAGACACGACTGAGTGACTTTTACTTCACGCTTACAGTTTTTGCCTCCTTGAAACATTCTTGATTTCAAACAGGGGCAAAAGCGAGGGCCACTTTGCTTCTAGCCTCTAGCCCCTGTGATCCGGTAGCTAGGACTCTTGGTTTCCATCCAGGTTACCAAGGTTTAAATTCTAGGTAGGGAACCAAGATCTCTCTTCAGGACTGCTCACTGCTCCCCTCTGAGATCACTCCCATTGGACTGGTGAACTTGGACAGTCTGGAGTTAAGTGAGGAGGATTCCCCTGGGAGGACGGGTTTGGTGGGGAGAGAACGCACTGTGGCAGACAGAGCATATTCTTGGCTATTGTGTCTCTAGCACACAGAGATGACGAGATCTGAGAGACACTTGCAGAAATCAGAAGGAACTCTAGAAACTAGACTGAATCCCAGAGGGAAAGGGGAGTTCATTTTACATCAATGGGCTGCCACAAATGATGGACTTGNGTGGCAGACAGAGCATATTCTTGGCTATTGTGTCTCTAGCACACAGAGATGACGAGATCTGAGAGACACTTGCAGAAATCAGAAGGAACTCTAGAAACTAGACTGAATCCCAGAGGGAAAGGGGAGTTCATTTTACATCAATGGGCTGCCACAAGTGATGGACTTGATTTCTCCTGAATGCCATGTTCTTTGAACTAAAGTGCTGAATAAACAAGTCCCCATTCAAGACAACTGAGATTGAAGACAGTGAAATTCAGTTTTTGCTTTTGTTGTTAGTGTGGGAAACACAGAGAGAACCTCACAGGAATAAACCCACAAGACTAGTTTGTTGAGACCTGTCCCTGACTGCTGTTTCAGAAAGCCTCTTGGTTTTGACCACTGGGACCTGGGGAAGATGAAGCTCAGGAGAGTTCTCCAAAAGAATGCTGCCATAGGTCCATCTCAGTGTTTCAGGAGAAGGTCCACAGGCTAAATGGAAGAGGAGCTAAGGACTGCAGTGTCTTCATGCTGAGCTGTGGACAGCTTGTGGCATCTTTGTCTCATCATCATCCGTAACTTTCCATATGATCACTGAACCTTGCTGTTGATTTGCAAATCTCTTTTCTCCAAGACTTGCATTTGATTGGAAGGAAAAAGCTAGGGCAGATAAACATCCTCATATTTCAAAAGAAGAGAAGTGAAAAGCCAGGGAGAAAAGGAAAGATATAAGCATCTGAATGCAGAGTTCCAAAGAATAGCAAGAAGAGATNTTAGATCTTTGGCCCATTTTTTGATTGGGTCATTTATTTTTCTGGAATTGAGCTGCATAAGTTGCTTGTATATTTTTGAGATTGGTTGTTTGTCAGTTGTTTCATTTGCTATTATTTTCTCCCATTCTGAAGGCTGTCTTTTCACTTTGTTTATAGTTTCCTTTAAATAAGCTGAAATTGGTCTGTATAGAGACATTATGGTTGTGTGTGCTTTGGACAGGAAATGTGGATTGAAAATTATCAAATCAAATGATCAGTATGGACATCTACATATTTAAATTTCAAGCTAAAATAAAATGCTATATGTGTGTATATATATATATATTATTGTTGCTTCTTCAGTTGCTAAGTTGTGTCTGACTCTTTGTCACCCCATGAACTGNTTATGGTTGTGTGTGCTTTGGACAGGAAATGTGGATTGAAAATTATCAAATCAAATGATCAGTATGGACATCTACATATTTAAATTTCAAGCTAAAATAAAATGCTATATGTGTGTATATATATATATATTATTGTTGCTTCTTCAGTTGCTAAGTTGTGTCTGACTCTTTGTCACCCCATGAACTGCAGGCTTGGGGCGACACCAGGCTTCCCTGTCCTTGACTATATATTAACATATACACACACACACACACATATGTAACGTATATATGTGTATATATATAGGGTTTTCCAGGTGGTGCTAGTGGGAAAGAACCTGCCTGCCAATGCAGGTGGAGAAGGAAATGGCAACCCGCTCTAGTATTCTTGCCTGGAGAATCCCATGGACAGAGGAGCCTGGCAGGCCTTGGTCCATAGGGTCACAGAGATTCGGACACAACTGAAGTGACTAAGCACACACGCCAATGCAGGAGACTTAAGAGATGTGAGTTTGATCCCTGGGTTGGGAAGATCCCCTGGAGGAGAAAATGGCAACCCACTCCAGTATTCTTGTCCGGAGAATCCCATGGATGGAGGAGCCTCGCGGTCTACAGTGTAGGGTTGCACAGAGTTGGACACGACCAAAGCAATTTAGCACATATGCATGCATATATGAATATATGCACATGTATGTGTTATGTATACACACACATACATACATACACTTCCATGTATACACATTTATATGCATAAGTGTATAAATATATTTGTGTGGGCATGAGTGTACAGGTGTTTTATATATATATATATATATACACACACACACATACATGCACTTACATATATACACATTTATATAAATGTGTATATATGCATTGGAGAAGGAATAGCACCCCTATTCCAGTCCTCTTGCCTGGAAAATCCCATGGATGGAGGAGCCTGGTGGGCTGCAGTCCATGGGGTTGCTAAGAATCAGAAACGACTAAATGACTTCACTTTCACTTTTCACTTTCATGCACTGAAGAAGGAAATGGCAACCCATTCCAGTGCTCTTGCCTGGACAATCCCAGGGACAGCGGAGCCTGGTGGGCTGCTGTCTATGGGGTCGCACAGAGTCAGACATGACTGAGTGACTTAGCAGCAGCGGCAACAGTATATATGTGTGTTTGTGTGGGCATGAGTGTCACACACACACATGCACATACACGTATAATGATTTTCTACTTTAATATATGATTAAATGATTTTTGCTCTTCACTTACAAGCTACTTGTCTTATATGTGTTAGATAAGAGAGCTCTACTAAATACATAATTTATATAAATAAATACACAATATATAAATACAGATTTTAAATATTTATGTGTATACATTAAACATTATATGCCTGTGTAAATATATTTTGTGTACTGAATGCTTTTTTGCATATAGATAAATAGTATGTAAATTGAATACTCGCTTTTGCTTTTGTTACTTTGCTCTTGAGTATTGTTGATTAACAATGGTTTGTTAGTTCCAAGTGTACAGCAAAGTGATTTCAGTTATATATGTACATGTGCCTATTCTTTTTCAATATTTTCTATTTTGCATTTTTGTGTTTGTAAATCCATGGCTGATTCACATCAATGTATGGCAAAAACCACTACAATATTGTAAAGTAATTAGCCTCCAACTAACAAATAAATTGAAAAAAAAAAATTTCCTCCTCATTTCTAGGACAGATGGCTATAGCTGCTGGGTTCCCAGGAAGCCAGCTCTGAGGTAGTCAGATAGGGCAAACCTTTGGGATCATTGCCTGTGCAGGAGAGACAGGAAGCTGGATCAGGAGAGGAGGAGCTGGGATGAGAAGAAGCCGAGCAGCGCAGCGGTCCTGGGTGCTCTGGGCTTGTAGAAGTTGTTGTTATCCCAATGGGAAGGAGGTGGCAGGGCCTAGACCTGCAGCAGGAAGTAGGCTGTGCAGCAGGGTGAGGCCTTTGGGGAGTCATCGAGCTGGGAGGCCCTGCTGCCAAGGGGCTGAAGGCTAGAAGCCGGCTGCCCTCAGCCCCCCTGAGGTCAGGCAGTGAGCCTTGATGCAGGGATTCCAAGCAGCGCAGCCCAGGATCCACGGCAGGAGTGGTTGGCTTTGTTCTAGAATGAATCTCCTCCATCACATGGAGGGGATTCCAAAGTACTTATCAGAACGTGCCTGCATTCTGAGTCACTTCAGTCATGTCCCACTCTTTGCGATCCTATGAACTGATCCTGCCAGGCTCCTCTGTCCACGGGGATTCTCCACGCAGGAACACTGGAGTGGGTTGCCATGCCCTCCTCCAGGGGATCTTTCTGACCAGGGAGGGAACCCACATTTCCTGCAGCTCCTGCATTGCCGGGGAATTCTTTACCACTGAGCCACCAAGGAAGCCTGCCTACCAGAGCGCCTGGATGGAAAACTGGTCCTTTCCTTATTTTAATGCTGTTTCTCTTTTTCTTCATCTCAAAATGTCACAGAGGAGAGATCTAGCTGCCAGTGGTGAGCACGCTATAGGGAAGAACTTCCTTCTTACAAAGGGGCTGAAGAATATTTGGACTGAAACCTCATAGTACCCACACACACAGTGACACACACATAAACACATACACTCAGGCAATGCAAAGTGGCTCTGCCCTGCTAACGACACACACATTCTTACAGGGAGCTGGGAGGAGGGAAATTCTGGCCTCCTAGCTCTTCATCCTACTCAAGGATTCCATGCTCCACTGTTGGGTGGGAGATAAAAACTACAGCAGTGATGACAGGTTACAAGTGTTGAAAGCCTGGTAATAGGTCTGGGTGGGAATTCTGGTTGTGTGAGACAAGTTTCTTTCCCTCTCTGAGCCTTTCTTTCTGTTTCCCAGCTCTATACAGTGAACAGTGAGATCATTCATACTAAAGTGCATGCTGCCCGGTGAGAGCCAAGTTTCGAAAAGCAGTTGCTGTATTGTCGGCTACTGTTTGTCTTCAAATATGCTCAAATACATAAATATGTGTATGCAGAAAACCAAAGTGAACAGTGGTTATGACTGGCTGGGGAGATTACGGGTGAATTTTTTTCACATAAATTGTTTCCCATGAATTTTTTCAAGAGATATTACATTGGTATTCAGAAAGAAAAATAATTTTTAAAAATAATTAATTAAGGTTAAAAATCATACTGTGTTCTGCAGTGGGTGAAGCCAACAGAAGAGTCAGTTTTGTGGCCTGACTCCCCCACCTCATGAAGGCACTTTGACAGGGAGGTCTCAGAGAGGTCGGATTACTTGCCTTAGCTGTGGAACAGTGCCTAACATGCTGTAGGAGACAGGGCTAATGTTTTCGGGCCCCAAGTCATCAGGTGAACCCACACTTTTCCCCCAGCTCATTTGTATGTTTCAGCACCCAATTACTCCTCTTTTAAGAAGAAACAAATACAATTTATTCAAAGAATGATGCCACCTAGCCAGCACAGAGAAGGTCCACCTGCTGCTGCCGTTGGAGTGGTCTGGCCCCAGCAGAGCTCTCGGGACACCATGTGATCTCAGCTGTGCTCTCAGAGGCTGCCTAGGAGAAGTCCAGGTGTTCACATGGGGCTGCCAAGCTGTATTGGGAACTCCCAAATCCTGAGATAATGGGGACCATGAGGTTTCATACCTCGAAATTTGGACAAGCTTGTCTTGAAGACCACCTCTGTGCTGAACCTATGCAACTTTGCAAAATGCATTCTGTAGCTTGGATTGGAAGCCGCAGACTCACTCCGGGTGAGGTTGCCCTCAGGTCTCCAGTTGTCCCCACCTTCCTCGTTGTTGTTGCTGTTCAGAAGCAGCTAAGTTGTGTCCGACTCTGTGCCCCAAGGACTGTAGCACACCAGGCTCCTCAGTCCTCCAAGTTCTTGCCTGGAGAATCTTCCTCCCTAGGCAATTCATAATCATGTCACCTCACCTTTCCTTCTTTTTTTCTTTTAAAAATTTGAGGTCATTTTTCTCTCTTCCAATTTCCTTTTTTTTTTTTTTTTTAATTTAACAAAGCATTGCTACTGCTGCTGCTAAGTTGCTTCAGTCGTGTCCAACTCTGTGCGACCCCATAGACGGCAGCCCACCAGGCTCCCCCCATCCCTAGGATTCTCCAGGCAAGAACACTGGAGTGGATTGCCATTTCCTTCCCCTGTGCATGAAAGTGAAAAGTAAAAATGAAGTCGCCCAGTCATGTCCGACTCTTCGCGACCCCATGGACTGCAGCCTACCAGGCTCCTCCGTCCACGGGATTTTCTAGGCAAGAGTACTGGATTGCATACTTCTAGTAAAAAGTAAAAAAAGAAAAAAATCATAAAGCAGAAGTTAATGGTTCACTACCACTTACATGCCCTCACCATTTCATCCGGAAGTTGAAGGTATTCTCAAAGTTGTCGTGTCCTCCCTAGGAGTCAGAGAGTATAACCGCCTAGGCCGACACATTTTCATTTCATTCATTAGCATTTTGTTCCTTTATGGTGATGATCCTCTGTCAACTTCTGGTTGTTCAGAGAGGGAGTCATCATAGAGCAGCAGCCCCTCATAGGCCACGGTCTAGCTGCTCACCCTCCACGTTTCAGATTTGTGCCACTCAGGACACCTGGAGTGACATTGATTCCGAAGTGGAAGGGAAGCTCTGCACCGAGCTGCAGAGGGCAGTGGTTGGCCAGAGGTGAGGGTGGGGGGAAGNGTTCAGAGAGGGAGTCATCATAGAGCAGCAGCCCCTCATAGGCCACGGTCTAGCTGCTCACCCTCCACGTTTCAGATTTGTGCCACTCAGGACACCTGGAGTGACATTGATTCCGAAGTGGAAGGGAAGCTCTGCACCGAGCTGCAGAGGGCAGTGGTTGGCCAGAGGTGGGGGTGGGGGGAAGAGTGGGCACACCCTTTTGCTCCACAACTGTTCATAGATGCAGGTTGTGAGTCTGTGGAGACCGCAAGACCGTTCCCCTGGTATCCTCATTGATATTTATGAAGCCTTCTTAGAAATATTTTTCTCTGAAACTTCAGCAATGTAAGTTTGAAGGGTTTTCTTAAAGTCATACCACCTTGGGGAGGGAAAGAAGGAAATTAAGAGAACTAAACTGTGTCCAGACTATGCTTATCTCAAACTATCTTAACCTTTAGAATCTCATGTTTCCTCCCTTGTCCCTTGCCCTATGCTGGAGGCCTTACCCTACTACTTAGTCAGTTAAAAAGGGAAGATGGCTGATGTTGTGAGCCTGCAATCCACCTCTCAGCCACTGCTGGATGAGCCTGGGGCTCAAAGCCACCTTCCTGCAGCGTTGGCACTTTCCAGAGTCATCACTTCCTTGGGGGCAACACTTCATGTCATCAGCCATGAGTCTGAGGCCACAGAGGTGACCCAGTGATCCAGAGGTCACCTGCCAGACAGGTCATGCAGAGCTGGCAGAAGGCCACAGACAACACTGAGTAACCCCAGATGGGCAAAGCAAATACTGCTTCTGTTGAAGCCAAGTTTTGCATGCATGCCCCAGGGTTTATGGTCATTTTACCCCAGAGTTGAACTCAGCTGTTCTCCACTCCACCCTCAGTCACTGAGCCATGCTGGACCTGAAACCAAAGACATGTACACCCACTTGTACCCAGCCCACACTATCCCTCAACTGTGGGTTCCCTTTCCCGTAGCTCCAAGCTCCGCTTCCTTCTGCCAGAGCTGCTGCTCTGGGCTTTTCTCTCCGGTCTCCCATCCCTGTTCTCTACAGAGCGAGGCCTTCCTTCTTCTTGTCTGTCCCCTTCTCAGACATCGGAGGAGTCGGTGATGAAGAGTATCAGGAAAGAGGACCGCCAGGTTGGAAGGAGGAGGTGATGGCTAGGAGAAGTTAGGATGAAAGAAGGAAGGGTTCAGGGCGTGGGACACAGCAAATGATGCTCCCCAGGCCTGTTCAGAGGCATCTGTGTGCCCTGAAGCCACGGTTTTATGCTCCGTTGATTAAGTTCCTGACAGTCGACTCACAGAAGCATTTGTTGGATTCAATTCTAAGCAAAGTAAAAGTGGGAGAAGCCTTTGTTGCAATATAATCACAGTGAAGCAGATGACGAATGGTGAGTACAGGGAAATGCTGAAACATACATTTGCCCCATGAGCTCAAATGTAAACCCATGGAAGCAACCCAAGTGTTCATGGATAGGTAAATGAGTAAAGAAGATGTGGTACATATATACAGTGGAATACTACTTGGCCATAAAAAAGAATGCAATGCTGCCATTTGTAGCAATATGGATGGACCCAGAGATTATCATACAAGTGAAATAAGTCAGACAGAGAAAGACACATATATCACCTAGTGGGATCTAAAAAAATAATGCAGATAAGTTTATTTACAAAACAGAAACAGACTCACAGACATAGAAAACAAACATGGTTACCAAGGGGGAAAGTGGGGAGGGGAAGGACAAATTCAGTTCAGTTCAGTTCAGTTCAGTCGCTCAGTCGTACAAATTATGAGTTTTGAAGTGAAGTGAAGTGAAAGTCGCTCAGTCATGTCCTACCCCTTGCGAACTCATGGACTGTACAGCCCATGGAATTCTCCAGGCCAGAATGCTGGAGTGGGTAGCCTTTCCCCTCTCCAGGGGATCTTCCCAACCCAGGGGTTGAACCGAGGTCTCCAGCATTGCAGGCAGATTCTTTACCAGCTGAGTCACAAAGGAAGCCCAATATATACAGGTGAAGTGAAGTGAAAGTTACTCAGTTGAGAGATACACTACTATATTTATTTATAATAGATAAACAACAAGATCTTACTGTATAACACAGGGAACAATATTTCATAATATAATGAAAAATATATATTTATATACATACACACACACACACACACACACACACACATAACTGAATCACTTTGCTGAATACCTGAAACTAACACAATATAATAAATCACCTATTTGTTGCTGTTGTTCAGTCAAGTTGTGTTCGACTCTTTGTGATCCCATGGACTGTAGCATGCCAGTCTCCTCTGTCCTCCACTATCTACCAGAGTTTGTTCAAATTTATGTCCATTGAGTCAGTGATACTATCTAAATATTTCATCCTCTGTTGTCCCCTTCTCCTTTTCCTTCAGTCTTTCCCAGAATCAGGGTCCTTTCCAATCAGTCAGCTCTTCAAATCAGATGGACAAAGTATTGGAGCTCCAGCTTCAGTGTTAGTTATTCCAATAAATATTCAGGGTTGATTTCCTTTAGGATTGACTGGCTTGGTCTCCTTGCTGTTCAAGGGACTCTCAAGAGTCTTCTCCAACACCACAGTTTGAAAGCATCAGTTCTTTGGCACTCAGCTTTCTTTATGGGCCAACTCTCACCAAGTGTACAAGACTACTGGAAAAACAAAGTGATGTCTCTGCTTCTTAATATGCTGTCTGGGTAATGACAAACCACTCCAGAATTCTTGCCTGGAGAATTTGATGAACAGAGGAGCCTGGGAGGCTACAGTCCACAGGGTCACAAAGAGTTGGACACGATTGAGCACGCATGTGCTGATGAGGCAGCAACAATTGTGGGAGCTCACCAGGGACTGTCCAAGGAACTTCCAAGGAACAAGGGTCTTTTAATCATCTATAAATTTTAAAAATAATTTTTAAAAAAGTAAACACAGACTCCAAGTGATGTTTGTTGTGCCCTTCACAGCTAGACCCTCAGCGAGCCCCTGCCCAGCACCTTCAGTCCTATAGACCATCTTGTCCCCTTCTCAGGTCTAGACATTGTCCCTTTTTACACTTTGCTTATTGTGAGTTACCAGCCCCTTGTTTTCCAGTATGTATCCCTGTGACTACTTGCCCAAGATGGTTCACATAGAACTTGTACTCAGAATCCTGTAAGACTATTTCCCTGGAAGCAGCTTCAAGAAGAATCCAGTTGTGAAAGGAAACATTTCCACTTAGCAGCATCTTCCAATGAGACATCACCCACCACAGCTGCTCTCAGCTGTAAACTGTGAACTCCTGACAGCACAAAGTATTTGCTCTAATGCTGTGCTAAGAGTCCTAACCAAACTCGTGGCTTGGCTTGCAGCTGCACTAGGTTGGTACTTGAAAGTGACCTCAGCCACCTTGTTGAGTCTTTGCTCAAGAAAACACAATGCTGCCAAACTCTAAAACACTCATTATCTCAACCCACGTTGCCAAACCACTTTCAGTAATTCTTCACATAACCCTTTCTGCAATTTCCCATTTACTCAGAGTCTCAAGTCTCCTTTTTGGTTCACCTGCCAGCAGCAGGTGAATAGGAAGCTTGTGGGCCCCAGTAGCTGGTGAGGGTCTGCTGCCAACATGCAGGCCAGGATGGGGAGAACTTGGCTTCAGAGTGGGCAGGACGCCTAGGAGCTGGGCAGCTGGCTGTGGCTGAGACTCTCTGGAAAGAAGAGAAGACAGACTGACAAGCCCGATGTCTGTGCCATTGAGCCCACACCCAGACACAGAACAGCTTAGCCTTGCTGCCAGCCTGGGCCTGATCAGGGCAATCTGATCATGGTCTCGGCAGATTTACCACCTCAGAAAATCACTCTTTCCTCTTTAAATTTTAAAAAATGTTTTATTTTTCCCACAGCTTTTTTATAATATATTTTTTATTTTTAAATTGTGGCAAAATACATATATCATAAAGTTTACCATTGGAATCATTTTAAAGTGTATGCTGTAATGAGTTTAAGTACATTCACACTGTTGTACACCCACTCCCTCCAGCCATCTCTCGAAAGTTTTCATCTTCTCTGATTGAAATTCATCCCCATTGGACACAAATTCCCTTCTTTGCTCTCCCAGCCCTTGGCAACCACCAACTGATTTCTCCTTCTGTGAATGTGACTAATCTAGTGACCTCACATGAGTGCAATCAAATGCACATACGTTTTTGATCCTTAAATAAAGGAAGTAGGGGAGCGCTTATGCTTAGGGCTAGAGAACCTAAATGAGCAGAGTGCTGGGTAGACATAGCAGTCCCTTTCCCAGTACTGTATTTCATGTTCCTAAGATACATGCATCTGTAAGTTTGACTCTCAAACTGAGAAACCTACAAGGCTTGTCACTATGATCACTACATTCCCAAGTCCTAGTAAAGAGCCTGGCACTCAGCAGGGGACATGGAATGATGCATTTCCTAAGCTCTTGAACCCAGACATACTTTCCCCAGACACATCCAGCTTCCACCAAGCTCTCCACACCCTTCTTGTCCATAGACGGGCTTTCTGCACAGAACAGAAACACACTTTGTCTTCTCTTGCTACATTGCCTCGTGAGAGCTGCTGTGGGCTTCTAGATGAGGCATTTCTCATGCCTGCTGCTTGGTCCCATCTCTGCCTTAAACCCATAGGGAAGCATAAATAACTCTCTTTCTAAGCTGGAATGTTTCCAAATTGCCACAAACAGGTTAGTGAAAGGCAGGAGTGCCTGCTAAGGAAATGAACTTCGTGTGAGAGAATGAGCTTCAGAGCATGCAGGGAGCCCATCTGAACAGTGATGGAGAGGGCCGTGTCTGCTTATCCCACGTGGCTGATGGGCACTAGGCTGCACTTCGGGGATGACTTTCAAATCATCAACCATTAATTTCAACCTAAAGAGGTTCAGGAAAATGCCTGGAATAGTCAGCTCAAGTCACAACTCACTTCCACTGGAGATGGACCTTACAGTCAACATGTCCAAGTCCTCATGTTTCTGCAAGGAAGGGTCAGGTGCTGCTGGAGCAGGGCCCTGATCATGAAACTCTAGTGCAGAGAAGGTGGTCAGAAAGTCTAGGGCTGGACTGCGGGTTCTCCACTTGACACAAGGGAAAAAGCAAGCAAGGGTGCTTGTTAAACCATGCGGCAAGGCCAAGGTCTCAAATCTCAGAAGAGTATAGCACCTAAATGTCCATCGACAGATAAATGGATAAAGTTGGGCTTCCTTCTTAGGTCAGTCTGTAAAGAATCTGCCTGCAATGCAAGAGACCCAGGTTCAGTTCCTGGGTCGGGAAGACCACCTGGAGAAGGAAATGACAACCCACCCCAGTATTCTTTTTTTTTTTTTNACAGAAATAGATGTTTTTCTGGAACTCTTTTGTTTTTTCATTGATCCAGCACATGTTGGCAATTTGATCTCTGGTTCCTCTGCCTTTTTTAAAACCAGCTTGAACATCTGGAAGTTCACGGTTCATGTACTGCTGAAGGCTGGCTTGGAGAATTTACTGTGAACTCTTTTTCAGGTAGACTGCCCATTTCCTCTTCATTTGTTTGGTCTTGTGGATTTTTACCTTTCTCCTTCACCTGCTGCATATTTCTTTATCTTCTAGTTTTGTTTAACTTACTGTTTGGGGGTCTCCTTTCTGCAGGCTGCAAGGTAATAGTTCCTCTTGCTTGTGATGTTTGTCCCCAGTGAGCCTTGTGTAAGCTTCCTGGTGGGGAGAAGTTGTGCCTGTGTTCTGGTGGGTGGACCTGATCTTGACTCTTTATTGGGCAATGGTGCATCCAGTGGTGTGCTTTGGGTTGTGCTGTCTATGAGCTTAGTATAGCTTTAGGCAGACTTTTTGCTAATGGGCAGAGTTTTTCTAGTTGTTTCGTATGAGGCACCCAGCACTAGAGATTGCTGGCTGTTGGTTGGAGCTAGGTCTTAGTATTGAGATACAGGCTTCTGGGAGAGCTCTTAGCAATTAATATTCTGTGGAGGTGGGAGTTCTCTGGTGCTTCAGCATTCTGGATTCAGGTCTTCCACCTTGGAGGCTCATGCCTAACCCCTGGCTAGAGCACCAAGACCTTGCAAGCCACACAGCACAGAATAAAAGGAGGAAGGAAAAAAAAAAAAAGCAAACAAACAAACAAAAAAAGTGGAGAGAGAAAACCCCAAGACAAATGGTAAGAGAAAATCTAAACAGCCAAAAACACACAAAAAGTATACTCAGAAAAAGTAAGAAGAGAAAAAAAAAAGAAAGAAAGAAAAAAGAGGAAACAAAAAAGAAGAGAGCAATCAAATCAATAAGACAACCCATAAAGGGAAACAAAACTAAAAACTAAACTAGCAAAAACAAAAAATGAAGAGGAAATCAAACACAGAAAACAAACTAAAAAAGGGCAGAGAAAACATAAAGCAAGCAAAAATACAATGAAAAGGAAAAAAATCTAAAAACAAAAGAGAGATGGAAACAAAAGGAAAAGCTACCAAACATCAAAGAAGTACAGTAAAAATAGGAAAACATAAAATATAGTTAAAATAAGATTCAAACAAAAGAAAAAAGAAAAGCATGGAAAAATGCAATATAACAAAAAAGTACAGTAGAAATAGTAAAAGTAAAATTAAGATATATTTAAAAATTACAGCATAAGAAATAAAATATAAATAAAATAAAGATTAAGAGAATAATAAAAAGAACATCAGTAGAATGGACACATACACAGAGAGAGAGTAGTAGGAAGAAGAATATTTTCCTGTATTCCTGACAGGTGTATTCCTCAGCTGTCAGTGCCCTTACCACCACAGTAAGCCTTAGCCTACCCAGGAAGTCCTTCAGTATTTCTCGGAAGGTCTCTGGACCTGCTGTGCACAACGTGGGGCCAGCTCAGGCTCTGATCTGGCCTTATGCCAGCATGTGCTTGACTCCAAAATCTGCAATTGCCCCCAAAGTTCATAGCCTCAAATGTGAGAACACACGTTGTCTAGGGTTGGGAAGATCCCCTGGAGGAGGAGGTATGGCAACCCACTCCAGTATTCTTGCCTGGAGAATCCCATGGAGAGAGGAGCCTGGCGGGCTGCATTCCATGGGGTCACAAAGAGTTGGACATGACAGACTGAGCGACCAAGCACACAGCTGGTAGACACAGAGTTTACCAAGCCAAGGCTATGGTTTTTCCAGTGGTCATGTATGGATGTGAGAGTTGGAATGTGAAAAAGGCTGAGTGCTGAAGAATTGATGCTTTTGAACTGTGATGTTGGAGAAGACTCTTGAGAGTCCTTTGGACTGCAAGGAGATCCAACCAGTCCATTCTGAAGGAGATCAGCCCTGGGATTTCTTTGGAAGGAATGATGCTAAAGCTGAAGCTCCAGTACTTTGGCCACCTCATGCAAAGAGTTGACTCCTTGGAAAAGAGTCTGATGCTGGGAGGGATTAAGGGCAGGAGGAGAAGGGGACAACAGAGGATGAGATGGCTGGATGGCATCACTGACTCGATGGGCGTCAGTCTGAGTGAACTCCGGGAGTTGGTGAGGGACAGGGAGGCCTGGCGTGCTGCGATTCATGGGGTCACAAAGAGTCGGACACGACTGAGCGACCGAACTGAACTGAACTGAGCCTATTGCTCCCGTAGCTGCACACGAGACTCTTCCTCTTCATTGGTCACACTTTCAGAACTCAGTTTCAGTTTTGGACCTGCCTTTCTTTGTGTGCTGTCCTCTGATGGCTGTTCCCCACCCAGACAAGAGGGTTGAAAGCTGTGGTTGCCTGGGGCTCAGTGGCTCATTCAGGCCAGGCAGAGGGAGTGATACTGCAGTTCCAGGCGGAATGTGTGGGGAGTGCCTGTGGTGGCAGAGGCTGCCAGGGAGTTGCTACAGCTTGAGGTGGGCCTTGTGTTGTCCTCAGGGAGTCGTACCTGGACCGCAGGATGCTCAGCAGTGTCAGGCTGCAGGCTTCTGGGAAGCTGTCGGGGGTGAGCTGCGCTTGCTCACAGGTTTGTGGCAGCCGAGGCAGGTGTCCTGCCCACTTCTGAACTTGGAGATAGCAGCCAAGGTTTGTACCGCCTCTGGAGCCTATGTAGATGGTGCCCTTCTGTCTGTGAGTGCATGGAGTTAGAGGTTCCTGGGCTGGCCCACCCTTTCCACGCACCCCAAGACAATGATCTCTTGCCTGTCCAGCAAGCCCAGGCTTTCCCCTGGACTCCCTCAGATGTGTTATGTTAGCACCCCCAGGCTGTCTTCACAGCAGTCAATCCCCGTCATCTCCCTGGGTTCTGACCTCGAAGGTCTATGCCTCAGCACCCAGCCCCCACCATCCTGGCAGGCATGCCGACAAATGTCTCATACTGAGGGGTGTTGGTTGGCACCAACACCTATGCAGAATTTTCTCTGCTTTGCTCGCCACATGCCTGTTGCTTCACTCTCCTCTGAGGCTCTGAAACTTCCCCCTGTCCCCACCAGTGAGGGGATTTCCTTGTGTGCAAAACATTTTCCTCCTTCACAGCTCCCTCCTAGAGGCATAGGTCCTGTCTGGATTCCTTTGTCTCTCTCTCTCATTTTATTTTGTTAAAATCTCTTTACCCTACCCTGTTATGTGGAGATTATCTTACCATTTTGGCAGTCTGCCAGCATTCACGAGGTGTTCTATAGGAGGTGTCCACATGCAGACGTATTTTTGATGTATTTGTAGGAAGGAAGGGGATCTCCGTGTCTTCTCTGCCATCCTGAGGGCCTCACTTTTGTTTATTTTATATATTGTAGTTTACATCTGTGCATTTTTATTTTGCAGCCTATTGTGACATGTGAGGTTGCAACAAGCTGACAGCTGCTTGTGAGGTGCCTGCCGCACTCACAGAAGAGAGACAAAGAGTTGGGCAGAAGAGAGACAGGGACAGCCTCTGTATGGGAGGAACAGACGAGCAGACGGAGGTCAGAGGGACAGAATCTGCTGGTTTCCCAGAATCTATCCAGCTTAATTGGAAAGCAGAGCCTACCCGGGAGTGAACGGAGGTGGCTGGAAAATGTTCTCTCTGTTCTGATTACAAAGGGTGGAGAGGCATTGGTGAATTGGGCTGACTGCTAAGAGAGTGTATATGTCGATAGCTACTGGGTAAGCAATTTGATCACATGTATTTAGAACTTTGATAAAGTTTATACCCTCTTCCCAGGAATTACTCTGTTAGGAATTTATTCTAATACATATTTATTGAAATCCATTTAACTCGGGAAAATTATACAGTTCAATAAGGAAAAATCTTCGAAGTTTCCAGCTGAAGGGGTGCTGTGCAGCTAAAACATTATTTTGCTTTGAAATAATAATTACAGCCCTGGTAAAGAGTTAGACGGATACATATTCCTATTTGTCCATCAGAATCCTGGTCTGTACCTGTGAGAATTACTACGGGGATGCCTTTCACTGTCACTCCACTGTAATGTAGCAACTGCTCCGATTATATATAGCATCTGCCAATTTCTGTGATGTAAATACTTTCACTGTGGCCCATATCAAGCTACAACAGGAGGTCCCTGAAGATGGGTTTGGGCTGGGATGAACAGAGTCACTCTCCTGAGCCATCCTAGAAAACTCAGGCCACTTCTGGGGAAAAGTGACACTACGTGGTGAGGACTCCACAAGGACTGTCTTTGTGTTTGGAGGTAGCTTTTTGCTTTCTCAGTTTTGCAGGAGCGAGGGGAGAGTGTGACATCCACTAGGCACCATCCCTAGAGAGGGCAACCCCTGCATTTGAGGCAGTCAGGGGTTGAAGGTTCCTGCTGCTCTTGGGGAGGGGGTGCCTCTGTGCTCGACTTCCTTTTTGGTCCAGAAGGTGCTCCCCGCCTCATATGTCCCACCTCACCATATGGCCTACCTCACGGCAACAGGGCCAGCCAGCTCTGATCGCTGGCCTTGCTCCTATCCTCCCACTCTTCCAAGGATAGCAAGGACAGACTGACTCCTTGAGGGACATTTAATAGTATACAGAACAGGAAACAGATCTTAAAGGAGAGGAAGGACAAGGAATCATCAAGCAGGGGGGAAGCTGCAGGAAGCACTGGGTGTTCTTGTGCCATCCTGTTGGATAGAAGTGGGGTGTAGATGGCCAGGCCCAGGACAAATTGCACCATCCTGTTTCAAGGGATGCAGCCACAATATGAATACGAACTAAGTGGAAACCAGAGTGAGCACGTCCTTGTCTGTCATCCCCACTGGCTTCTGCTTCTGAGCTGCAGTCCCAAAGCCCATCACAGCCTGAGCCATGAGCAGAGCACCCCTGGATGGGGATCCTTCTTGGTGCGGCCAAAGTGTCTGAAGATATTTCCGAACTCAGATTACATTTTCATACTGCTGTGGTCTGAATTTTATCTCTCCTCAAAGTTCATATGCTAAATCCAAATGCTCAAGATTGAAAGCGTTAGGAGGTGCGATCTTTGGGAGGTGATTAAACTATAAGGATGGAGTCTTCAGGGATGGGATTGGGTTTTTATAAAAGAGGCTCCAGAGAGATGTCTCAGCCCCTCCATGTGAGGACACAACAAGAAAGTGTAGATAATGAACCAGGATGCAGGCTCTCAGCCGACCGAGATCCCACCCACACCTTAATCTTGGACCCCCAGCCTCCAGAACCATGAGAAATAAACTTCTGTTGTTTATAAGTCACCCACTCTGTGGCATTTTGTTTTAAAGCCCAAAGGGATTAAGACACAGACATTCATTTCCTCATGGAATATTTATTAAGTACCTACTAGGTGTTAGGCACAACTGTGGGCACTCAGGATACCCCAGTTAACAGTAACAACAAAAAATAAATACAAATTCCTAACTGTGAAGATCTATTTTTTGCAAAGAGAAGACAGACGATCAATGATGTACTGTGTTGAAGGTGGTCAGCGCTTGAAAAATAATAGAGCAGGGCAAGGGGAGAGAAGTACAGTCTGCCCTTGGAGTTTGTGTGTTCCTCTCTGCAGATTCAATCAACTTTGGATAAAAAATATTCTGGGAAAAAAAAAAAAAAAAAGAACTAACTCCAGAAAGTTCCAAAGAGCAAAACTGGCCACACGTAGCAGTTATTTGCATTATATTTACAACGATTGGCTTCCTTGGTGGCTCAGAGGTTAAAGCATCTGCCTGGAATGAGGGAGACCCAGGTTTGATCCCTAGGTCAGAAAGATCCCCTGGAGAAGGAAATGGCAACCCACTCCAGTACTCTTGCCTGGAGAATCCCATGGAGGGAGGAGCCTGGTAGGCTACCATTGCAAAGAATCGGACAGGACTGAGCAATTTCACTTCTCTTCACTTCACATATTATTTACATTATATCAGATGTTATAAGTAGTTATGTCGTTGCTGTTCAGTCGTAAAGTCATCTCCAACTCTGAGATCCCATGGACTGCAGCAAGCCAAGCTTCCCTGTCCTTCACTGTCTCCCAGAGTTTGCTCAGACTCAGGTCCATTGAGTCCATGATGCTATCCAGCCATCTCATCCTCTGCTACCGCCTTCTCCTTTTGCATTTAATCTTTCCCAGCATCAGGGTCTTTGCCAATGAGTTGCCTCTTTGCATCAGGTGGCCAAAGGATTATTCAGGACTGATTTCCTTTAGGATTGACTGGTTTGATCTCCTTGCAGTCCAAGGGATTCTTAAGAGTCTTCTCCGCACCACAATTCAAAAGCATCAGTTATTCCCCATTCAGCCTTCTTTATGGTCCAACTCTCACATCCATACCTAACTACTGAAAAAAAAAAAAACAAAACCCAACAACATAGCTTCGACTATACTAACCTTTCTCAGCAAAGTGATGTCTCTGCTTTTTAATATGCTGTCTAGGTTTGCCACAGCTTTCCTTCCAAGGAGCAAGCATCTTTTAATTTCATGACTGCAGTCAGAGTCCGCAGTGATTTTGGAAACCAAGAAAATAAAATCTGGTGCTGTTTCCACCTTTTCTCCTTCTGTTTCCTGTAAAGTGATGGGACAGAAAGCCATGATCTTAGTTTTTCGAATGTAGAGTTTTAAGCCAGCTCTATCACTCTCCTCTTCCACTCTCACCAAGTTCTTTAGTTCCTCTTCACTTTCTGCCATTAAAGTGGTATCATCTGCATATCTGAGATTGTTGCTGTTTCTCCCAGCAATCTTGATACCAGCTTGAGCTTCATCCAGCCCAGCATTTCATTTGATGCACTCTGTATATAAGTTAGGAGACGGCAATGGCACCCCACTCCAGTACTCTTGCCTGGAAAATCCCATGGACAGAGGAGCCTGGGAGGCTGCAGTCCATGGGGTCGCTAAGAGTCGGACACGACTGAGCAACTTCACTTTCACTTTTCACTTTCATGCATTGGGGAGGGAAATGGCAACCCACTCCAGTGTTCTTGCCTGGACAATCCCAGGGATGGGAGAGCCTGGTGGGCTGCCATCTATGGGGTCGCACAGAGTCAGACACAACTGAAGGGACTTAGCAGCAGCATCGTATAAGTTAAATAAGCATGGTGACAATATACAGCATTGACATACCCTTTTCCCAATTTTGAACCAGTCCCTTGTTCTGCGTCCAGTTCTGTTACTTCTTGACCTGCATGCAGGTTTCTGAGGAAACAAATTAGGTGGTCTGGTATTCCCATCTCTTTAGGAATTTTCCACAGTTTGTTGTGATCCACACAGTTAAAGGCTTTAGCATAGCCAGTGAAGCAAAAGTAGGTTTTTTTTTCTTGAATTCTCTTACTTTATGATCCAATGAATGTTGGCAATTTGATCTCTTGTTCCTCTGCTTTTTATAAACCCAACTTGTACATCTGGGATTTCTCGGTTCACGTATTGTTGAAGACTAGCTCAAAAGATTTTGAGCATAGCCCTGCTAGCATGTGAAATGAGTGCCACTGTATGGTTGTTTGAGCATTCTTTTGTATTGCTCTTTTTGGGGATAGGAATGAAAACTGACCTTTTTGACCTTTTCCAGTCTTGTGGCCACTGCTGAGTTTTCCAGATTTGCTGGCATATTGAGTATACTGTCATCTTGCAGGATTTGAAATGGCTCAACTAGAATTCTATCACCTCCACTAGTTTTGTTCATAGTAATGCTTCCTTAAGGGCCACTTGACTTCACACTCTGAGCTGTCTGGCTTTAGGTTTGTAACTACACCATTGTGGTTATATGGGTTATTAAGACTTTTTTGTATAGTTCTTCTGTGTATTGTTACCCTCTTCTTAATCTCTCCCACTTCTGTTAGGTCCTTACTGTTTCTGTCCTTTATTGTGCCCTTCCTAGATAAGTAATCTGGAGACAGTTTATAATATATGGTAGGATGTGCACAGATTACATGCAAATATCACATCATTTTATAAAAGGAGTTTGAGCACCCATGGATTTTAGCATCTTTATGAGTGAGGGTTGGGGGAGAGGGTTCTGTGGATACTGAGAGATGAATGTACTTGATGGGCACCAGGGAGGAAATCCAAAACTCTCCCTTAATTTTCCCAGCAATCAGCCACATAATTTAATGAACTAATGTGTTGGTCCAGTTGGTCTCCAGAACAGAGCCCACTGGGTCCTGTTCCTACATTCACACTCCCATGTCTGCATCCAAGTGTCACTGTTGTGGAAAGGAACTCCTCTCTAAGGGATTTACCAGAATGTCCCAACAGCAGTCACTAGGTCCCTGTGAAACACACTCCACTCCTTGGTGAATGAGACAGAAATCCTGGTCCCGATGGGGCTACATTTGTAGTGGAAAGATGCAAACTGTCCCAAACACGGGAGGAAGGCTTGGAGACAGCTGAAGGTTCTGGAATGTGTGGAAGGGTATGTGGAGGAGAAGAATGTTAAAGGAAATGCTATAGAGGAAGATGAGCGTTCCTCAGGTAGATGAGGGAGACAAGGAGCTTCCAGCAAAGGAGACACTCATCCTTTCTTACCTGATCACCTGCAGATGGTCAGGTCCCTATTTACCTTGTCCACTCCCTCCTTAGTCCCTACAGGATGAGTATAGTCAGTGCTAGGTAAATACTTATTATGAGGAAGAAGAGAAGGATAAAACACAAGGAAACACCCTTCAGTGGAGAGACAGGCTAGTCTGGTAGAGCTGAGGTGGGAAAACCAAGGAAAGCGGTGAAATTAGAAATTCAGGGTAGGCAGAGGCAAGAGTAGGCCTGGTGTGCTGCCGTCCATGCGGTCTCGGAGAGTTGGACACAACTGAGGGACTGAACTGAACTCAACTGAACCGAGAGGCAAGAGTCTGGTGCGACATAGTGAGGAGCTAGGCTTCATTCTGAAGGGGTGATGGGAACTCTTAGAGTATTTTAAGAAGGAGAGAACACATGGTTGGTGTTACATATTAGAAAAATTGCCCTGGAAGTGGTAGGCCAGATGGACATGGAGCAGAAAGGGTAGTTGGATATGTTCCTGCAGACCAGTTTAGAAAACTTGGGAAAGCTGGAACAGTGTGGCACATTGAGTGGGGTGGTCAGGCCAGGCAGGCAGGGGTGGAGGGAGGGCAGGGCAGAAAGAAAGCATGTCATGTTGTTTATAGATGCCTTATGTTTCTTCAAGAATCAAGACTGCACGTTGAAAATATTTTTTTCATCCATCCTAATTGGCATTTCTTCAGTTACATTTTTTTCCAGGTTAGAAATTTGTGGTAAATTAAAGGAAAATGCCAACTTAGTGTGTGCAAAAAGATCCCAACAGTGTAATAGAACGGTGTTAGATCAGTCCTGGTGAAATTGCAGAGATCTATCCTATACTGTGCTCTGCACCCTCCCTCTCAGGCACTACGCACAGAAAGGTGTCCCTCTGTTCTGACCATGGTGTAGGCTCAATCCACTATAGATTTTAATGGCAGGGCTCTGGGTTAGCATCTCTTCCCATTCAGACTTGGAGTGAGAGTAGCCCTACCTTTACATACTCTAAATTCTCTTTTTGTTGTTGTTTTTCTGAGCTTCAAAATTTAACATGGGAACTTGCTTGTGAGCTTCATTACTCTTGCTCAAATTGGATTTCTGTTCATGAAGTTCCTTTTTATATCAACAAACAGATTCCTCAGGAGGCCAAAAACAAACCTGGACTTGACTACCTAGCAATATTAAGTTGACTATATGATGGTAAACTGGTAATCAATTTTCCTCCCCAATTTTTATTATGAAAAACTTAAACATAAAGAAGAATTGAAAGACTACTACAGTGAACATTCACTTATCTACCAACAATATTCAATATTCCACACTTTGTCATGTGAACTTCTCTACCTAACCTAGCTGCACTTTTTTTGGACCTATTAGAAAGTACATTACACTACTTAGCCTCTTCAGCATGCATCTCTTGGGGAAAAAATAATTCTCTATGACTACAGCAGCATCAGTTCAGTTCAGTTCAGTCACTCAGTGGTGTCCAACTCTTTGCAACCTCATGGACTGCAGCATGCCAGGCTTCCTTGACTATCACCAAATTCCAGAGCTTGCTCAAACTCATGTCCATCGAGTTGGTGATGCCATTCAACCATCTCATCCTCTGTTGTCCCCTTCTCCTCCTGCCTTCAATCTTTCCCAGCATCAGTGTCTTTTCCAAGAAGTCAGTTCTTCACATCAGGTGGGCAAAGGATTGGAGCTTCAGCTTCAACATCAGTCCTTCCAATGAATATTCAGGACTGATTTCTTTTAGGATGGACTTGTTGGATCCCGTTGCAGTCCAAGGAACTCTCAAGAGTCTTCTCCAACACCACAGTTCAAAAGCGTCAATTCTTCAGTGCTCAGGATTCTTTATAGTCCAACTCTCACATCCATACATGACTACTGGAAAAACCATAGCTTTGACTAGACAGACCTTTGTTAACAAAGTAATGTCTCTGTTTTTTAATATGCTGTATAGGTTGGTTATAACTTTTCTTCCAAGGAGCAAGTGTCTTTCAATTTCATAGCTGCAGTCACCATCTGCAGTGATTTAGAAGATCCCCCCACCCCCCAAAAGAGATCTCTACTGTTTTCAATGTTTCCCCATCTATTTGCCATGAAATGATGGGACCAGATGCCATGATCTTAGTTTNGTTTTTTAATATGCTGTATAGGTTGGTTATAACTTTTCTTCCAAGGAGCAAGTGTCTTTCAATTTCATAGCTGCAGTCACCATCTGCAGTGATTTAGAAGATCCCCCCACCCCCCAAAAGAGATCTCTACTGTTTTCAATGTTTCCCCATCTATTTGCCATGAAATGATGGGACCAGATGCCATGATCTTAGTTTTATTTAATGTTGTTTTAAGTCTGCTTTTTCACTCTCCTCTTTCACTTTCATTAAGAGTTTCTCTTCACTTTCTGGCATAAGGGTAGTGTCATCTGCATATCTGAGATTATAGATATTTCTCCTGGCAATCTTGATTCTAGCTTGTGCTTCACTTAGCCTAGTATTTCACATGATGTACTCTGCACATAAGTTAAATAAGCAGGGTGACAATATACAGCCTTGAAGTACTCCTTTCCCAGTTTGGAACCAAACTCTTGTTCCATGTTCAGTTCTAACTCTTCCTTCTTGACCTGCATACAGATTTATCAGGAGGCCAGTAAGGTGGTATTCCTTCAACAGCATAATTACACTTAACTTCAAATCTCTAATATCATCTAATATCTTCTACATATTAGCATTTACCAGTTGTCTCTAAAGTGTTTTCTAAATAATTAATTTATTTTAATTGGAGGCTAATTACAATATTGTGGTAGTTCTGCCACACATTGACATGAATCAGCCACAGCTGTACAACTGTTCCCCATCCCAAAACCCCTCTCACCTCCCTCCCCACTCCATCCCTCTGGGTTGTCTCAGGGCACTGGCTTTCAGTGCCCTGTTTCATACATCAAACTTGGACTGGCAATCTATTTCATGTATGGTAATATATATGTTTCAATGTTATTCTCTCAAATCATCCCACGCTCGCCTTCTCCCACAGAGTCTAAAAGTCTATTCTTTACCTCTGTCTCTTTTGCTGTCTCACATATAGGGTCAGCCTTACCATCTTTCTAAATTTCCTATATATGCATTAATATACTGTATTGGGGTTTTTCTTTCTGACTTACTTCACTCTGTATAATAGGCTCTAGTTTCATCCATCTCATAAGAACTGATGCAAATGCGTTCTTTTTAATAGCTGAGTAATATCCCATTGTGTATATGTACCACAGCTTTCTTATCCATTCCTCTGCCAATGGGCATCTAGGTTGATTTCATGTCCTAGCTATTATAAACAGTAATGCAATGAACATTGGGGTACACAGGTCTCTTTGAATTCTGGTTTCCTTGGTGTGTATGTATGCCAAGCAGTGGGATTGCTGGGTTGTTTGGCAGTTCTGTTTCCAGTTTTTTAAGGTATCTCCACACTGTTCTCCATAGTGACTATACTAGTTTGCAGTCCCACCAACAATGTAAGAGAGTTCCCTTTTCTCCACACCCTCTCCAGCATTTATTGTTGGGTGGCTGCGACCGGCACACTAAGCGCCACCGAGAGGAGCTACCCCATATCTGAGGTCAGGGGCAGAAGCCGGGAGGACCCCATGCCCGAAGGGCAGCGGCCAAGAGGAGTTACCCCATGTCCGAGATCAGTGGCAGCGGCCGAGAGTGCCAGGGTGCGATGGCATGCAGGAACAGCCAAGAGGAGCCACCTTGCACTGGAGGCCAGGGATGGCAGCCAGGAGGAGAAACCCCACATTCAAGGAACAGTGGAGACATGGGCACAGGAGGGCCTAGAGGAGCTATCCCACGCTGAAGGTCAGGAAGGGTGGTGGTGAGGAGACACCCTTCGTCCAAAGTAAGGAACAGCAGCTGTGCTTTGCTGGAGCAGCCATGAAGAAATACCCCATGCCCAAGGTAAGAGAAACCCAAGTAAGATGGTAGGTGTTGCAAGAGGGCATCANTCCCCTTCTCCTCCTGCCCCCAATCCCTCCCAGCATCAGAGTCTTTTCCAATGAGTCAACTCTTCGCAGGAGGTGGCCAAAGTACTGGAGTTTCAGCTTCAGCATCATTCCTTCCAAAGAAATCCCAGGGCTGATCTCCTTCAGAATGGACTTGTTGGATCTCCTTGCAGTCCAAGGGACTCTCAAGAGTCTTCTCCAACACCACAGTTCAAAAGCATAAATTCTTCAGCGCTTAGCCTTCTTCACAGTCCAACTCTCACATCCATACATGACTACTGGAAAAACCATAGCCTTGACTAGACGGAGCTTTGTTGTTCCTATATCTCTTCTTTTCAATATGCTATCTAGGTTGGTCATAACTTTTCTTCCAAGGAGTAAGCATCTTTTAATTTCATGGCTGCAGTCACCATCTTCAGTGATTTGGGAGCCCAAAAAAATAAAGTCTGATATTGTTTCCACTGTTTCCCCATCTATTTCCCATGAAGTGATGGGACCAGATGCCATGATCTTCATTTTCTGAATGTTGAGCTTTAAGCCAACTTTTTCACTCTCCTCTTTCACTTTCATCAAAAGGCTTTTTAACAAGAGGATTTTAATCTGCACCCGTCACTTCCAGAGTAGTTCCCTCTTCTTTGTTTATTTTGGATCCTCTTTTTGCAAGTCTCTTCAGTGTCTAATTTCTGCCCTGACACAAGGGGGCAAAAGTGGTCACTTATTTAAGCTCACTTGTTCAGTTGTGCTGTGGAGAGGGAGAAACACTGCAAACAAATATCACTGGCCTGTGTGGGGAGCACTCACAGTGTCTTGGCCACAGTGGGTTTGCTCCCGCTCACAGGGCATGTGCTTCCCCAGTCTACACTGCTCAGGCTCCAGGTTGCTCTGCAGGGGAACTGTCCAAAGCGGACCCTGGGTTTTGTGCCCTTCCCAGGTCTAAGCAACTCAGGTTCAAGTTTTTGGGTACTCCACAAGGGCACAGACTCAGTTGGACCTGTGTTTTGTGCCCTTCCCAGGTCCAAGCAGCTCAGGCAACCAGGTGCTTGGTGAGCGTACTGTCACAGGTGGTCCCTGCATCTTAATCACCTCCCCAGTCCCAGCCACTTTGTTTCCAAGGTGCACCACGAGAGCACTGTCTCAGATGTGATGTGTATCTCCTCTGGGGAGCTTATCTCAGACTGTGACCCGATTGGCAGATGTCAACCATCTAGGATCCCAGGAAGATGTGGTTAGCAACTGGGAGACTGCTCACAGTTTGGTGGAGGATGCCAGTCTCTGAGGCTGAGATTGCAGCAGCCCCTTGCTTCCTAGATCTGGGTGTGGCTCTCCCGCCTCTCAGCCTCCGGCTGAGGTGGGAGGGAGTGAGGGGGAAGGGGCCTGTATGCAGCTGGCTAGCTCTCCTTTGGTATTGGAGCAATCCTTTGTTCTGTGAGCAGGCCAGTGTGCACGTTAGAGCCTTTCATGGGAAAGTTCTCTTTCTTTTCTCTCTGGCAATCCCATAGTTTGGGTTGCTGTCTCACGTTAGCTCCCTCAGGTTGTCCTCAGGCACTCAGGCCTGGTCCTTCTCCTAAGCGCTAATTATGCAGCCCGTGCCTCTCTGTCCAGCCCCCACTCCCAGGTGGCATACACAAGCATCTGGGCTACTTCTCCACTGGCCCTTGTGGTCAGGCGTGTATTCTATGGGTTTTTTTTTTTTTCTTCTTCTTCCAGTTACATTGCCCTCTGAGAGTCCAAAACTCCCCACAGACCCGCCAGTGAAAGGGTTTCCTGCTGTTTGGAAACTTCTCCTCCTTCACGACTCCCTCCCCAGAACGGGTCTCTGTCCCTAACTCTTTTGTCTCTCTTTTTGTCTTTTATATTTTGTCCTACCTTCTTTCGAAGAGATTGGGCTGCCTTTCTGGGTGCCTGGTGTCCTCCGCCGGCATTCAGAAGTTGTTTTGTGTAAGTTGCTCAGCATTCAAATGATCTTTTGATGAATTCATGGAGGAGAACGTGGTCTCCCCATCTTATTCCTCCACAATCTTGGGACCACTGCTAAGCTGCTTAGTCACTTCAGTCGTGTCTGACTCTGTGCGACCCCATAGATGGCAGCCCACCAGCCTCCCCTGTCCCTGGGATTCTCCAGGCAAGAACACTGGAGTGGGTTGCTGTTTCCTTCTCCAACGCATGAAAGTGAACAGTGAAAGTGAAGTCGCTCAGTCGTGTCCGACCCTCAGCGACCCCATGGACTACAGCCTTCCAGGCTCCTCCATCCATGGGATTTTCCAGGCAAGAGTACTGGAGTGGGGTGCCATTGCCTTCTCCTTGGGACCACCCTTCCTCTGAAATATTTTTTATGGCTCAATTTAAAAAAATATAGATGCAACCAAGATTGACATGTTGCATTTGGTGACTGCATCTTCTGAGCCCTTTTTGATCATGATATTTGGAAAAGACTAGGACAATTGCCTCATGAAATGTCCAAGTTCTGGATTTGATGGTGATGTCATTTGTGGCATCATGTGACACTTTCCTATAACTAGAAGTCAAAACAAAAGCTGCACTTGGATTTAGCGTAGACATTTCCATCAAGAATACTTTAAGTTGGCTAAATATTTCCCATTTTAAAACGGTGCCAAATTGGGTTTGATAGCCCCAAGAATACAATGAGGTCATGTTGTAGCCATGTTGAAGATCTTCCGGACTCCTTTGTCTGTGTCTGAGTGGCAGAATTATGGTAAATTACTTCACTGAAAAATCCATGAACATCACCACTGTTCTAGGTGGTGGAACAGTGCAGATATGGATTCCAAGATATTTTTGAATCAAAATAACCCTGAAGCTTCACTTTAGCACTTTAGCTTCTTGAGTTTTCTTTAGCAATGACATTCACATTGTCATGTAACTATCACCAACATCCATCTGTCTTCCAACCGCTCAGCTTCTCAAACTAAAACTCTGTGCCCATTAATGTACAACTCCTCATTTTCTTCTCACTCCCCAGCCCGTGGCAACCATTCTGCTTTCTATCTCTATGGGTTTGTTTTCTCTAGGTATTTCAATCATACAATATTTGTCCCTTTGTGACTGGCTAATTTTCACTTAGCATAAAGTTCTCAGAGCTAATCCATGCTGTAGAATGTGCCATTCTATTTTAAGACTGAATACTATTCCATTGTATGTATAGACCACATTTTCTTTATCCATTTATCTTTTGATGAGCTTTTGAATTATTTTCTTTTGGCTATTGTGAGTAATACTACTATGAACATAAATGTGCGAATGTCTGAGTTCCTGCTTTTAAAGCTTTGCAGTATATACCTAGAAGTGGAGTGTGGTAATTTTATTTTATTTTTAAACTTATTGAGAATAATCATAACCTTTAAATGTGGCAAATAAAAGTATGGTGAAATTTCTATACATAATATTAAAGAAACCACAAGGACAATTTACACATTTTAGTTAAGGTCACATTTTCCTCAGGTAAATAGAATCTGTGAAGCAACTTCTTGATCTTGGTTTCTGAGACCAGCATCTCAGTGATTGGTGCATAATCTTCATTAGGACCCATGTAAATGCTTTCAAAGTGGGCCAATCTGTGGGGAATAGTCCAGGCAGATGGACAGTGAATTATGAGAACCAACAGAACAGATGACAAAAACATTCATCAAAGCTGCCAGGTCCAGCAAAGTACAAATTACAGAGGTGTTATTAATAGGATGAAAAGAGGTAAATTTTAGCTACAGGTTCAGATATGCTAACTCAGGGAGAAATCATGCTGACTTTGAGAATGCAACTCTCTACGTTATACTGGCCATCTTTTTTTAAATGACGGCAACAGAGAACTCAGCATGTCAGAAACTGGGCTAGTCTCTCTCTTTCTCTCTCTCTCTTTTTTTAAATTCTTTTTTGTTTTTACTCAGACTAGTCTGAGGGAATTTACTCTTTTATGTTGCTGGAAAAAGGATTTCTGAAGGAAGAGAAGAAACTGAAATCTGAAGGAGGAAAAAAATAACAAATAAAACAAAAGAAATGGAGATGAACCAGCATCTAATAAGTAAATGGATAGCTTTACATGTCTGTATCTGCCCTGTAAATATCTCCTTCTCTGGAACCAGTGGGTTTCAATGCCAGCAGACACTCTGAAAGCTGTCACTGAACTGTGCAGCAGAAAGGTAGGGAATAATCAACCAGTCCTCTGCATGATCAAGGCGAGGAGGGGGGTTGGGTCCTAAAACCCAGGGACAGGACAGGGAAGGCCAGCAGCCTGCCTCTGCAAATAGGAGAAAATGAATTATTCACTCTGGAAAATAGAGTCTTCCAGAGATCATGAACTCCTTAATGCAAAATTCAAACTTAAATTGAAGACAGTAGGGGAAACCACTAGATCATTCAAATATGATCTAAATCAAATCCCTTACAACTATACAATGGAAATGACAAATAGACTCAAGGGACTAGATCTGATAGAGTGCCAGAAAAACTATGGATGGAGGTTCATAACAGTGTACAGGAGGCGGTGACCAAATCCATCTCCAAGAAAAAGAAAGCAAAAAGGCAAAGTGGTTGACTAAAAAGGGCTTACAAGTAGCTGAGAAAAGAAGAGAAGCAAAAGGCAAAGGAGAAGAGGAAAGACATACCATCCAAATGCAGAGTTCCAGAGAATAGCAGAAATTTGAGCAAACTCTGGAAGATAGTGAAGGACAGAGAAGCCTGGTGTGCTGTAGTCCCTGGGGTCATAAAGAGTTGGACACAACTTGGGGACTGAACAACAAGAGATACTTTGCTCACCCAGCTTAGGATCTGAGAATCTGGGGTTAAGATGTTCTCCAGACACAGTGCTCAGGGAGATGTTGACCCATATACCATCCCAACAGAACTCTGATTCTTCATGGATAGCAGCAATCACCAAGCAGGACCTGGATGGCTGAGAAGGAGGACTACAAACAGAAGTCACTTCAGCATAAGAGGGCTTTCTTCCTGAGGCAAGACTAGATCACAAACACTAGCATGGCCTTCTTCCACTGTTTTAATTTTCACTCCATTACTCACCACGTGGATAATAGCTGGAGTCACACAGAGGAGCTTCTGTTTATACAGGTTCTGCTCCATCCACAAGCCCCTTCACATGCCGCTTTTTCTGCCATATAGAATCAGCAGCAAAGACCAGATGCATCTCTTTTCAACAAAATTAGACACACTTTTGCCTTACTGTTTCTGCTCTTCTTGACCCCTGGCTGTCAGTGCTCTCTTTCAGCCCTGGGGACCATCATAGCATGGAAATTCAGGTCTAGGGAACAAGGCTGAGTGTCTGCTGCTGGGGTCCACGGTGCCCAGGATACTGGTGGGGACAGATGGGGCTTGACCCAGTTCGGTTCTCACCGTGCTTCCTCCCTCCTCAGCAGCTGCTGCTAACACTCCCTTAAGCTCTCCTGGGAGACAACTGGCTACACTGTGTGCCCATGTCTCCCACCTCACTCTGATCCTAGGCACAGATGCACTGGACAAAAGGCCCTTCTGCAGAGATCATCCACATGATTTTTTATATTAAGTGTTACAGCATCTCCTGAAGAGGGCTTTAGTGTAGATAATGAGGCGCACAATTGGGCACATGATAATTGCATGCATAGTCCATGTAAATTGTGCTTGATGTTCTCCCAGTGACCACTCAGATCACGTGTAGCACTGGGCTCCTTTTTGCAAAGTTCAGGCCTAGAAACAAGTGATCTCTGGTTTGTTCCTTCTATGTATCTGTTCATTCCCTCACATCTCTACCTGAGAAACGATGTCTGGGCTCGGAAACTCTGCCTTGCTTCTGCAGTCTCTCTCAGCTTTGGATAATGAGATTTGGATGTATTGGAAGACTTTCTTTAAAAATATCTGCAGTATCTCCCTACAAATCATGGTCCCTTAACCTGTAACTGCTTTTGGAACATCCCAAGGCTCACACAGAAGCTTTATTTTCTAAGATGCTTAAACTTATACGATTGAAAAGAACTATATAGACAAAGAGTGCTCAGTTGCTCATTTGTATCCTATTATTTGCAGCCTCATGGACTGTAGTTCACTAGACTCCTCTGCCCATGGAATTTTCCAGGCAAGAATACAGGAGTAGGGCCATTTCCTACTCCAGGGAATCTTCCTGACCTAGGGATCAAACCCACATCTCTTGCATCTCCTGCATTGGTAGGCTGCTTTTTATCACCAGACCGCCTGGGAAGCCCATACACAAAGGGAGAAGATGCTAATGCTAACATGACTTTTTTTGTTCAGTATCCATAGTCAGAACTGACGTTTATAACCCAAATGATTATAAATGTTTCTGTTTAATTTTTCCCAACTATGGAAGTAATAAATTGTTCTAGCTATGATAAACTGAGCCATTCAGACCAGCCCTTGTTCCAGGAAAAACCAAACTATCTGGATGATGCTAAAATATATCGTCTTAAAAACATCCAAGAGTTACATATATGTGGGCATGCTGTCACTTCAGTTGTGTCCACTCTTTGTGACCCTGTGGACTGTCGCCCACCAACCTCCTCTGTCCAGGGGATTCTCCAGGCAAGAATGGTAGAGTGGGTAGCCATGCCCACCTCCAGAATATCTTCCCAACCCAGGGATCGAACCCTGATCTCTTATGTCTCCCACATTGACAGGAAGGTTCTTCACGACTAGTGCCACCTGGGAAGCCCCATCCAAGAGCTAACTAGAGAGTAAAGAACCATTCAGACCACACTTTAAAAGAAGACAAAAACCAGAAAAGGTAAGCCAAAGACTCGGAGGTATTTTCCCCTAGGAATCTTCTCTATACACAAACTGCAAGAAAACTGATTTTTAGGTCAGAAGGAGTTCAAGTCACAACTCTAGGCCTCCTAAATTAGGACTGCAAATAGATTACATCGACATAGAGTCAGGGCTCTAAAGGCCAACAGGGTGAGAGTGAAGTGGGCATAAATAAACCTGTGCCTAGACTTGCAGCTTGCCTTTGATCTGTCTATGTGCCAAAGGAACCTCAGGCCTTGAATAGGATATAAGGAGTCCTAGCTGAGTGGTACATCCAAATCCTGACATATAAAGAGATGGTACATCCAGAAATTGGAGTACTGTCTTACTATTAAAAGAGAGTAAACTCCAGGATATATTTTTTAAGGGAAAAGAGAGATGGAAAAAATCTGTCCCATGTAGCATGCTTCCTTTATCTGGTAAGGGTAGAGGTAAAATATATACATATTACATGTAATATATAGGTATGTATGTATATGTAAGCTTATATTTTTGAATACAAAATAAACAATAGATCGTTCTCGGTTTAGTGTTTTACAAATTTGACTTTGGGGTTATATGTTTTCTCCAACTGATCTATTTCAAATCCTAAAAGATGATGTTCTCCTAGTGCTGCACTCAACATGTCAGTAAAATTTGGAAAACTCAGCAGTGGCCACAGGACTGGAAAAGGTCAGTTTTCATTTCCAATTCCAAAGAAAGGCAATGACAAAGAATGTTCAAACTACCGCACAACTGCACTCATCTCACATGCTAGTAAAATAATGCTCAAAATTCTCCAAGCCAGGCGTCAACAGTACATGAACGGTGAACTTCCAGATGTTCAAGCTGGATTTAGAAAAGGCAAAGGAATGAGATATCCTATTGCCAACGTTTGTTGGCTCATCAAAAAAGTAAGACAGTTTCAGAAAAACTTCTGCTTTATTGACTATGCCAAAGCCTTTGACTGTGTAGATCACAACAAACTGTAGAAAGTTCTTAAAGAGATGGAAATACAAGGCCACCTTATCTACCTCTTGAGAAATCTATATGTAGGTCAAGAAGCAACAGTTAGAACCAGTCTAGAACAATAGACTGGTTCCAAATTGGGAAAGGAGTATGTCAAGGTTGTATATTGTCATACTGCTTATTTAACTTATATGCAGAGTACATCATGCAAAATGCCAGCCTGGATGAAGCACAGGCTGGAATCAAGATTGCTGGGAGAAATAACAATAACCTCAGATATGCAGAAGACACCAATCTTATGCAGAAAGTGAAGAAGATCTAAAGAGCCTCTTGGTGAAAGTGAAAGAGGAGAGTGAAAAAGTTGACTTAAAAGTCAAAATTCAAAAAACTAACATCATGGCATCCAATCCAATCACTTCATGGCAAATAGATGGGGAAAAATGGAAACAGTGGCAGACTTTATTTTGAGGGGGGAGGGGACTCCGAAATCATTGCAGATGGTGACTGCAGCCATGAAATTAAAAGACGCTTGCTCCTTGGAAGAAAAGCTAGGACCAACGGTGACAGCATATTAAAAAGCAAAGACATTACTTTACCAGCAAAAGTTTTTCTAGTCAAAGGTATGGCTTTTCCAGTAGTCATGTATGGATGTGAGAGTTGGACTGTAAAGAAAGCTGAGCACCAAAGAACTGATGCTTTTGATTGGTGGTGTTGAAGAAGACTCTTGAGAGTCCCTTGGACTGCAAGGAGATTCAATCAGTTACTCCTAAAGGAAATCAGTCCTGAATATTCACAGGAAGGACTGATGTTGAAGCTGAAACTCCAATACTTTGGCCACCTGATGAGAAGAATTGACTCATTTGAAAAGACCCTGATGCTGGGAAAGATCGAAGGTAGGAGGAGAAGGGGATGACAGCGGATGAGATGGTTGGATTGCATCACTGATTCAATCGACATGAGTTTAGGTAAATTCCAGGATTTGGTGATGGACAGGGAGACCAGTGAACTGCAGTTGGGATCGAAGAGTCAGACACAACTGAGTGACTGAACTGAATTGAACATTTTATTGTGTCCTAGTGGCTCAGTGGTAAAAAATTTGCCTGCCAATGCAGGATAGGCTGGTTCAGTCCCTAGGTCAGGAAGATTCCCTGGAGAAGGAAATGGCAATCCATTCTGGTACACTTGCCTGGGAAATCCCATGGACAGAGGAGCTTGGCAGGCTGCAGTCGATGTAGTTACAAAAGAGTCAACATGACTTAGCAACTAAAAAACAACAACAATTATGTTTCATTAATCATTACGTCTATTTCTATGACAATACCACGGTGTTTTGATTACTGTAGCTTTTTAGCATTGTCTGAAGTCTGGAATAGTTATGCCTTCAGCTTTAGATTTTTGTTTTCTTTTTTGTTTTCTCTTGATCACTTTGGCAAGTCTGGTTCAAAATTGGGAAAGGAGTAGGCCAAGGCTGTACATTTCCACCTTCTTGTTTAACTTATCTGCAGAGTATATCATGCAATATGCCATATTGGGTAAGTCACAGGCTGGAATCAAGATTGCTGGGAGAAATATCAATAACCTCAGATATGCAGATGACATCAATCTTATAGCAGAAAGCAAAGTGTAACTAAAGGCCCTCTTGATGAAGGTGAAAGAGGAGAGTGAAAAACTGGCTTAAAACTCAACACTTAAAAAACAAAGATCATGGCATCTGATCACATCACTTCATGGCCAATAGATGGAGAAACAATGGAAACAGTGACAGACTATTTTCTTGGGCTCCAAAAATCACTGTGGTTGGTGATGGCAGCCATGAAATTAAAAGACATTTATTTGTTCCTTGAAAGAAAAGATAAATGTATTCGGAGAAGGCAATGGCACCCCACTCCAGTACTCTTGCCTGGAAAATCCTATGGACAGAGGAGCCTGGTAGGCTGCAGTCCATGTGGTCACTGGGAGTTGGATACGACTGAGCGACTTGACTTTCACCTTTCACTTTCATGCATTGGAGAAGGAAATGGCAACCCACTCCAGTGTTCTTTTCTGGGAATCCCAGGGACGGGGGAGCCTGGTGGGCTGTCATCTATGGGGTCGCACAGAGTTGGACATGACTGAAGCGACTTAGCAGCAGCAGCAACAGCAGACAGTGTATTAAAAAGCAAACGTATCGTTTTGCCGACAAAGATTCATGTAGTCAAAGCTATGGTTTTTCTAGTAGTCATGTATGAATATGAAAGTTGGGCCACAAAGGAGGCTGAGCATCAAAGAATTGATGCTTTCAAATCGTGGTGCTAGAGAAGACTCTTGAGAGTCCCTTGGACTGCAAAGAGATCAAACCAGTTAATCCTAAAGGAAATCAGTCCTGAATATACATTAGAAGGACCGATGCTGAAGCTGAAGCTCCAATACTTTGGCCACCTGATGCAATGAACTGACTCATTGGAAAACACCCTGGTGCTGGGAAAGATTGAGGGCAAGAGGAGAAGGGGATGATAGAGGATGTGATGTTTGGATGGCACCATTAACTCAATGGACATGAGCTTGAGCAAACTCTGAGATATAATGAAGGGCAGGGAAGGCTAGCATGCTGCAGCCCATGGCATCACAAAGAGTCAGACAACAACTGAGCAACTGAACAACAACAACGACATGGTTTAAGGAGATTCATATGGGTGCCAAGTTGACAATGGGTGATATTGTGATGGATAATTTTATGTGTCAACTTAGATGGATCTTTCTACTTAGATATTTGATCAAATAGCTGGATACTTTTCTGAAGGCCTTTTTAGGATGAAATTGACATTTAAATTGATAGACTTTGAGTAAAACAGATTACATGCCATAATGTTAGTGGACCTCATCCAGTCAATCAAAGCCTTAATAAAACAAAGACTGACTTTCCCTGAGCAGGAAGAAATTCTGCCAGATGACTGTCTTTAGGTTTGAACTGAAACCCTGCAAATTTTGGAGTTTCCAAGCTTCACAATCACATGAATCAATTCCTTAAAATAAATATCTTTACATGTGTGTGACTGTGTGCACACACACATCCTGTTGGTTATGTTTTTCTGGAGAATTTCCTAATACACTAGAAAATCTCACTAAAAGAAATGAAAAAGATTGAATAAATGGAGAGCTATTCCATGTTCATAAGATTGAGACTATCACATGGTTAGGATTTCAATTCTTGCCATATTGCTTGATGAATTCAAATAAATCCTACTAGTTTTTGTTCTTCTAAAGAAAATAGACAAACTCATTAAAAATGTATGTGAAAATGGAAAGGAACTAGAAGAAACAGCACACTTAAAGAAGAAAATCAAAATTCAAGAATTTCAAGATATTTTAATGTTACAGGAATTCAGATAGAGTGGTAATGGAGGGAAGATGGGTAGAGAAAAGCATAACCCATACATATTCCAAAAATAGACACAAACATGACTTATGCCAAATGTGCCACTGCTAGTGAGTCAGAAACAGATGGTGTTTCTAATAAATAAATCAATTATCTATCTCTTTGAGAAAAATAAACCTCAACTCCTATCTCACATTTTAAACAAAAGTTAATTCAAGATGGATCATTTATCTTAGTATAAAAACTAAAAAAAATCCTAAATTTTAGGAGAAAGTATAGTAGAATTTCATAATTCTATAATAGGCTAAGACTTTTAAAACATGATATAGAAAGCACAAACCACAAAAGAAAAATATGGCAATTTGGACTCTTAAAATGAAGGCCTTTTGTTCAACAAAGGACATTATTAAGAAAAGGAAAAGTCAAGACAAATGGAATGATATATCTGCAATAAATAAACATGGTAAAAGACTCATCTAGAATATATAAAAATTCCTATAAATAAATAATAAAAATATGAACAACTCAAATAAAAATGGGCAAAAGATTTGAACACGCAGTTTACAAAAGAGTATATCCAAATGCCCAATAATCATATAAATCAATGTTCATCATCATTACTCATCAAGCTTCCCTCAGTTCAGTTGGTAAAGAATCCACCTGCAATGCAGGAGACCCCAGTTTGATTCCTGAGTCAGGAAGATCCACTGGAGAAGGAATAGGCTACCTACTCCAGAATTCTTGAGCTTCCCTTGTGACTCAGCTGGTAAAGAATCCGCCTGCAGTGCGGAAGACCTGGGTTCAATCCTTGGATCGGGAAGATCCCCTGGAGAAGTGAAAGGCTACCCACTCCAGTATTCTGGCCTGAAGAATTCCACACACTATAACGTTGGATATGACTAAGCGACATTCCCTTTCACTTTCACTATCATTACTCATCAGGGAAATGCAAAGTTTGGCAATACCAAGTATTGGTGAAGATTTGAGGCAAGTTACACTTTCATACTTTGATGAAAAATAAGCTGAGTCAGTAAGTTGAAATTTTTGTCACTGAACACCAGGTTGAACTCCCTGCATCATACAGCAAACTCCCACTGGGTGTCTATTTCACATGGTGGTGTACATGTTTCAGTGCTACTTTTCAGTTTGTCCCACCCTCTCCTTCTGCTTCGTCCACAGATCAGTTCTCTATGTCTATGTCTCTATTGCTGCCCCACAGCACCATTTTCCTAGTTTCCAAATACATGTGTTGATATATGATATTTGTTTTTCTCTTTCTGACTTATTTCACTCTGTATAACATACAGGTTATACAGGTTCATCTACCTTAGTTCAACTGACTCAAATTCATTCCCTTTTATAGTTAAGTAATATTCCTTTGTGTGTGTGTGTGTATATATATATATACACAACATCGTTATCCTAGATGGGCATCTAGGTTGCCTCCAAGTACTGGATACTGTAAACAGTGCTGCAGTGAACATCAGGGTACATGTGTAAAAGTATCTTACATCTCAACTGAAGTAACTGCTATCATTTTCACTCAAGGAAAATTTTCCTTGAAATTTTTCAATATGTCAAGAGCTCAGGTGTGCATCCATTTCTGGTTTCTCAAGTAGGGAGAAAAACACAGCTATGTGGGACTGACAGCAGCCACAAGCCAGCTTTGACCATGAAAGTATGAGCATAATCCTAAGTATTCCAAGACAGATCTTGCTGGCACCCACATTGGCCTATTCTGCGGAATCTTTTAAATAAGACTTCTGGCAGCAGGCCCCTGTTGTTTAGTTGCTCAGTTGTGTCTGACTCTTTGCAAACCCATGACTGTAGCACGCCAGGCTTCCCTGTCCTTCACCATCTCCCAGAGCTTGCTCAAACTCATGTCTTTTGAGTTGGTGATGCCATCAGACCATTCCATCCTCTGTTGTCCCCTTCTCCTGCCATCTGTGTTTCCCAGCACCAATACATTTTCAGTAAGTCAACTCTTTACATCAGGGGCCTGAAGTATTAGAGCTTCAGCATCAGTCCTTCTAATGAATATTCAGGGTTGATTTCCTTTAGGATTGACTGGTTTGACCTCCTTGCAGTCCAAGGGACTCTAAAGAGTCTTCTCCAACACCACAGTTCAAAAGCATTAATTTTTCAGGGCTCAGCTTTCTTTGTGGTCCAACTCTTACATCCATACGTGACTATTGGAAAAGCCATACCTTTGACATAGATGTACCTTTATCAGCGAAGTGATGTCTCTGCTTTTTAATACACTGTCTAGGTTTGTCATAGCTTGTCTTCCAAGTAGCAAGCATCTTTTAATTTCAAGGGTACAGTCACTGTCAACAATGATTTTGGAGCCCAAGAAAATAATCTTTCAATGTTCCTATTTTTCCCCATCTATATGCCATGAAGTAATGGGATAGGATGTCATAATCTTTGTTTTTGAATGTTGTTTTAAGCCAACTTTTTCATTCTTCCCTTTCACCTTCATCAAGAGGCTCTTTACTTTCTCCTTGCTTTCTGCCATAAAGGTGGTGCTATTTGCATATCTGAGGTTATTGATATTTCTCCCGTCAATCTTGATTTCAGCTTATAATTCATCCAGCTTGGCATGTCACATGATGTACTCTGCATATAAGTTAAATAAACAGGGTGACATTATACAGCCTTGATGTGCTCCTTTCCTGATTTGGAACCAGTGTTTTGTTCCATGTTTGGTTCTAACTGTTGGTTCTTGACCTGCATAAAGGCTTCTCAGAGGGCAGGTAAGGTTGTCTGGTATTCCCATTTCTTCTTCTTTTTTAAAAATTTAAGTTTATTTATTTTAATTGGAGGCTAATTACTTTACAATATTGTATTGGTTTTGCCATACATCAACATAAATCCATCACGGGTGTACATGTGTTCCCCATCCTAACCCCCCTCCCACCTCCCTCCCTGTACCACCCCTCTGGGTCATCCCAGTGCACCAGCCCCAAGCATCCTATATCCTGCATTCTGTTTCTTTTAAGAATATTCCACAGTTTGTTGTGATCCACACAGTCAAAGGCTTTAGCATAGTCAGTGAAGCAGAAATAGATGTTTTTCTGAAATTCTCTTGCTTTTTTCTATTATCCAACAGATGTTGGCAATTTGATCTCTAGTACCTCTGCCTTTCTAAATCCAGCTTGAACATCTGGAAGTTCTCAGTTCACATACTGTTGAAATCTAGCATGGAGGATTTTGAGCATAACCTTGCTAGCATGCGCAATGAATGCAACTGTGCCGTAGGCCCGTGTGCCTCAGAAATATGTCTTGAGTATATATTCAAAGCAGTCACTGGCCTCATCTTTCTGAATGCTGTATCTTGTTCTCTGTAATTGAGTTATTCTTCAAATTATTATTTACATGAGCAGCCAATGAATCCAATTTCCTAAATAAAGATTTAAAGGTGTCCCTCCTTTCGAAGACATAATGACTGTAGACTTGGTTGAATGTGTTTGCTATCCTCAAAGCACCTGGAAATATCGTCCACCTTCTAAATGTGCATGCCAGTGTTCAGTTCTATCCAATGGCAATGACTTTCTGTACAAGTGGCACACTATATTCACAATGCTGTCAAGAAAATATGCAATAGAGAGCAGGCAAAAATCACTTTTGGGAATTCTCCCATATATCTGTTTTTCCCAGCTATCTTCAGAAATACATGTACGCATGTGCAAACCTGACTTAAAAGGAACAAGGTTTTGTGATGTGCTTTCTAGATGGTGTATCAAGTAATGGTTATGTAGTGGAAAGAACTCTTATGTCTCCAATATTGCTCATTTAATTCTTATCAGGTTCAGCTGTCCCCACACTGGCACTGTCTCATGTATTTTGCCCTCACATTCCCCTTAGTCTGGATAGCGTGCCAGGTTGCTGACTGAAAATGAGCTTGCAAACTTCAGTCTCTTCCACAGAGCTGGCAACTCACATAGAAACACACAGGGCACTGATTTAAGAGCTGTTGTGGGTCCTTCTAGAATTCCCACTCCCTTCGGAGAAAGCAGTGGCACCCCACTCCAGTACTCTTGCCTGGAAACTCCCGTGGATGGAGGATCCTGATGGGCTGCAGTCCATGGGGTCGCTAAGGGTCAGGCACGACTGAGCGACTTTCACTTTCACTTTTCACTCTCATGCATTGGAGAAGGAAATGGCAACCCACTCCAGTGTTCTTGTCTGGAGAATCCCAGGGACGGAGGAGCCTGATAGGCTGCCGTCTACGGGGTCGCACAGAGTCGGACACAACTGAAGCGACTTAGCAGCAGCAGCAGCAGCAGTCAAAGCTATGGTCTTTCCCGCAGTCATGTATGGTTGTGAGAGTTGGACTATAAAGAAAACTGAGTGCCAAAGAATCAATGCTTTTGAACTGTGATGTTGGAGAAGACTCTTAAAAGTCTCTTGGACTGCAAGGAGATCCAACCAGTCAATCCTGAAGAAAATCAGTCCTAAATATTCATTGGAAGGACTGATGCTGAAACTGAAACTCCAGTACGTTGGTCACCTAATGTGAAGAACTGACTCCTAAGAAAAGATCCTGATGCTGGGAAAGATTGGAGGTGGGAGGAGAAGGGAACGACAGAGGATGAGATGGTTGAATGGCATCACCAGTTCGATGGACATGAGTTTGAGCAAGCTCCAGGAGTTGGTGATGGACAGGGAGGCCTGGCATGCTGCAGTCTGTGGAATTGCAAAGTGTTGGACACAACTGAATGACTGAATTGAACCAAATCTTAATTTTTTAGCTCAACCTACTTGGGTAAACTTGCTTTTATTTTAGCATTGTGCATATGGAGTTTCTGATATCTCCTTCTTATCTGCTGTTGTATAGGCCTTTTAAAAGAAAGTCTTTTAAAAATTAAAGTAGTTTTTTTATTAATGATGATACGGTTTATATATTTACTTATTAGTCTGTATGAACTACAGACAGGAGACATTAAGCTGAGCCACTTGTGAGAAGAAATCTGGCTGGCCGCTTCCTGCCACGATGGTGCTGACTCCAGGGCAAGAAGGATATGCAAGAGGATTTGCCTTGTCCATGGTGTAGGTAAAGTTATGATCCCAGAAACATGGACAAGCCATTCAAGGGTCACAGCTGAGTGGTTCCAGGGTTGCCCCAGAGTCAGGCACACTGGACAGGTGTACAGCCAGGTGTGCCATGTGTGAAATCTGAGGCTGAATGAATCTGAGCCCTGGATCTTGTTCCTGGACTGGAATCATGTGAGCCTATAGTGCTGAGTCCCAGTGATGGATGCCATTCCAACACCTGCCACTCCCCTTCTTGGCTCACATCTGTGTCCCTGAGTTCAATCCCTCATCGTGGAGATGAAACAATGATAATTAATCAACAATGCATATTTTCTAAGTTAAGAGACATTATTTTTTAGATGAGCTTTAAGTTCACCATATAACTGAGGGGAAGATACAGAGGTTTCTGTACACACATGCCTCCTACTGGGCTTCCCTGGTGGCTCAGACAGTAAAGCGTCTGCCTGCAATGCAGGAGACCCAGGTTCGATTCCTGGGTCAGGAAGATCCCCTGGAGAAGGAAATGGCAATCCACTCCAGCACTCTTGCCTGGAAAATCCCATAGATGGAGGAGCTTGATAGGCTACAGTCCATGGGGTCGCAAAGAGTCAGACACGACTGAGCAACTTCACTTTCACATGCCTCCTACTTACACACATGTATAGTGTCTCCCATTAACAATATCCTCCACCACTTGCTACAATCCATGAACCAACAGTACCACATAATTATCACTCAAAGTCCATGGTTTACATTAGGGTTNCTTGATAGGCTACAGTCCATGGGGTCGCAAAGAGTCAGACACGACTGAGCAACTTCACTTTCACATGCCTCCTACTTACACACATGTATAGTGTCTCCCATTAACAATATCCTCCACCACTTGCTACAATCCATGAACCAACAGTACCACATAATTATCACTCAAAGTCCATGGTTTACATTAGGGTTTACTCTTGTGGTGTACATCCTATGGGTTCAACAAATACATGGTTCCATGTATCCACCACTATAGTATACTACAAAGCAGTTTCATTGCCCTAAAAATTCTCTATGCCTCACCTATTTATCTCTCCCCCCAATTCCTGGCAATCACTGATCTTTCTTACTCTCTCCATAGTTTGTCTTTAACAAAATGTCATAGAGTTGGAATCATTTAAAGTTTTTTTCAAATTGGCTTCTTTCACTTAGTAAAATGCATTCAAGTCTCCTCCATGCTTTTTCACAGCTTGATAGTTCATTTGTTTTCAGCACTGAATAATATTACATTATCTGAATATATTTAGGGTTCCCAAGTGGCACTAGTGGTAAAGAACCTGTTTTCCAATGCAGGAGATGTAAGAAATGCAGGTTCAGTCCCTGAGTAGGGAAGATGCCTGAAGGAGGGCATGGCATCCAAATTCAGTATTCTTGCCTGGAGAATCCCATGGACAGAGAAGCCTGATGGGCTATGGTCCACAGGGTCCCAAAAAGTCAGACATGACTGAAGAGACTTAGCATGCATGCCTACATCAGTTTACTTATCTCTTCATCTAATGAAGGACATCTCGGTTGCCTTCAAGTTTTGGACAATTATGAATAAAACTTATAGAAACATTCAGCTGTGGGTTTTTGTGTGGACATAGGTTTTCAGCTCCTTTGAGTAAATACCAAGGAGCACAATTGCTAGATTGTACAGTATGAGGATGTCTAGTTTTATTTTAAAAAATTCCCCAAACTGCCTTCCAAAGTGGTTGTATCAGTTTGCATTCTTATTTACGAGCATTTTTAACATATAGAGAATTCTCAGATATACTGTGTCATCCAATCATTAAGATTAACTCATCAGGTGATACAATTAACCCAACTGCATGACTGGAAATGGTGGCTCTGAGAGTAAGGAAATTCCCTCAGGGCCACACAGACAGGGTGAGCAAACTCTCTGAGAAGCAAGTCTTAATTTAAGTTAAGTTTGATGTAAGTTACAAGGCAAGAGAACTTACAAAAATAGAGGGTTGACCAGAATTTAAAGAAAATGATGCAACAAGATCCATAATGCATGGAAGAATTAAAGAATAAACATACAGAGACAAACTGCACAATGACTGAAATTAAAAATACTCTAAAACACCAATACAGTATACTGACACATATATATGGAATTTAGAAAGATGGTGATGTTAAACCTGTACGNATGTCTGGCTCTAGGTGAGTGATGACACCACCGTGATTATCTGGGTCGTGAAGATCTTTTTTGTACCGTTCTTCTGTGTATTCTTGCCACCTCTTCTTAATATCTTCTGCTTCTGTTAGCTCCATACCATTTCTGTCCTTTATCAAGCCCATCTTTGCATGAAATATTCCCTTGGTGTATCTAATTTTCTTGAGGAGATCTCTAGTCTTTCCCATTCTGTTGGTTTCTCTATTTCTTCGCATTGATCTCAGAGGAAGTCTTTCTTGTGTCTCCTTGCTATTTTTCAGAACTCTGCATTCAAATGGGTATATCTTTCCTTTTCTTCTTTGTTTTTTTGCTTCCATTCTTTTCACAGCTATTTGTAATGCCTCTTCAGACAGCCATTTTGCTTTTTTGCATTTCTTTTTCTTGGGGATGATCTTGATCCCTCTCTCCTGTACAATGTCACCTATACAATGAACAATAGTTCATCAGGCACTTTGTCTATCAGATCTAGTCCCTTAAATCTATTTCTCATTTCTACTGTATAGTCATAAGTGATTTGATTTAGGTCATACCTGAATGATCCAGGACNGATCTTGATCCCTCTCTCCTGTACAATGTCACCTATACAATGAACAATAGTTCATCAGGCACTTTGTCTATCAGATCTAGTCCCTTAAATCTATTTCTCATTTCTACTGTATAGTCATAAGTGATTTGATTTAGGTCATACCTGAATGATCCAGGACTTTTATCCACTTTCTTCAATTTCAGTCTGAATTTGGCAATAAGGAGTTCATGATCTGAGCCACAGTCAGCTCCCTCTCTTGTTTTTGCTGACTGTATAGATCTTCTCCATCTTTGGCTGCAAAGGATATAATCAATCTGATTTCAGTGTCGGCCATCTGGTGATGTCCATGTGTAGAATCTTCTCTACACATAGTTGGAAGAGTGTGTTTGCTATGACCAGTGTGTTCTCATGGCAGAACTCTGTTAGCACTTTCCCTGCTTCATTCTGTACTCCAAGTCCAAATTTGCCTGTTAGTCCAGGTGTTTCTTGACTTCCTAGTTTTGCATTCCAGTCCCCTATAATGAAAAGGACATCTCTTTGGGGATGTTAGTTCTAAAAGATCTTGTAGGTCTTCATAGAATTGTTCAACTTCAGCTTCTTCAGCGTTACTGGTTGGGGCAAAGACTTGGATTACCATGATATTGAATGGTTTGCCTTGGAAACAAACAGAGATCATTCTGTTGTTTAAGAGATTGCATGCAAGTACTGCATTTTGGATGCTTTTGTTGACCATGATGGCTACTCCATTTCTTCTAAGGGATTCCTACCCACAGTAGTAGATATAATGATCATTCACCCATTCTAGTCTGTCTTAGTTCACTGATTCCTAGAATGTTAATGTTCACTCTTGTCATCTATTTGAGCACTTCCAATTTGCCTTGATTCATGGACCTAACATTCCAGGTTCCTATGCAATATTGCTCTTTACAGAATTGGACTTTACTTTCATCACCAGTCACATCCACAGCTGGGCATTGCCTTGCTTTGGCTCCATCTCTTCATTTTTTCTGGAATTATTTCTCCACTCTTCTCCAGTAGCATATTGAGCACCTACTGGCCTGGAGAGTTTGTCTTTCAGTGTGGTCTGTGTGATCAGATTAGCTAGTTGTCTGTGATTGTGGAAGACGGTATGGAGATTTCCTTAAAAAACTAGGAATAAAATCACCATATGGCCCTACAATACCACTCCTAGGCATACACTCTGAGGAAGCCAAAATGGAAAAAGACACATATATCCTATTGTTCGTTGTAGCACTATTTACAATAGCTAGAGCATGGAAGTAACCTAGATGTCCATCGACAGATGAAAGGATAAAGAAGTTGTGGTACATATACACAATGGAATATTACTCAGCTATAAAAAGGAATGCATTTGAGTCAGTTCTGATGAGGTGGAAAAACCTAGAACCTGTTATACAGAGTGAAGGGAGTCAGAAAGAAAAATAAATATCATATTCGAACATATATATATATATATGGAATCTAGAAAAATGGTACTGAAGAATTTATTTATAGGAGAACAATGGAGAAAGAGAAATAAAGAATAGACTTATGGACAGAGAACAGACTTATGGACATGGGGAGAGGGGAAGAGATGGGGAGATGCATGGAAAGAGTAACATGGAAACTTACATTACCCTATGTGAAATTGATAGCCAACAAGATTTTGCTGTATGGCAAAGGAAACTCAAACAGGGGCTCTGTATCAATCTAGAGTGGTCAGATGGGGTGGGAGATGGGAGAGAGTTTCGAAAAAGGAGGGGGTATATGTATATCTATGTTTGATTCAAGTTAAGTTTTGCCAGAAAACAACAAAATTCTTTAAAGCAATTATCCTTCAATAAAAAATAAATTTTAAAAATGTCACTTCACAGAAATCAAAATTCCAAACTGGTATCATTTACAGGAGTGAATCCAAGTTCTGCATCATAAGATTCAGAAACCATACACTGAAAATTCAATATATCCACTAGCCTGGAACTCATGAAATTTGAAGGGCAAACATGGGACCATCCTGTTGGGACACTTCTGAATCCCAAGGCCATAGATCACACAAAGAAAATCCTCTCCATTCAAGATAACACTCAGAGAGCAAGCAGCAAGGGAACTGGTTGTTCTCACCCACCCCCATCCCTCCTCTCCTGCAGCAGGGGCCCCAGTAAAGGCTTACTTAAAAAAAAAAAAAAAAAAAAAAAAAAAACCTTCCCTGGCCTCAAAAACCACACAGTATAAAATCCAAACACATTACCTCCAATGGAATTTTACCCATCGCAATAGTAGTTTCCACATTTTCACAAAGCAGCATATTAAAAGGGGGTGAATGGTATCTTTTAATTTTGCCAATAAGAACTTAATTTTTAAAAAATATCCTTTAGTGTCACCATGATTTGATTAGAGAAAGAATATTTTACCACCAAAAAGTAAGGAGGACATAATCTCAACATGATTATATTTTGTTTCTGCAATTCCGTTGTCCTGCTTTGTCTGTTTTGACAGGGGCCCATGAAAACTTCATCAGTGCTGGGTACCACACAGGGACTGGCACCTGGGGACTATTGCTTTGTAGTTTTGTTTTAAATTAAAAGATACACACACACACACACATATGCTTGCCTGAAAAGTTGCTTCAATCACTCTTTGTGATCCCATGGATTGTAGCCCACCAGACTCCTCTGTCCATGGGATTCTCCAGGCAAGAATACTGGAGTGGGTTGTATGCCCTCCTCCAGGGAGTCTTCCTGACCCATTTGTCTTATGCCTCCTGCATTGGCAGGTGGATTCTTTACCACTAGTGCCACCTGGTAAGCCTATATGTATGTATGTGTATATATATATGTGTGTGTGTGTGTGTATATATATACATATAATACACACACATATAGCACGTATATGCAAATATATGTGTGTGTGTATACAACACACACACACATATGTATATAAATAAAATATGCACACACATACATATAACCATCTATCTTCAGATGGCAGTAAAAGGACCAGGGGTCAAGTAGGTTTCCTTGCTCAAGGCCACATTATAACTATGGGCAGTCTACCTGGATCTCAGCACACTGTCTCACACACTAGGTATGTTGGATGCCCACTGCACAGCCTGCTGTATGCATACTCATGAGCCCACGCATGTCCCTGACACATGGAGGCAGCAGCCCCATAGACCTCTGTGCTCCTGTGCACATTCCTGTCTAGACATGGAAAATGCAGCAGGTGCCTGAGCCTTTTCTGCAGGCCAGGCAGCCCCCAGTGCTGGTGCACCTCCTGCTGAGGCAGCAGAATCATCATGCTCCCTGCATCCTCCTCGTGAGTGCAAAGCACAACCTGCCACTGCCTTTGGCAGCACACACTTCCTACTGGAAGAAAATCTGAAATGATCCAGGGAAAGGGTGCAGAGACAGCTAGGTGGGAAGATGCCCTATTCTAGAATCCCCCACTGCAATTCTTTCTTCCAAGCAGGGCTGTTTTTCACTGGCTTTCCCAGCCCACAAGGAAAAGACAGGGAGAAACAGGAAATCTAAACTGTCAACAAGGACTGGGGAGAAGGAGGGTTACTCAGATCCTTGGCAGGAGCTGAGCTCAGCCAGGAAAGTGGAAACATAGCCAGTGCCCTCGTGATTCAAGGGAGCATTGGTAGCAATAGAGACTGGGGACTTGGGGGACAACTGGCTATACCAGAAACCTGTCAGCTGGGATCAGAAGCTTCTGGAGCTAGAAGGGATTGAGAGGAACAGAAGCAGCTTGAGGAACCCAAGCTGACCAGTCCTGAGCAGGTCAGGCGTGGTCCCAGTCCTGAGCCCAGGGCCCTCTCCAAGCTGCCTCCTTGGGGGATGTGTTCACTCCAGCTCCCTCGTGAAGCTATCTTTAAGTGATGTCCCATGACTCACAGTCCTGATCCCTGAGTCTAAATGTGTACAAGCAGCCCCTAGAAAGAGTCTTATTTTCCAAGATTTGAGAAGCATTGTTCTACCTCCCTGTAACACATCACTAGGCATATTTCTTATTCTTATGGTTTCTGACAGATATTTTATTTTCTCTGCTTTGGCACCTTAATCAGTGGTTCTTGACTCTTTTTCTGCTCCAATTTAGTTTGAGGAACTAAATGGGATGGGACTCTACAAAAGACTAGGTATATGTTTATAACTGATTCACTTTGCTGTGCAGCAGAAGCTAACATAATATTGTAAAGCAACTCTATTCTGATAAAAATTTATTTCAAAAACAAGGATAAAGAAGGTAGCCCTCTCCCCCTCCCCAGTTTTCCTTTGATTATAAAACTGTAGCTCACTAAGTTCTCGGGGTAGCATTCTCCTGACCACCCACTTGTAAACCTCAAAATGCATCCTATTCTAATAAGTCACTTCTTATCTATCACTTTGAAAAGTGAAAAGTGTTAGCTGATCACTCTTTTCTGGCTTTTTTGACCCCATGACTTTGCCTCTCACTAAATTCTTTCTAGGCTGACACATAAAGAACCAGAGCTCCTCATAGTCCCTTTAAACCCATTTCTGGGGTTTCACATCTAGCGCAGGACCTAGAAGTTCTGGAATTCTTGGTCCCCTTTCATCAGGGGTCTCCAGGAGAAGGTCTGTTCTGACAGAGAAGGGTCCTCTTTCCTGGACTGCCCTAGATGACAGGGCTGCCCCATCTCCTTGAGCCCACCAAGTTTGAAGTATTTATTTGCAACCTTAATAAAGGCAAGACAAACTGAAAAAGAAACTATTTTTATGAATGACAAATTCCTTTTCTCACAAGCTGACTCTTCTCCAGCATGACTCTTTGTGAGTATCTTCTGAGATCTCACACAGGCACCACTCCCTTGAAGAAGGCTTCAGGAACTCCCCAAGACCCCTGCCCCCCTATGGCCTCTGTCTGTGCTGCTGGGAGGTTGAGGTCTAACAGCTGTCTGCACATCGGCAGCCCTTAGAGACTGAACACCATAAGCATGGTGGTGGTGGGACAGAGCAAGGTAAATCAACCTGCGTTCACTCCTGTGTCTGGCATATAGCAGGAGCCTCTAACTAAATATTGGCAGATGACTAACTTTCTTGTGCCTTTTACATCTCCATAAGTATTATATCCCTCATGATAAAGCAAAACAGGCAATATGTGGCTTCCTACCATACATGCATGTGTGTGTATCGAGTAACTTCAGTTGTGTCCAACACTCTGCAACCCTATGGACTGTAGCCTGCCAGGCTCCTCTGTCCCTGGGATTCTCCATGCAAGAATACCAGAGTGGGTTGCCATGCTTTCCTCCAGGTGATCTTCCCTACCCAGGGATTGAACCCACATCTCTTATGTCTCCTGCATGGGCAAGCAGATTCTTTATGAGTAGTCCCACGGGGGAAACCCTCTACCATGCATAAAGTGAAATGAAGTCGCTCAGTCATGTCTGACTCTTTGCCACTCTATGGACTATAGTCTGCCAGGTTGCTCTCTCCATGGGATTTTCCAGGTAAGAACACTGGAGTGGGTTGCTATTTCCTTCTCCAGGGGGCCTTCCTGACCCAGGGATTGAACCAGGGTCTCCTGCACTGAAGGCAGACTCTTTACCAACTTCATGGAGGTGGATCAGAACACCAAGTGATGGCTATATCCCAGCCTTTCAGCTTCAGGCTTTGAGAAAATAAGTGAAGGCCAACCAAATGAGAAAAGCAAAGGCTGTAGCAAAGAAGTCAATGAGTCGCCATCATCTGAGTTTGCCAGAGACTCAAAGGCAGGCAGAAGAGAAGAGATGTATAACTGCCGGGAGCCAGCGTGAGGAATCCCACCCATGACAAGGTCACGCGGCAGGAGATTTTGATGGGCAANGAAGACGGTGTTTGCTATGACCAGTTCCTTTTCTTGGCAAAACTCTATTAATCTTTAACCTGCTTCATTCTGCATTCCAAGGCCAAATTTGCCTGTTACTCCAGGTGTTTCTTGACTTCCTACTTTTGCATTCCAGTCCCCTATAATGAAAAGGACATCTTTGTAGTAGAAAAACATCTACTTCTGCTTTATTGACTATGACAAAGCCTTTGACTGTGTGGATCACAACAAACTGGAAAATTCTGAAAGAGATGGGAATACCAGACCACCTGACCTGCCTCCTGAGAAATCCATATGCAGGTCAAGAAGCAACAGTTAAAACCTGACATGGACGAACAGACTGGTTCCAAATCAGGAAAGGAGTACATCAAGGCTGTATATTCTCACCCTGCTTATTTAACTTATATGCATAGTACATCATGTGAAATGCTGGGTGAAGCACAAGGTGAAATCAAGATTGCTTGGAGAAGTATCAATANTTAAAACCTGACATGGACGAACAGACTGGTTCCAAATCAGGAAAGGAGTACATCAAGGCTGTATATTCTCACCCTGCTTATTTAACTTATATGCATAGTACATCATGTGAAATGCTGGGTGAAGCACAAGGTGAAATCAAGATTGCTTGGAGAAGTATCAATAACCTTGGACTACAAGGAGATCCAACCAGTCCATCCTAAAGGAAATCAGTCCTGAATATTCATTGGAAGGACTGATGCTGAAGCTGAAACTCCAATACTTTGGCCACCTGATGTGAAGAACTGACTCATTTGAAAAGACCCTGTTGCTGGGAAAGATTGAAGGCAGGAGGAAAAGGGGACAACATAGGAAGAGATGGTTGGATGGCATCACCGACTAGATGGACATGAGTTTGAGCAAGCTCTGGGAGTTGGTGATGGACAGGGAGGCCTGGTGTGCTGCAGGCCATGGGGTCACAAATTTTGGACATGACTGAGTGACTGAACTGAACCATGGTATTTGGCTTCTCCTCCCCCCACCCAGTGAGTTTCTGCTTCCTCCTCTTTGTTTTTATAATGGTGATTTCCCATGACCAAAATGTGCCTATTTACATTAACATAGACAGCCCTTGTGCTCTGTCTTTAAGGAATCCAAAAATATATGTCAAGTATCGTGATATTCTTTGTCAGATGACATAACCAACACCTGACCATTTAAATAAGTAGATATCACATTAGTGTAAAATAAACTGTTACTAGAAAGAGCTAAGAGATTACATATGAATAAACCAATATCTGATGAAGAGAATTCCCCAATTTAATATATGTGGATTAACTCCTTTTTAAAATATTAGAGTATGTCTGAAATACAGGTTGCACTAAACTGGTACTGAATAGAATCTGTTTATTCTTGGCAAACCTAGGGAATATTTTGCCATCATGTACTACTTTTCCTTTATATATGTTGAGCTTTGTACCCATGTATTAACTAATATCTATCTTTAAATGTTAAAACTCTGATAACAGAAACTATAGTCTCTCCAGGTGGCTCAGTGGTATAGAATCAGCCTGACAAGCAGGAGACATGGGTTCAATCCCTGGGTCAGGAGGATCCCTTGGAGAAAGAAATGGAAACCCACTCTAGTATTCTTGCCTGGGAAGTCCCATGGACAGAGGAGTGCCGGGGTCCAGCCCCGGCGGGTCCAAGGAATTCGAAGCGGGGACAGCTTCAGCAACTTAGAAATAAGTATTTATTTAGAGATATAAGATTTAGATTAATAGTATAGTGGGAAAATTAAGATGGAGAAAAGAGGCTGAATAACTTGGTTTACGGGGAAAACCAATAAAACCTCGAGACAAGAGGTTTGCACCATCTACGTTGGGTCGACGGTGCCCACTTGAATCTCTAAGGGTGCCCCACCTTGGGCTCTCTCTCTCTTATGGATCTTAGCAGCCAGGACAAGTAAGTAGACATGGCGAGCCTCCACGCCCCAGATGGGAATTCAGCCAGAAATTAGAGTAAAGAAGAGACACGGGGGAAGCCCAGCATCGGTGCAAGACTCCAAACGCAAGACTCCCAAAACTATTTTTCAAAATCAGCTTATATACCCCAAGATATACATAGTGGAATATGCAGAGTTATGCAGGGGCAACAGTCCTGACCTTCATTGAGACAAGGTTTCCCTTTTGCATACCCTCCCTTATACAAAAGGTCTCAGGTGGTTTACATTATCTTCTGGCCAAGAGACCTGTTAACATTTTTATGGCTCTCTTCCCAGATAATTGTCCGTTAATCAGAGAACCCCTTTTCCCTAGAAGTGTTTTTTCTTTACTCTGCATTACCCTCAAAATACTAAATGAAGCTACATTCCTATAGAACAAAGGTGCAGTGGGTTGTAACAAAGAAAGTACTTAACTCAAAGAGCTAATATTGTTAATACCAGGTCTACTACCTGTTTTTCTATATACCAACTATATCTTACAAATAAAAGATATGAAAATTTGGCAGCAAGTATTGGCTCAACAAATGAAACCTTTAGTCAGTCCTATTCTAATGATTTTGACTCCTTGGAAGCTCCTACATTCCTAGGATGTTTTAAGCTTCCTGTGCCTCCCGCAGTCAGGAGGCCTCAAGCAATCACATGCGCAGCTGTAAGAGTCTTGCAGGCAGGCTAGAAAGCCATCAGAGGGGTTTTTGGATTGAAACACTCTATCAAATGCAGAAGACTAAAGCCCTTAGTTGACTTTTTCCAGAGAATGTCAGAAGAGTGGAAAGGCAGGCAGATTCTTATTTTGGGGGGTACATGCTCAGGAAATGCCAGGGAGAAAACCCTGAGATTTGACTCGTCCTTGCCCATCAAAATCTCCTGCCACGTGACCTCGTCACGGGTGGGATTCCTCACGCTGGCTCCCGGCAGTGACCCTCTCTTCACAGTTCCTATCCTCCTGAAAAAATTCTCAGAAACGAATCATAGCAATTTGGGGAGGCATTCAGCACTTCATACACCCAAACTTCTGAAGGCTTGCTGATTTCTTGTCTTTGGTTTTCTCATTTCCTTTCCTTAAGGGTTTTGCTAGTATCAGTACATTCCTTCTGAAGCTGGCGAGGAGTCACCCCGAAAAGGTTATATCTCCCAACCTGCTTAAGCTGTTTATTGTTCATGATGACCAGGAAAATGAGGCATGGTGCTGAATGACACACAGCATCCTGAGCCCACAGTCCTGAGGTCTGCACATCAACCCTATCCCTGGCAAGGGAAGGGGTCTTGGCATGACAGCTCAGCAACTGAGAGGCTGCTTCTCACTGATCAGGGCTTGACTTATGCTCAAATCTATCAATATTTTACCTCAGAGCTGCTATGAGAAAAACAGTTTCAAGGTTCCAGGTATATCCCTGACCTTAGCTAGATCCCTTGCAAATGTATGTTCTTGGGTATTTCCTACCAAGGGAAATAACTCAAAATTTGTCCCAATAACCAAGGGCTAGTCAAAGTACACACAGAACAAGAGGAAAAGCATGTCCATAATTTGCTTTATCTAGGAAAATATTATACACACATAATATAAAAAGGAGCCAGCCAGAACTGAAGAATAACATACCTGAAATGAAAAACACATCCGAAGGAACTAACAGCAGAGTAGATGATACAAAAGAATGCCTAAGTGATCTGGAAGATAGAAAAAAAGGAAATTAACCAATTAAAACAGAAAAAAAAAAGAAAAGCAAATTTGAAAATGAAAATAGATAAAAACCATCACAATATTGCAATTATCCTCCAATTAAAATTAATAAATAAATTTTTAAAATGAAAACAGTTTAAGGGATCTCTCGGATGATATCAAGCATACCCACATTTGTATTACAGGGGTCCCAGAAGAAGAAGAAAGAGAGAAGTGGTTGAAAAGTGTATCTGATGAAATTGCTGAAAACCTCCTGAACCTGAAGAAGGAAACAAACCCAGGTACAAGAAGCACAGGAAATCTCAAACAAGTGAACCCAAATAGACTTACACCAAGACATCATCTAATTAAAATACCTATAGTAGGAGTGACTGGATCTGGTAGTCTTTCAGAAAGCAGTGAGTACTACTTTAGAGGGTAGTTGAAAAGAACTGAAAATCCGGAACTCTGGGGTTTATCACAGTTATATTATCAAATTCCCAATGGTGTTTTGAAAATTGTCTTGTAAAATAAAGATTTTTCTCTTCAATTCAGTTCAGTCACTCAGTCGTGTCCGATTCTTTGCGACCCCATGAATCACAGCATGCCAGGCCTCCCTNATCTTATATTTCTAAATAAATGAGTTTTTCCTCGCTGACGCCGTCCCCGCTTCGAATTCCCTGGACCCGCTGGGGCTGCACCCCGGCATATAATGGAAAACAGAGAGGGCTTCGGGGGTGCCTTATTGGCCTGGGGACACTGGGGATAGGTTCACTGGAAGTGGAGTGTACTGTGTGGTTGCATAGGGGTACATATTTGGTTTTCTCTGGATGGTTCTGAATTGGAACTGGGGACAAAAATTAGGGAAACCACCGGTTATTAATCAAGGCCTGGCCAGTTTTAGCTGATTGTTACAGTTGTTCAGCTTCTTGGGTTGTCACAGTAACTAGAGATGGCAGTCTGGACTCCAGCAGGTCTGACTGAGAGCAGGCTGCTTCTTGGGGTGGTCCCGGTCCACCAGGGCCTTGGTTAGTTCAGCTGTGGTTCCAAGTTTTATTTTTACTATATGATCCGGTCTTTGTCCCTTGCTATTTTCAGTTTTTCAGTTTGAAATCACTAATATGAACATGCTGCTCAGAGCCACAGAATTAGGCAGCTGAGAGAAAACCTAGAATCCTCTGCTGCAGCCCCAATTGTTGTGTGAATAAACACACACATACACACATACACCTCTGTTTCCATGATTCAGGGGGATGTTCTCTCAGGCAGTCTCTCTTCCAAAAATTACATAAAATCCCCACACATCCGGGAATGTCCTCAAAGGCAGACAAGCTATCCTAAATGAAAGTTACTCCTCCATCCCCACAGCTTTCTTAAACAGGGGACAGAATTCAGCACTTCTTGGACTATATTCTCTCACCCAACTCTGCATCCACTCCATTTAAATCCCACAGTCTTTCCCGGGAGTCCTGTGTGTGTTTAAACTGTCAGGGTGGTGGGGAGTGACTTCTCAGAAGGCAGACAGGGCTCTTTTTGGTCTTCTAGTATCTGTCTTTGCAGACAAATTTCGAAATCCATAAACACAAGAGCTATGTGTGAAACCCATAATCTAAGGCTGTGGATTCCGGGCACTAACACGGCCAAGGCTAGTCTGCGCTCGTCCCCAGCACTCCTCTCCTGGCTCAACCCAGTCCAGATGCACTAACTAGGCCGGCACCGCGTGGTACCTGCGTCCTTGGTGTTCCCAGGCGCCAGCCGCTGGCTCTGCTATTTTCCGTCCTCCCCCCAATGCCCCCAGTGCTGCGGTCCTCGCGGTGCCGGAGATGTCGCCTGAGCTGTCCCACCAGCCCCGCAGGGATGCAGACCCTCCCCGCCCAGAGAAGGCTTTCCGTAGCTCTGTCCGCTCCCTCGGGCCCCAGTGAACGTGCAAGCTGCTTAAGAGAGTCTGTATTGTCATTTCATTTTAAACCGATTTTATCAGACTCAGAGGGAGAGGCGCCAGGGAGTAGAAGGGTTCTCTCCCACAGGAGCCCTTGCCTAGCTGCAGGGCCAGGCTTTCCTAGGAAGGGTCAGCACTAGGGGTCTCACCCTCCCCAGTCAAGGAACCCCGTTTGCCACTCTACCTACCTCGCTTCTACAGGCAGGGTTCCATCCGCCACCTGGAGGCGCCCTTGATAGTGAAAGGTTGTTGTTGAATCATGATGCTGGGATTCTTGGCCCCCAGAGGAGAAGAATTCAACCTGGGGCCATAGACGAGGCTTGATCGCTCAGAACTTCTGTGTAATAAAGTTTTATTAAAATATAAAGGAGATAGAGAAAGCTTCTGACATAGGCATCAGAAGGGGGCAGAAAGAGTACCCCCTTGTTAGTGTTAGCAATGAAGTTCTATACTCTCCAATGAATGCAAAAAATGTCTGGAGGTTNAAGAATTCAACCTGGGGCCATAGACGAGGCTTGATCGCTCAGAACTTCTGTGTAATAAAGTTTTATTAAAATATAAAGGAGATAGAGAAAGCTTCTGACATAGGCATCAGAAGGGGGCAGAAAGAGTACCCCCTTGTTAGTGTTAGCAATGAAGTTCTATACTCTCCAATGAATGCAAAAAATGTCTGGAGGTTGCTAAGACCTCACCAGACCTACGCCCATAATTTACATTTTAAGATAACAGAATTAGCCAGAAGGTTTAATCCAGAGACTGTCCTCAGGCAGAATACATTGTTGTTTTATAATCATTGTAAAGAGCAGGTCTACTCTCATAATTTACAGAAATAGCCAGAAGGTTAATCCAGAGACTGTCCTCAGTCAGGATACATTATTGTTATATGAAAAGGCAAAATGATAGGATACCGAAAGAGGAACTCCCCAGGTCAGTAGGTGCCAAACACTCTACTGGAGATCAGTGCAGAAATAACTCCAGAAAGAACAAAGGAATGGAACCAAAGCAAAAACAGTACTCAGCTGTGGATGTGACTGGTGATAGAAGCAAGGTCCGATGCTGTAAAGAGNCCAGTCCATTCTGAAGGAGATCAACCCTGGGATTTCCTTGGAAGGAATGATGCTAAAGCTGAAACTCCAGTACTTTGGCCACCTCATGCGAAGAGTTGACTCATTGGAAAAGACTCTGATGCTGGGAGGGATTAAGGGCAGGAGGAGAAGGGGACGACAGAGGATGAGACAGCTGGATGGCATGACTGACTCGATGGACGTGAGTCTGAGTGAACTCTGGAAGTTGGGGATGGACAGGAAGGCCTGGCGTGCTTTAATTCATGGGGTCACAGAGTCGGACACGACTGAGCGACTGAACTGAGCTGAACTGAATTGAATAGGTATGCAACTTTTGGCCACACCCTCCACAGCTTATAACATCTGAGTTCCCCGAGAAGAGATGGGAGGGCACCCTCCGCAGAGAAACCACAGAGTCCTAACTGGAGGGAATTCCCGAAAGAGTTTTGTACTGTGTTTCCAACAAGCCAGATTTTATTTTTAGATATTATATTACAAGTCTAGGGACCTAGAAAGCAGAGGAAAGTTGTATGTCGGTGGGGGGTTGGCAGGAAGTTTACAGTTAGAGAATGCAGGGTTGGTAACAGCAGCAGATAAAGATGCCAAGGAGCCTTTGCTCCTACTTCCTGCTGTGTCTGAGGCCAGACTGGGTGGAGGTCTCTGGCAGAATTTGGAGATAACGTGGCAAACCACTTTGTACTTTCTATTCTTCAGAAATTTAATGACTAAAAGGAAAGACTGATGGAGAGATATTTGGTCTCCAGATGCATGAGTGTTGGAAACACATGGGCAATAATTCTGTTTAAGAGAGATNCTGGGTGGAGGTCTCTGGCAGAATTTGGAGATAACGTGGCAAACCACTTTGTACTTTCTATTCTTCAGAAATTTAATGACTAAAAGGAAAGACTGATGGAGAGATATTTGGTCTCCAGATGCATGAGTGTTGGAAACACATGGGCAATAATTCTGTTTAAGAGAGATGATCTTAATGTGTGAAAACACACACTGTCCAGCTGGCTACATAATTTGTATGGCGCAATCCAGTGGTTAAGAATCCGTTTGCCAGTGCAGGGGCTTGGGAAAATTCCTGGTCCTGGAAGATTCCATGTGCTGCAGGGCAGATAAGCCCATAGAGCCAGAACTACTGAAGCCCATGTGCCCTAGAGCCCTGTTCTTTAACAAGAGAAGCCACTGCAGTGAGAAGTCCATGCACCACAATTAAAGAGTAGCCCCTGCTTGCCACAGCTAGAGAAAGCCTGCGTGCAGTGAGACCCAGCCAAAAATTAAGAAATCTGTGCCACTCAAGGCAGAGTGAAAGACATAGAGAACCACACCCCACCCCATTAAAAATTATTAAGAATTTCAAGATGGTAACAGGAAAGCTTTTTTTTAAATTTATTTATTTTAATTGGAGGTTTTAAATCTACCCTGTGTGACTACCCACATCACAGCCTGTGAAATCACCCTAGAAGGAATAGAAAAGTTAGAAATGCAAGGAATTCACCAGTGTGGCCACAGGGTACTGTGCTATGCTTCAGTTCAGTTCAGTTGCTCAGTTGTGTCCAACTCTTTGGGACCCCATGAGTTGCAGCACGCTAGGCCTCCTTGTCCATCACCAACTTCCAGAGTTCACTCAGACTCATGTCCATTGAGTCAGTCATGCCATCCAGCTGTCTCATCCTCTGTCGTCCCCTTCTCCTCCCTCCCCCAATCCCTCCAGGCATCAGAGTCCTTTCCAATGAATCAACTCTGCATGAGGTGGCCAAAGTACTGGAGTTTCAGCTTTAGCACCATTCTTTCCAAAAAAAATCCCAGGGCTGATCTCCTTCAGAATGGACTGGTTGGATCTCCTTGCAGTCCAAGGGACTCTCAAGAGTCTTCTCCAACACCACAGTTCAAAAGCATCAATTCTTCGGCGCTCAGCCTTCTTCACAGTCCAACTTTCACATCCATACATGACCACAGGAAAAACCATAGCCTTGACTAGATGGACTTTAATCGGCTATGCTTAGCAGGTATTAAGAAGCAGTTGTGTTCAGAGAAATATTCTGGCAGCTCTAGGGAGAGACGTAAAGTAAGATTTATGCAAAGTAAGATTTATTTCAACGTATGTTCACCAGGGAAATATGTTTCTGCTGAGATGTCCAGTTGAGAATAACATGACCTGTCTTTTTCCTAGTAGTCCCGGGGAGATTGCATGTATGTGTATGGCCAAGTCCCTTTGCTGTTCACCTGGAACTGTCACAACATTGTTAATCAGCTATGTGCTGTGTTGTGCTTAGTTGCTCAGTCATGTCTGACTCTGTGACCCCATGGACTGTAGCCCACCAGGCTCTTCTGTCCATAGGGATTCTCCAGGCTATACCTGAGTACAAAATGAAAAGTTTATTTAAAAAAAAAAAAAAAAGGACATACACCATATCACTGAAATAGTTTTATCTGTTGCTTTATTGTTTTAGTATTTCAAAAGAATATATTTTCTAATTCTAAAATATTAAAGCGCCCTCTTCCAAAAAATAAGTGAGGTATGGCAAGAAGAGAGGGATGAGACTGCCACTATGAGTGGATGCAAAGATGCCTTCCCTATAAACTCACTCCTACCTAGAAGTTTCCAGAACTTTCTTACACCTCCAGATGCTGTTTTTCTGTTCTGATATACGAGTTTTTCAATAAGCTGATAGAAAGAGCTAACATGGATGCATTCCAATGCTTATTCCCAAAAGAGCAATGGAACTTGCTATGTAGTCTCTGGTCTTTTGTATAATGTGTTAAAGATGGATTCTGAAATACCCTATTGCATTTTGTTTATAGTGATACAAAAGGCCCATTTCTGCACATCAATTATATGCAGAAAGCAACTTGGCTTTAAAAAAGTATTTGGGCCATTGCATTTCCCATAATCAAAAACATGAGAATAAGAATTTAGTTTAAAAGAATGAAAAAATGCCAGTTGCAGGAACACAGATAAAAAGTTTATTAGTATGACAGAGATTATCATACTAAGTGGAGCAAGCCAAGAGGAGAAAGACAAATATTATATGTAGACTCTAAAATATGACACAAATGAAGTTCTTTACAAAACAAAAATCAACTTATAGACAGAAAACAAACTTATGGATACCAAAGAGGAAAGAAGGAGAAATAAATTAGGAGGTTGGAATTAACATATAAACACTACTATATATAAAGTAGATAGCAAACAAGGACCTATTGTATAGCACGAGGAAATGTACTCAATATTTTTTAATTGCCTATAATGAAAATTAATCTGAATATATATATATATATGGATTACTGAATCACTTTGCTGTACACCTGAAACTAACATGATATTGTAAATCAACTATACTTCAACTTAAAAATTTTTTAAAATTTGTTTAAGAAGAAATTGGCAAATATTGGCTCTTATAAGTGTATGAAAAATTATGCAAATGGTTTACTTTTAATACCTCTGAAATAGCTAAGCTAAACCTCTGGGCTAAAAGCTTCCTGTAGATCACTCATCATAGCCAATGGTGGAAAGTCCAAATACCTATTTCCCTCCACAGCATTTACTGAGCAGTCATTTATGAAGGTTCCTGAGAAATGATGAATTCTCACTTAGCTGCTCACTTCTGGAAGACTGGATTTTGCTGAGTGGACAAAAAAGTTGAAAGGTATTTATGAAGGTCTGTTGGAGGAAACATTATAAAGATGAAAAACTTATTTGTTTATGTCAAATGTCTTCATGAGGTTTATCGTTCAACACAAACATCCAAGTGGACAAAGGTGGTGACCCATCATCAATTTTCAGGCTATTTTTGAGAATCTCCTGCTTCTGACGATAAAATATTCTTGATTTCATGCTTTATTTCACCTGAAACTTCCTGGCTCAGACTTTGTGTTAGTTTAGAGAGGAAAGAGGCAAAGTAGTAATGGAATGAGAGGCTAGAGGGTCATGGAATTAAAAGAAGAGGATCTGAAAGGAAGAACGTATTCAGATTTAAAATCTGCCTGTGATGCAGGTGATCAGGGTTCGATCCCTGGGTTGGGAAGTTCCTCTGGAGAAGGAAATGACAACCCACTCCAAGATTCTTGCCTGGACAATTCCATGGAGAAGCCTGGTGGGCTACAGTCCTTGGGGTCGCAAAGAAGCAGACATGACTGAGCAACTAACACACAAAGAGGCCAAGAAACAATCATAATAATGGCAATTAAGCTATAATACTTACTCTGTCAAGCATTTTTAAACATTATTATCCCCATTTTACAAATGAGGAGATTGAGGCAAAGATAGCTTAAGTAACTTGCCTAAAGTCATGGCAAGAAAGAGGGCAGGCCAGGAGGTAGACCTGGACATTCTAATCTAAACCACCCACTGCCCCCACCCCCAGTCTGGGATCACAGCACAGAGAGTTCTAGAATGCGATGAATGAAGAAAGGGATTTGTTTCCAACCCAGCTGAAATAGCAAAGACTGGAGAATTTTAGTCCCAGATGGAATTTTTAAATGTCAGTACTTGATTACTTCTGGTCCCACCAAAGCAGAGCAGCCCCATGGCTCCCAAGTCTTCCCCTCACTACTGTAAATCCCTGGATGTAACCCAACAAATGTACCTGGGAGGGCTGGCAAGTGAGAGGAGAGGTGTTGCTGCTTTCCAGCATCCTAGTAAGGCTGCAGAGCCTCCCCTGAGCCACTGCAAGCACAGACACAGAGAGCCTTGAGTAGGCTGGCCCTCCAAGCCAATAGCCCGGAAGGCTGAGCTAACGATGGAAAATCGTTTGGCATTATCCATCCTCCACCAGCCAAGTGCCAAGGGAGAAAACTGCTTCTTCCCTGGCTTCAGTTGGTCTTCCGCCTACTCCCTGCACCATGGAGCAGGTGACAATTCTCCTGTCATGCGGCTAAGTGGTGAATTCACTCTCTCACCAGAGACACAGGTGGACACCAATTTCCCTCACCAAAATCTCTTCAGAATAAGCTGTCTGTCACTTTCTGGTGACTCAGACAGTAAAGAATCTGCCTGCAAAGCAGGAGACCTGGGTTTGATCCCTGGGTCAGGAAGATCCCCTGGAGAAGGGAATGGCAGCCCACTCTAGTATTCGTGCCTGGAGAATCCCATGGACAGAGGAGCCTGGTAAGCTGCAGTTTATGGAGTCACAAAAAGTCAGACACAACTGAGTGACTGGCACCCCAACAGTGTGAGTCAGCCCTCTGCTTCCCTCCCCTCAGGCCAGCCGGGGCTGAGCTTATACCACCACCTCCTCAACTTGGAGGCAATGTGCTGGTGTGTCATACAATGTTTCACCCAGAAGGGGTCAATAGCAGAAGGAAGGCTGAACTTTCACCTACATCGCCACAGGGAGGCAAGTGAGTCAGTGTGCTCCACTTTTGTAGTGAAGCATTGGCAGGGCTCAGTGGAAAGATAAATACAGCAGATGAGTGGATAAGAAAGCTGTGGTACATATACACAATGGAGTATTACTCAGCCATTAAAAAGAATACATTTGAATCAGTTCTAATGAGGTGGATGAAACTGGAACCGATTATACAGAGTGAAGTAAGCCAGAAAGAAAACACCAATACAGTATACTAACACATATATATGGAATTTAGAAAGATGATAATGATAACCCTGTATGCGAGACAGTGAAAGAGACACAGATGTGTAGAACAGACATTTGGACTCTGTGGGAGAGGGAGAGGGTAGGATGATTTGGGAGAATGGCATTGAAACATGTATAATATCATGTAAGAAATGAATCGCCAGTCTAGGTTTGATGCAGGATACAGAATGCTTGGGGCTGGTGCACTGGGATGACCCAGAGGGATGGTATGGGGAGGGAGGAGGGAGGGGGGTTCAGGATTGGGAACTCATGTACACTCGTGGCAGATTCATGTCAATGTATGGCAAAACCAATACAGTATTGTAAAGTAAAATAAAGTAAAAAAAAATAAATAAATAAAAAAAGATGAATACATACACCCANCAATGTCACGGGTGGAATCCTCACACTGGCTCCTGGCAGCAGGCATATTTGGGTTTCCTTATTTTGGGGGTGTAGATGCTCAGGGAAACTCAGGGGGAATCTCTGAAATCCGAATCGCCTTGCCCATTGGATTTCTGCCACGTGACCGTTTCACAGGTGGGATTCCCACACTGGCTCCCAGCACCCACCTCTCCTGTGTCTCCTGCATTGGCAGACAGGTTCTTTACCACTAGTGCCATCTGGGAAGCCCAATAAGTATGTATTGATATCTAATTGTGATCTTAATTTTCCTTTCCCTAATAGCTTATGATGAAAGTGAAAGTTGCTCAGCCGTGTCAGACTCTTTGTGACCCCCATGGACTGAATTCTCCAGGCCAGAATACTGGAGTGGGTAAACTTTCCCTTCTCCAGGGCATCTTCCCAACCCAGGGATCAAAACCAGGTCTGCTGCATTGCAGGCAGATTCTTTACCAGCTGATCCACAAGGGGAGCCCAAGAATGCTGGTGTGGGTAGCCTATTTCTTCTGCAGAGGATCTTTCTGACCCAGGAATCAAACCGGGGTCTCCTGTGTTGCAGGCGGGTTCTTTACCAGCTCAGCAATCGGGCAATCAGGGAAGCTCCTAATAGTTTATGATGTTGAACATCTTATGTGCTTATTTACCATCTATATATATCTGTATATCTTTTTAAGTGAAACATCTCTTCAGGTCCTTTGCTCATTTCCTGATTGGTTTCTTTGTCTTTCGGTATTGCATGTTAAAGATTCTAGATATGATTCTCTTGTCATATGCATGATTTGGGAATACATTCTCCAGTCTTTACTTCATCTTCTCATATTTTTAACAAGGTATTTACCAGATTAAAAAAAATAAATTTTAAGAATTTCTATTCATCAATTTATGTTTGTAATACCCTACAACTTCACTGAACCCAATTCTAGGACTGTTTAGTATATTCTCTGAGATTCAGAATATAGACAATGTCTTACACAAGTAGAACAGTTTTATTTCTCCCTTTCTGATGTGCATATCTTTAATTTCTTATTCTTGCTTTATTGAGCTGGCTAGAACTTTGAGTACTATGTTGAACAGCAGTAGCAAGAGTGAACATCTTTACTTTGTTCTCAACCTTAGAAAAATAATTCGGGATTCATCACTACAAATGATATTAGTTGCAACATTTTGTAGATGATTTTGAATAAGTTGAAGAAGTTCCCCTCTATTCCTATATTTATGAGGGTTTGTAACAAAAAAGTATATTGAATTTTGTCAGATGCTTTTTTGCCTGAATTGATATGATCATGTGATTTTTCTTCTTTAGTTTATTGACATGACAATTTTCAAATATTGAACAGACCTTGCATCACTGGAATAACTCCCTATTGGTTACGGCTTATAATGCTTTTATATACTGCTGAAATACATTTGATAATTTCAAATGATATCATCTATACCATTTTTTTCTAGATTCAATGTATATGCATTAATGTATTTGTTTTACTGTTTCTGATTTACTTCATTTACTTTCTGGCGTACTTTAGAGAGTATGACACTCTCTGAAGAAGCTGTGGTACATATATACAATGGGATATTACTCAGTCTTAATAAAGAACAAAATTGGTTCATTGATAGAGGAAAAAAAAAGAATTTTTATGTCTATATTCATGAAGGATATAGGCCCATAACTTTCTTTTTGAGTTGTGTTTGCTTGGATTTGGTAGAAAGGCAACACTGGCTTTATAATATAAGCTAACAAAGTTTCTAAAAAATATTGTGTAGAATTGGTGTTATTTCTTCATTAAGTTTTCAGTAGAATTCTGCAGTGAAATAATCTGTACCTAGAAATTTTTTTTGAGGATGTTTAAAATTATGAGAAAAAGCAAGAGAATTCCAGAAAAACACCTACTTCTGCTTTATTGATTATGCTAAAGCCTTTGACTGTGTAGATCACAACAAACTATGGAAAATTCTTCAAGAGATAAAAATACCAGACCACCTTACCTGCCTCCTGAGAATTCTGTATGCAGGTCAAGAAGCAACAGTTAGAACTGGACATGGAACAACAGACTGGTTCCAAATAGGAAAAGGAGTATGTCAAGACTGTATATTGTGACCTGCTTATTTAACTTATATGCAGAGTACATCATGCGAAATGCCAGGCTGGATGAAGCACAAGCTGGAATCAAGATTGCTGGGAGAAATATCAATAACCTCAAATAGGCAGATGACACCACCCTTATGGCAGAAATTGAAGAACTAAAGAGACTCTTGATGAAAGGGAAAGAGGAGAGTGAAAAAGTTGGCTTAACACCAACTCAACATTCAAAAAACAAAGATCATGGCATCAGGCCCCATCACTTCATGGCAAATAGATGATGAAAGAGTGACAGTCTTTATTTTCTTGGGCTCCAAAATCACTGCAGATGGTGACTGCAGCCATGCAATTAAAAGATGCTTGCTCCTTGGAAGAAAAGCTATGACCAACAGAGACAGCATAGTAAAACGAAGAGGCATTACTTTGCCAACAAAGGTCCGTCTAATCAAAGCTATGGTTTTTCCAGTAGTCATGTATGGATGTGAGAGTTGGACTATAAAGAAAGCTAAGCACTGAAGAATTGATGGTTTTGAACTGTGGTACTGGAGAAGACTCTTGAGAGTCCCTTGGACTGCAAGGAGATCCAACCAGTCCATTCTGAAGGAGATCGGCCCTAGGATTTCTTTGGAAGGAATGACGCTAAAGCTGAAGCTCCAATACTTTGGCCACATGATGTGAAGAACTGACTACTTGGGAATGACCCTGATGCTGGGAGAGATTGGAGGCAGGAGGAGAAGGGAACGACAAAGGATGAGATGGCTTGATGGCATCAATGACTCGATGGGTTTGGGTGAACTCCAGGAGTTGGTGATGGACAGAGAAGCCTGGGATGCTGCAGTCTATGGGGTCACAAAGAATCAGACATGACTGAGCAACTGAACTGAACTGAAAATTATGCTTACTTTCCTTAATAACAATGCTGCTGCTGCTAAGTCATTTCAGTCATGTCCGACTCTGTGCGACCCCATAGACAGCAGCCCACCAGGCTCCTCTGTCCCTCGGATTCTCATGACAAGAATCCTAGAGTGGACTGCCATTTCCTTCTCCAATGCATGCATCCATGTCACTTCAGTCATGTCTGACTCTATAATAATGCTATTCAAATAATTACTTCTCTTTGGGTATGTTGTGGTAATTTCATACGGTCTGTATCAGATTTTGGCTCTTTTGATTTTCCCAGTTTTTCTGTTTTAATTTTATTGATGTCTTCTTTTATCTTTATTATTTTCTACTTCTGCTTCAGTTCAGTTCAGTTGCTCAGTCATGTCCTACTCTTTGCGACCCCATAAACTGCAGCACTCCAGACCACCCTATCCATCATCACCTAGTTCACCACCCATGTCCACTGAGTTGGTGATGCCATCTAACCATCTCATCTTCTGTCATCCCCTTCTCTTCCTGCCCTCAATCCTTCCCAGAATCAGGGTCTTTTCAAATGAGTTACCTCTTTGATGTTCACCAAAGCATCAGGTGGCCAAACTATTGGACTTTCAACCTCAACATCAATCCTTCCAAAGAACATCCAGGACTGGTCTTTTTTAGGATGGACTGGTTGGATCTCCTTGCAGTCCAAGGGACTCTCAAGTGTCTTCTCCAACACCACAGTTCAAAACCATCAATTCTTCAGCTCTCAACCCTCTTTATAGTTCAACTCTCACATCCGTACATGACTACTGGAAAAATCATAGCCTTGACTAGATGGACTTTTGTTGACAAAGTAATGTCTCTGCTTTTTACTATGCTGTCTAGGTTGGTCTTAACTTTCCTTCCAAGGAGTAAGTGTCTTTTAATTTCATGGCTGCAATTACCATCTGCAGTGATTTTGGAGCCCAGAAAAATAGAGTCAGCCACTGTTTCTCCATCTATTTGCCATGAAGTGATGGGACCAGATGCCATGAACTTAGTTTTCTGAAAGTTGAGCGTTAAGCCAACTTTTACACTCTCCTCTTTCCCTTTCATCAAGAGTCTCTTTAATTCTTCTTCATTTTCTGCCATAAGGGTGGTGTCATCTGCATATCTGAAGTTATTGACATTTCTCCCAGCAATCTTGATTCCAGCTTGCATTTCTTCCAGCCAAGCGTTTGTCATGACGTACTCTAAATATAAGTTAAATAAGCAGGGTGACAATATACAGTCTTGACATACTCCTTTTCCTATTTGGAACCAGTCTGTTGTTCCATGTCCAGTTCTAACTGTTGCTTCCTGACCTGCATACAGATTTCTCAAGAGGCAGGTCAGGTGGTCTGGTATGCAGATCACTTTCAAAATTTTCCACAGTTCATTGTGATCCACACAGTCAAAGGCTTTGGTATAGTAAATAAAGCAGAAATAGATGTTTTTCTGGAACTCTTGCTTTTTCAATAATCCAGTGGATGTTGGTAATTTGATCTCTGGTTTCTCTGCTTTTTCTAAAACCTGTTTGAACATCTGGGAATTCATGTTTTATGTATTGCTAAAGCCTGGCTTGGAGAATTTTTAGCATTACTTTAGTAGTGTGTGAGATGAGTGCAAGTGTGTGTTTGTTTGAGCATTCTTTGGCATTGCCTTTCTTGGGATTGGAAAGAAAAATTACCTTTTCCATGGCCACTGCTGAGTTTTCCAAACTTCAGGGGGAGCAACCGAGTGGAGATACCCCTCATCCCAGCTAAGAAGCAGCAGTTGCACTTTGCTGGAGCACCCGTGAAGACATACCCCACATCCAGGGTAAGAGAAACCCAAGTAAGATGTCAGGTGTTGATAGAGGGCATCAGAGGTTAGACAGACTGAAACCACAATCACAGACAACTAGCCAATCTGATCACATGGACCACAGCCTTGTCTAACTCAATGAAACTAATCCATGCCTTGTGGGGCTACCCAAGATGGACAGGTCATGGTGGTGAAGTCTGACAGAATGTGGTTCATTGGAGAAGGGAATGGCAAACCACTTCAGTATTCTTGCCTTGAGAAGCCCATGAACAGTACTTCTGCTTACTTTGAGCTTATTTTGGCCTTTTTGTGATTTCTTAAGGTGGAAGGTTACATTATTTATTTGACTTTTCCTCTTCTCAAAGTATTTAGTGATATAAATGTCTCCCTTCTTGCTGAATAGCTGAGTTTCACAAATTCTCATGTGTTCTATTTTCACTTCTATTCATTTCATTTAGTTGCTAAGGCATGTACGACTCTTGCGACCCCATGAACTGTAGACCACCAGGCTCCTCTGTCCAGAGGGGATTGCCTGGGATTCTCCAGGCAAGAATACTGGAGTGGGTTGCCATTTCCTTCTCCAACATTTATATTAAGTTCAATGTATTTCTAAAATTTCTATGAAATTTCTTCTTTTATAAAACATTTATTTATTTATTTTTGGCTGCACTGGGTCTTCACTGCTGCATACAGGCTTTTCTCTAGTTGCACCCAGCAAATGGTGTAGTTGTGGTGCATGGGTTTCTCACTGTGGTGGCTTCTCTTGTTGGAGAGCACTGGCTCTAGGGCACATAGGCTCAGTACTCATGACGCACAGGCTTAGTTGCCCCACAGCGTGTGGAATCTTCCCAGACCAGGAAACCAACCTATGCATTGGCAGGCAGGTTCCCATCCACTGGACCAATCGTCTCAACATCTGTTGCTGTTTTGTCAACTAATTCTAGGTAACATTCTAAAGCTTTTGTTGTCCTTCTATTGACTTCACAGCATCCTCATCAGAAGTAAATTCTATTTCAAGAAATCACTTTCTTTGTTCATCCGTAAGAAGAAAATTAAAATTTTATCTTTATATTATAGCAATTCAGTCACAACTTAAGAGAAGTCTGAAATTTCCTCTTTAGCCAGCAGAGTATTGAGGAGTGTGCTAGTTTTTTCTAGGTCTTGAGGTTTTCCTATCATCTCTCTGTTATTGATTTATAGTTCTGTTCTCTTGTGCTCAGAAAGCATACAATTACACTTCAGTTTCAGACCACAAAAATAAAACCAGTATTGCAGAAAAGATAGTCATATGAATATTTTTGTTTTCCCAGTACATACAAAAGTTGTGATTATGCTATTATGCAGTCACTTAAGTGCACAATAGCATTATGTCTAAAAAATGTATACACACACACACACACACATGCATATACAAATTTTAAAATATTATATTGCTAAAATGTACTGACCATCTGAGCCTTAAGCAAGTCATAATCTTTTTAATGATGGAGGATCTTACCTTGATGTTGATGGCTGCAGACTGATCAGGGTGGTGGCAGCTGAAGGTTTGGGTAGCTGTGACAATTTCTTAAAATAAGATAATAGTGAAGTCTGGTGCACAAATGATATCTTTGCAGCATGCCATACTGTTTGATAACATTTTATCCACAATAGGACTTCTTTCAAAACTGGAGTCAATTGTCTCAACATCTGTTGCTGTTTTGTCAACTAATTTTAGGTAATATTCTAAAGTTTTTGTTGTCATTCCGTTGACTTCACAGCATCTTCATCAGAAGGAAATTCTATTTCAAGAAATCACTCTCTTTGCTCATCCATAAGAAGAAAATTAAAATTTTAACTTTAGATTGCAGCAATTCAGTCACATCTTCAGGTGCCACTTCTAATTCTAGTTCTTTTATTTTCCACCACATCTGCAGTTACTTCCTCCCCTGAGGTCTTGATCCCCTCAAAGTCTTCCTTGAGGGTAGGGATCAACTTCTTCCAAACTCCTGTTAATGTTTATATTTTGACCTCTTCCAATGAATCACAAATATTCTTAAGGGCATTTAGAATGATGAGTCCTTTCTAGAGATTTTCAATAGACTTTGCCCAGATCCACTGTCCATGGCAGCTACAGCATTATGAGATGTATTTCTCAAATAATAAGACTTGAAAGTTGAAATTACTTTTTGATTAATGGGCTGCAGAATAGATATTGTGTTAATAGGCATGAAAATAACATTCATCTCATTGTACATCTCCACCAGCATTCTTGGGTGACTAGGTGCACTGTTGATGAGCAGTAATATTTTCAAAAGGATCTTTTTTTACTGAACAGTAAATCTCAGCAGTGGGCTTAAAATATTCAGTAAACCATGTTGTAAACAGACGTGTTGTTTTCTGGGTTTTGTTGTCCCATTTAGAGCACATAGGCCAAGTTAGCAGAGTAGATTCAGCATAATTCTTAAGGGTCCCAGGACTTCCAGAATGATAAATGAACATTGGCTTTAAGTCACCAGATACTTTAGCCCCTAACAAGAGAGTCAGCCTGTCCTTTGGAGCTTATAAGTCAGGCACTGACTTCTCCTCTCTAACTATGAATTTTAGATGACCTCTTCCAATAGATAGCTGTTTCATCTACATTGCAAATCAGTTGTTTAGTGTTGCCGCCTTCCTTAGTTATCTTAGCTAGATCTTCTGGGTAACTTGCTGCAGCTTCTATATCACAACTTAGTGGTTCATACTTTATATTATGGAGATGGCTTCTTTCATGCATATGAGAATGGTTTCCCTTTCATTTCAGAATATTTTCACTGGGTATACAACTCTGGGTTTAAAATATTTTTCTTTTAGTATTGGAAAAATGTTGCACCATTTCCTCCTGGCCTCCGTGGTTTCTGATGTGAAATGAAATCTTTGAACATTTGAATTGTTTTCCTCCTACACGTATGCATCATTTTCCTCTGATTGCTTTCAAGATGTTTTCCTTGTTTTTCAGTTTCTATTGTTTTACTATGGTGTGACTTGGCATAGACTAATTTGGGTTTATCCTGCTTGAGGTTTTCCTCCATTTAATGAATCTCAATGTTTATAGTGTTCGATGTTTACAAAATTTTCAGATAGTAATTCTTCCACTCACATTATATTCTTCTGGGACTCTAAAGACACGGAGATTGAAATTATTTTTCTTATAGTCTCAAATGTCCATGAGGTTTTATTTTTATTTTTTCAATCTGTTTTTCCCTATATTGTTCATACTGAGTAATTTCTTCTCTTCTGTCATCAAATTCATTGATTTTTTTCAGTCTCCTTCTTACTCTGCTGTTGGGCTACTCCTGGGTTTTGGTATAAGTGACTTGTTTATTGAAACTTGGATATTTTGGTTATCATGTTATGAAACTGTGGATCTTATTTAAACTTTCTATTTTAACTAGCTTCCTTTGACATCACTTTTGCAGGGGAAGAAGGGCAGCGACCTCATTCCTGTCAGATGGGAGAAAAATACAGATTTATTACTTGGCCTCCACTGATGCCTGAGGAAATGACTATCCTTTATGGCAGGCTATTTGTGGGAGTACCAGAGGCCATCAGGCCTCTCGTACATCCCTAGCTGGGAAGGAGTGGGACATCTTGTTACTGACCCTCCTGTGACCTCCACTGAAACTATGTGTGGATGTGGCCTTCATACCACTGAACATCTGAGAAAGTCGTGATTTTTATCTAGGCTGTTTCTGATGCTAGCCCCGTATGGAGGGGTAGAGCGGCTTCCTCAGCACTGAATGAGTCAAAGTGGAAGTCTAGGCTCCCTGTATGGTCTCCACTGACACTGTGGGGGAGTGGTGAGCTGGCTCGCTGCTTGGCCGTCCTGACACCACTCTGGTAGGGGAAGAGTAGTTGGAATGCAAGTGAGGAAACCTAGACTCTTCATTCTATATTTGCTGGTGATGGAGGTGTTGGGGGTCTCACTTTATTTCTTTTTTTCAAGTTTGTAATGTGTGGCCACAGTAGTGTGTTTATTTTCTAAAAGTTTTTGTTCTGGCAAGGTTCTAATTCTTTGCCTAGAAATAAAGTTTTCTTTCGTGGTTTTTCTGTCACAGTTGTTGTTTCTGGGTTTCCAGCATCTCCAGTTTTTAGTCTGGGATATATGAGGCAAAAATAAAATTCAAGTAACTAACTGTCATGTTACCTTTGCTGAGTTTTAAGCTGTGCTTAGCAAAAGAAATACAGGAACATTTATCTATCCCATCATTCAAGAGATGGAAATCATCAACTGAATAAGATTGACTGACCAAAAATACCAAGGTAATTCAATAGGGAAAAGATAATCTTTCCAATAAATGGTGCTGGAACAAATGGACATCAAAATAAAAACTAAACCTTGGCCCTTACAACACTGTATACAAAAATTAACTCAAAATTGACATTAGACTGAAATTTAAGAGTTCAAATTACAATATTTCTTGAAGAAAAACAAAGACAATGTTATGTTGGTGTTGGTGGTGGTGTTCAGTTGCTAAGTCATGTCCAGCCTTTTGAGACTTCCTGGATTGCAGCTTGCCAGGCTCCCCTGTCCTTCACTATCTCCTGGAGTTTGATCAGACTCATGTCCATTGATAGTCAGTGATGCTATCTAACCATCTCATCCTCTGCCACCATCTTCTCCTATTGCCTTCAATCTTTCCCACAATCGGTATCTTTTCCAATGAGTCCACTTTTTGCATCAGGCTGCCAAAGTATTGAAAATTTAGTTTCAGCATAAGTCTTTCCAATGAATATTCAGGACTTAATTCCTTTAGGATTGACTGTCCTTGCAGTCCAAGGGACTCTCAAGAGTCTTATCCAGCACCACAATTCAAAAGCATCAGTTCTTTGGCATTCATCTTTCTTTATGGTCCATCTCTCACATCCATACATGACTACTGGAAAAACTGTAGATTTGACTGTATGTACCTTTGTCAGCAAAATGCTGTTTTGCTTTTTAATATGCTGTCTAAGTTTGTCATAGCTTTCCTTCCAAGGGGAAAGCATCTTTTAATTTCATGATTGGAGTCACCATCCACAGTTGATTTTGGAGCCAGAAAATATAAAATCTGTCACTGCTTCCACTTTTCCCCCTTCCATTTGCCATGAAGTGGTGGGACCAGATGTCATGATCTTGTTTTTTGAATGTTGAGTTTTAAGCCAGCTTTTTCACTCTTCTCTTTTACCCTCATCAAGAAGCTCTTTAGTTCCTCTTCACTTTCTGTCATTAGAGTGGAGAATATTTCAGTAATTGTGAATTTGAGATTTAGTGGATACAATACAAAAGTCCAAATGATAAAAGAAAAAAAATCAGTAAGTTGTTTTTATTCAAAGTTTTTTTTTTAATTTATTTATTTTAATTGGAGGCTAATTACTTTACAATATTGTATTGGTTTTACCATACATATTCAAAGTTTTTAAAAATTTTTGCTCGTCAAAGATACAGTCAAAAAATGAAAAGTTCATCCAAGTCTTCACAGACTTGTATCTAAAAATCTTTTATTTACTATATACAGAACTCATAACTTAATAAGAAAAGACAAACATCCCAATTAAAAGTGAGCAAAATATTTGAGCATATACTTCACCAAGGAAGATACACAAATGGCCAACATCCACATGGAAAGATACTCAGCATCATAAATCATAGAGAAATGCAAGTAAATATTACACAGAGATAGTACTACATACTCACTATAAGAGCAAAAATAGAGGGAACTGATCACAGCAACTGTAGGCAGGCTGTGAAGCAACCAGAACTCCTCATACATTGCCAATTAGAATGAAAAATGAAATAACCACTTTGGAAGACATTCTGGCTATTTCTTTAAAAACTTCAATATGCCTGATCCCTATGACCCAGAAATTCAACTCCTGGGCATTTACCCAAGAAGAATGAAAGCAAATGCTCACAGAAAGAAAATGCAGAAACATTCATAGAAGCTTGTTTATAATAGACCTAAAGTTGAAATAACCCAAATGCCCATAAAGAAGTGAACAGATAAAATAATGGTGCATCCATATGACAAAATGGAGGTGAAGTTGCCTTCGTAGGAAAGGGGGAATTTATTGCTAGAAGAGGCAAGAGGAGGTTTACCAAGAAACATGAAGGCCTTTCTGTGGATGGATATGCTCATAATATAAATTTAGCTTGTTTTATCATCCTCATCAATTTGTACAAATTAAATTTGTGCAGCTTAATATCAGTTTATTATACCTCAATAATACCAACTATAACATAGTTGTGTGTTTGGACTGAGGATTAAAATGTGACAACATGCAAAGAAACTAACTAAATGTTTCATGCCTCTTTTGATTTTATTCTCCTCCTCCTCCGCTCCTTCTTCCCCTCTCTCTCTCTACTGGAGATTCAGTAAAGTACAAGAACGTAGTTTCCTTTCCTTATTGTGGGATCTGACAGAATGGTCTGAATACCACAGATATTACATCAAAGCTGAAACAACTATGTCAGTGAGAGCTCATTTGTTATATTGGTTTATAACAAGAGTCACAGAGTAAGCAAAACATCACTGTTAGGACTTAGTCCTTTATTAAATCATTTTAATTTAAGAACTTCTGCTTCCTTTTTCTCACTTTTAATTCCTTTCTGCTGACTTAACTTCCTGAAATACTCATCTTCATTTTTCTTCCCATTTCTACATCTATGCTGCTAGGTTCTATTGGGGCTTGTCTTGAAATCCTTTTAAATTACTCATTCTTGATCTATTTTCCACAGGCTTGTCACAGTAGACTTTAAACAAATAACATTTAACCTTACAAAATGGTGCTAATATCTTATTCACTGCCATACAGCCTTTTGTACCATCCGATTCATTTTTCTCTTTTTTGGGTTGTCCTCTCTTGGCTGTTCTCTACTTCCTAGTGAAGCATCAGATGAATATGCAGATGCCCTTTGAAACCACAGAAAACAGCAGCAACGTGGGAGGAAGGACAATGACTCATTGGCCCGTGAATATCAAGTTCTAAAAAACCAAATGAGTTTGCTTTTTAATACATTAAGTTTGTCATAGCTTTCCTTCAAAAGAGTAAGTGTCTTTGCATTTCATGGCTGCAGTCACCATCTGTAGTGATTTTGGAGCCCAAGAAAATAAAGTCTGACACTGTTTTCACTGTTTCCCCATCTATTTCTCATGAAGTGATGGGATCAGATGCCATGATCTTAGTTTTCTGAATGTTGAGCTTGAAGTCAACTTTTTCACTCTCCTCTTTCACTTCCATCAAGAGGCTCTTTAGTTCTTCTTCTGTTTCTGCAATAAGGGTGGTGTCATCTGCATATCTGAGGTTATTGATATTTCTCCCAGGAATCTTGATTCCAGCTTGTGCTTCTTCCAGTCCAGCGTTTCTCATGATGTACTCTGTATGTAAGTTAAATAAGTAGGTTGACAATATACAGCCTTGATGTATTTATTCCTTTTCCTATTTGGAACCAGTCTGTTGTTCCATGTCCAGTTCTAACGGTTGTGCCCTGACCTGCATACAGATTTCTCAAAAGGCAGGTCAGGTGGTCTAGTATTCCCATCTCTTTCAGAGTTTTCCACAGTTTGTTGTGATCCACACAGTCAAAGGCTTTGGCATAGTCAATAAAGAAGAAATAGATGTTTTTCTGGAACTCTCTTGCTTTGTTGATGATCCAACAGATGTTGGCAATTTGACCTCTGGTTTCTCTGCCCTTTCTAAATCCAGCTTGAACATCTGAATGTTCTCAGTTCATGTATTGTTGAAGCCTGGCTTGGAGAATTCTGAGCATTACTTTACTAGCATGTGAGATGAGTGTAATCGTGTGGTAGTTTGAGCATTCTTTGGCATTGCCTTTCATTGGGATTGGAAGGCAAATTGACCTTTTCCAGTCCTGTGGCCACTGCTGAGTTTTCCAACTTTGCTGGCATATTGAGTGCAGCACTTTCACAGCATCATCTTTCAGGATTTGAAATGGTTCAGCTGGAATTCCATCACCTCTACTAGCTTTGTTCATAGTGATGCTTCCTAAGGCCCACTTGACTTCACACTCCAGAATGTCTAGAAAGTGATCACACCATCGTGAGTATCTGGGTCATGAAGATCTTTTTTGTATAGTTCTTCTATGTGTTCTTGCCACCTCTTCTTAATATCTTCTGCTTCTATTAGGTCCATACCATCTCTGACCTTTATTTTGCCTATCTTTGCATGAAATGTTCCCTTTAGTTCAGTTCAGTGTATCTCTAATTGTCTTGAAGAGATCTCTAGTCTTTTCCATTCTATTGTTTTCCTCTATTTCTTTGTACTGATCACTGAGGAAGGCTTTCTTATCTCTCCTTGCTATTCTTTGGAATTCTGCATTCAAATGGGTATATCTTCCCTTTTATCCTTTGCTTTTCACTTCTCTTTTCTCCTCAGATAACCATTTTGCCTTTTTGCATTTCTTTTTCTTTGGGATGCTCTTGATCCCTGCCTCCGATACACTGTTACAAACCTCCATCCATAGTTCTTCAGGCACTCTATCAGATCTATATTTCAATTTAAAAAATCAGCTATACTTCAATTTAAAAAAAAAAAAAGAAAGAAAAAAAGTTACTTTCTCTGGAACGACAGTAGGACCATCTGAGTCCAGGTTCATTTCAGACCTTTCTAAAGATTTCAAAAGATGGATAAAGGCTACATCATATGAGTATATTTAATGACCTGTAGAAAGTCTTAACTCATTATTTAAAAATCATATAAAGAATTCTATGTAAAATTCTGAAAGTGACCTCAAGTCACTTGTGAGAGACTATAACTCAATTGGGGTCCCTCCTAGATCTCCTCTATCCTAATTTAATTACAAACTTTTTGACTTAAAACTGTTTCTTGTTGCTTGTGATAATGATCAAATCATTGGGCATTTGCTTAAATCACTTAATGACCATATCTGTCAATGTTACATACCACACCTATTGCCTTTCTTTATTTAAAAAGCATGAGACTTAATTGGATAACTCTCAGAAAAATGCCACATTAACAACAAACTTAACACCCTTCCAAAAGAAGTGATCTCTTCATTTCTGTATTCCAGTGCCTGGTACAGAGTCTGGAAGAAGCAGGACTCAATCAGTATTTAGTAAGGGGAATTAATGAAACAAATTCATGAATCACAACTTTGATTCATTATCATAATCCTTCTAGTGGCCTGTCTTCATGATGCTTGTCTGAGCTTCATGATCTTTTGGTTCTTGTTCCAAAGCACCAGGTGGAGGCTGATTTAAATGTTTCCAGAGGTCTCTGATGATTCTGAGATTCCACATTTCCAAGACACAAACAGAGAAAAGATCAAACAGCAAATGAGAAAAACAGAGAACCAAGAGGAAGGGGCATGAGGAAGAAGGGGAAGGAAAAAAAGACCTAAGACAGGGGAAAAGGGGGCACTGAACTCAAGAGATTGATTGGAAGAGGAAAGGAAAGGTAAAGACAGGATGAGAAGAATGCTTGAAGGATGAGAAGTTGAAATTTGATATAGGGTCTGTTCACTTCAGTTCAGTTGCACTTTCTGACTCTTTGTGACCCCATGACTGCAGCACGCCAGGCTTCACTGTTCATCACCAACTCCTGGAGCTTGCTCAAATTCATGTCCATCGAGTCAGTGATGCATCCAACCATCTCATCCTCTGTCATCCCCTTCTCCTCCTGTCTTCAGTCTTTCTCAGCATCAGAGTCTTTCCTAAAGAGTCAGTTATTCACATCAGGTGGCCAAAGTATTGGAGTTTCAGCTTCAGCATCAGTCCTTCCAATGAACACCCAAGACTGGTTTCCTTTAGGATGAACTGGTTTGATCCCCTTACAGTCCAAGGGACTCTCAAGAGTCTTCTCCAACACCATGGTTCTAAAGCATCAATTTTTTGGTGCTCAGCTTTCTTTATAGTTCAACTCTCATATCCATGCATGACTACTGGAAAAACCATAGCTTTGACTAGATGGACCTTTGTCAGCAAAGTTACATCTCTACTTTTTAATATGCTGTCTCTGTTGGTCATAGCATTTTTTCCAAAGAGCAAGCATCTTTTAATTTCATGGCTGCAGTCACCATCTGCAGTGATTTGGGGGCCCAAGAAAATAAAGTCTGTCACTGTTTCCACTGTTTCCCCATCTATTTGACATGAAGTGATGGGACCAGATGCCATGATCTTTGATTTCTGAATATTGAGTTTTAAGCCAGCTTTTTCACTCTTCTCTTTCACTTTTATCAAGAGGCTCTTCAGTTCTTCTTCACTTTCTGCCATAAGGGGATACGGGGCCAAGGAAAATAAAAAATCAGATGGGTGGTTTAGGAAGAAACCAGTGGGTGACTGGGTAATGGAAATGTCCCATTGGCTCCTAAGTAGACTAGGGTTTCTCATTAGTTCTATTTCAAAGGCTAGCAGCACAGCAGAATAATGTGTTCTCTTTGCCTTAGATGCCACTTACAGCCTGACCCAAATGAAACAAAGAGGAGGAATGAGACTCTTTCCCCTTGAGTTACATTTTACCTAACCCTGGCTCATAGCCCAGATCTTAGAAATAGGTCATCTTTGATAAAGCAATACAGCCTGCAGCCGTAGAACACATCTGAGGATCTGGCTAAACTAGAGGGATACAAAGCAAAAACAATAGGTATATGCAGTCAGTCATTCAATCAATCTGTATCCTTCAAGTAGTTCAGGGCACTGCTTCCTTTGAATAAATTCAGAAAGAAGTGCTCCGGCTCCTACTTCAACTCAGGCATAGGGAGGTGGAAGGTCAACCTAAAGTTTTTACAGTTACTGATGAAAGTGGAAAAGGAAGTCAAGGTCCTCAATTCTAAGCTGTGTTTTTTATTCCCTTTTCTTTTCTTTCTTTCACTTTTCTTCCATCCTTCCCGCTTTTCCTTCCTTTCCTCCTTCTTTCCTTGTGGCCTTTCTCTTCTTTTTAAAATTAACCAATTCTGTCTCATCACAAACTCATGCTCAGTTTAAAATCACCACCGTCAATTTATCCACTTCATGAAGGAATTTTGAGATATCACCCTTGACTCCATGTTACCACCAGGCAGATTCCTTCTCAGTGTTGTTGTGGAATATGCAATCTAAATTATCCTTGTGCTCCAGAAGCTGGTGTGAAAAACATGTTGAAAACCGAGGGTGAACAGTCCCACTCCAGTCCTGCCTGTTTATACCCTGCTGTGTGGAGGGAAGATTTATTCTTTGAAGTAGATGTTACTCATGAGACCAAATCCTTGATTGAATGAGAGGTGGGGAGAAAAGATGGGAAGTGTTATGCTGATGATCAGTTACCTGAGCACTGAGAAACTAGTTGATCTACATTTTGTTTGCCACTTTCTATAGTTTTTATGCTTCCCATTGGCCATTTTTATCCAATGTCATTATCAAAGACATCGTTTCCTTGCCCTACTTCTATATCAATGCAAATCAATAAATGTTTACTGATTCTCTCTTCTATCTAGGACTCTGTTATGCTGATTTTGTGGTGAATAACTGAGATAAACATAAGAAGTTCTCTGTTTTTGGAGTATCAGAAACAAATTCCAAATGCAAATTTCTGGTGGATCAAATTAAATTTAAATAAAGAACAAAAAAACTTTTGAATTTTCACTTCTGGTAAAAAAGTCTAAAATTTTTTGAAAAGACTTAAAAGGAAATGATAGTTTTCAGTGATCATAGCACTGCTGCTCATTCTAATATCATGTTTCTTTGTGGTGTCTACCAGAGAACTGGCCCAAATCTTAAAAGCTGAGAATGACTCTGTGGAGAGGCTCACTTAACATCATCTCCCCACTACAGTCTCACTCATCCACCACTACTACAAAAGGGCAACTTTGCTGGCAGAGGAACATGTTTACCTGTTGCAGATAGTGTGGGTGGAGAAAAGCATCCCTATTAACAGAGCAGACATTGCTGGTGCCGCCATTTCCCCCTCCTTGTCTTTCCTGCCATGCAGCTGAGATGCATAGAGCCTGGCAACACTCTTGTGACCATGAGAGAAAAGCCAAGAGAATGACAGAGACACAAACTGTGACCTGGAAATTCTGAACCATTGTCAGCAGCTGTCTACTTCCAGATTCCTTTTCCATTGAGAAAAAAAAAAATTCTTAATTTGTTTAAAAAAAAATGTTAAGGGCAATGCTCTGTAAATGGCTTAGTACAATCACTCTTAAACTAGACTTCCAAGCATTAAATACCAACATCATAATGTTCATGGATCTGTGTGAAAAGTCAGAATTTCTTTTAGTGATTCAGAATTCCAGTATTTTCAATATTACTGACATTTTCCCCTTTATTTCAAAATAATCTCACACTGGAAAAATACTTACATTTGTAATTTCTTCCTAAACTGATTTATGCAGTCTCAATTAAAATCCCAGCAAATTTCCTGAAGGTCGTTGATAATATAATTCTGAAATCTAAATGGCAATGAAGAGTCAAGAACAGTTAGGACACTAAAAACAAACCAAAAAAAATGAGGGAGAATTTCCTTTTAATTTACTATAAAGCTGAAGTAGTTAAGAAGGAGGATAGACAAACTAATGAAGCAGAATAGACAGGCGAGAAATAAACCAATGTATATTGTAACACTTGATTTTTGAAAACCTGGTATACCAAACAATGAAAAAATGATCGTATTTTAAATAAACGGTGCTGTCAACTACATATCCTTTGGAAGAAAAAATTAAAGTTGACCCTACCAACACAAGAATCAAGTTTCAGTATATTGTAGACCTAAGTAGAGAAGACAAAACAATAAATCATCAAGAAAGCAATAAAAAAAGATGTTTTCATGAACTTGGGGGTGGGATAATATTTCCTAAGTAGGACACAAAAAGGACTAATCATACAGGAAAAGACTGATAATTCAAAGTACAATCAGATTGAGTGAAAAAGCAAGCCAAAGACTGAGAGAAGATATTTGTAATTCATGTAGCCCACAAAATAATCATACCCAGAATATCAAAAGCACTCCTAACAAATCAATAAGAAGACAGATGAGTCAAGTGAAAAATAGTAAAGTGATTCACACTGGGATTTCCCAAAAGATTTATTGTTCCAAATGGACAGTAATGTATGAAAAGGTTCTCAACTTTTCTAGTAACCAGGGAAGTGCAAATTGATAGAAAAGAGGTTGATCATAAGTGTTGAGGAGGATATGGAGCATAAATTATCATCAGATTGGAAACTATCTGGCATCATTTCTTTGAGCTGGAAATAAGTATTCACTATGGCTAGTGACTATTTTGGAGAGCAAATGGAGGCTCTAACCAGTTAGGATGTCAGGACAGCAGGCAGAAGTCAGGACTGTCCCAGGTAAATCAGGCTGTATGTGCACATCAGTTGTGGTGTTTTCTCTCACCACATTCTGTAGTAATGCCACTCATAGAAACATCAAAACACAGGCTCAAAAGGTGGAGTGTAAATAAAAGCTCAGAACTGGGTACAATTCAGACATCCATCCACTTAGAATGTATACCTAAATCGTGGTGTATTTACACAGTAGAATACTATAGTAATGAATCAATGAACTAGTTACAGAATGAGCTCACATCATGTTGAAGGGGGAAATGCAGACACGAAAAAGAGCTTACAGTGTAATTTCAGACAACACAAACTATAACGCAAAAAATTAGGACAGTGTTAATGCATTTGGCAGAACCACAGCTCCCCAAGGATGTCCATGCCCTAAAGTTCCAACATCTGTGCATATATAAATATGGCTAAAGGGACACTGTGGATCTGGTTAAGGTTAAGGAGCCCCAGGTGGGGATATTTTCCTGAATTATTCCACGGGCCCAATATAATTGCACACACAGAACACAGAAGTCGCTCAGTCGTGTCCGATTCTTTGCGACCCCATGGACTGTAGCCCACCAGGCTCCTCGGTCCATGGGATTTTCCAGGCATGAATACTGGAGTGGGTTGCTGTTTCCCTCTCCAATATAATTGCAAGGGTCCTAAAACATGAAAAAAAGGAGGCAACCGAGTCAGAATCAAAGAGGTTGCAACAGAAAGAGTCAGAATGATGTCATGTGAGAAACAGTCAACTGAACATGGCAATGGCTTTACACATGAAGAAGGAACTATGACCCAAGGAATGCAAGTGGCCTCTAGAAGTTGGAACAGGAAAGAAATGGATCCTCCCCTAGAGCCGCCAGACAGGAAGGTCGTTCTCCCAACACCGTGATTTTAGGACTTCTGATCTTCATAACTATAAGATAACAAACTTGTGCTATTTCAAGCCACGGTGTTTGTTATGATCTATTATAATAGCAATAGAAAACTAAGTAGAGCATTATTTCTGAAGGAGGGAAGGTACGGGAAGGCGGGTTGGGGTGTTGTGGAAGCACTCTATTTTTGGATTTAGGTGCTCCTGAGAAACTTTTGTTGAATCCTACATTTGTTTTGTGTGTGCTTTTTCCCAAGTGTGTTGTCTCTGTCCCTCTGTCTCTCTCTCTCACACATACACACATATACACACAAACATTCCGCTACTTAATGAGGAAAAGAGGCAAGCTACTCAGAGCCCCTGCCATGAGAGGCTCACTGCCTGAGGCACATATTCCATGCCTAGTAAGACACAGTTTCCTTTAAATTAGATGAAAGCAGCTCAAACCTGCCTCATAGACAGAAGAGTGTGGATGCCTCACTTCAGCGCCTCCAGCAAATGACTACCTCATAAGAAGATCCAGATAATGCTGTTAAAGTGCTGCACTCAACATGCCAGCAAATTTGGAAAACTCAGCAGTGGCCACAGAACTGGAAAAGGTCAGTTTTCATTACAATCCCAAAGAAAGGCAGTGCCAAAGAATGCTTGAACTACTGAATAATTGCACTCATTTCACATGCTAGCAAAGTAATACTGAAAATTTTCCAAGCCAGGCTTCAGTAGTATGTTATCTGAAAATTTCCAGATGTTCAAGCTGTATTTAGAAAAGGCAGAGGTACCAGAGATCAAACTGCCAACATCTGTTGAATCATAGAAAAAGCGAGAGAATTCCAGAAAAACATCTACTTCTGCTTCATTGACTATGCTAAAGCCTTTGACTGTGTGGATCACAACAAACTGCAGAAAACTCTTAAAGAGATGGGAATACTAGACCATCTCACTTGCCTCCTGAGAAACCTGTATGCAGGTCAAGAAGCAACATTTAAAACCGGCCATGGAACAACGGACTGGTTCCAAACTGGGAAAGAAGTACGTCAAGGCTGTATGCTACTGCTGCTGCTGCTAAGTCACTTCAGTCGTGTCCGACTCTGTGTATTGTCACCCTATTTATTTAACTTATATATGGAGTACACCATGAGAAACGTTGGATGAAGCATAAGCTGGAATCAAGATTGCCAGGAGAAATATCATTTACCTCAGATATGCAGATGACACCACCCTTATGGCAGAAAGCCAAGGGGAACTAAAGAGTCTCTTGATGAAAGTGAAACAGGAGAGTGAAAAAGCTGGCTTAAAACTCAACATTCAAAAAACAAAAATCATCCTTGCTCAAATTCATGTCCATTAAGTCGGTGATGCCATCCAATGGACACAGTGACAGACTTTATTTTCTTGGGCTCCAAAATTACTGCTAAAGGTCACTGCAGTCGTGAAATTAAAAGACACTTGCTCCTTGGAAGAAAAATCATGACAAGCCTAGACAGTGTATTGAAAGACAGAGACATTACTTTGCCAACAAAGATACNAAAAACAAAAATCATCCTTGCTCAAATTCATGTCCATTAAGTCGGTGATGCCATCCAATGGACACAGTGACAGACTTTATTTTCTTGGGCTCCAAAATTACTGCTAAAGGTCACTGCAGTCGTGAAATTAAAAGACACTTGCTCCTTGGAAGAAAAATCATGACAAGCCTAGACAGTGTATTGAAAGACAGAGACATTACTTTGCCAACAAAGATACATATAGTCAAAGCTATGGTTTTTCCAGTGGTCATGTATGGATGGGACAGTTGGACCATAAAGAAGGGTGAGCACCAAAGAATTGTTGCTTTTGAAATGCTGTGTTGGAGAAGACTCTTAAATGTCCCTTGGATGGCAAGGAGATCAAACCAGTCAATCCTAAAGGAAATCAGTCCTGAATATTCGTTGGAAGGACCCATGCTGAAGTTGAAGCTCCAATACTTTGGCCACCTTATGTGAAGAGCCAATTCACTGGAAAAGACCTTGATGCTGGGAAAGATTGAAGGCAGGAGGAAAAGGGAATGACAGAGGATGAGATGGTTGGATGGCATCACCGACTCGATGGACATGAGTTTGAGCAAGCTCTGAGAGTTGGTGATGGACAGGGAAACCTGGTGTGCTGCAGTCGGTGGGGTCGCAAGGAGCTGGACATGACTGAGTGACTAAACATCAACAAAGAAGATCCAGAGTCTTGTCTTTCTGTTTTGAATTGGCTCCTCTGTGTAGGAAGTCAAGTTGAAGTGCGCCTCACACATTAACTCCCAATGGCCAACACAAGAGTGTGGATATTTTCATTTACTTACTTATTTATTGACTGTACTGGGTCTTTGTGCTGCATGGGGGTTTTCTCTAGCTGTGGCAGTTGAGAGCTATTCTGAGTTGTGGTGCTCGGGCTACTCATTGACCGAGCAATGAGGTTTCTTTTGTTGAGGCTCAGNTAAACATCAACAAAGAAGATCCAGAGTCTTGTCTTTCTGTTTTGAATTGGCTCCTCTGTGTAGGAAGTCAGTTGAAGTGCGCCTCACACATTAACTCCCAATGGCCAATACAAGAGTGTGGATATTTTCATTCACTTACTTATTTATTGACTGTACTGGGTCTTTGTGCTGCATGGGGGTTTTCTCTAGCTGTGGTAGTTGAGGGCTATTCTGAGTTGTGGTGCTCGGGCTACTCATTGACCGAGCAATGAGGTTTCTTTTGTTGAGGCTCAGGGGCTCTGAAGCACTGGATCAGTAGTTGTGACTCACAAGCTTAGCTGCCCCATGGCATGAGGGAGCCTCCCCACAGACCGGGGATCAGACTCACAGGACTTTTTACCACTGAACCATCAGGGAAGCTCTTGGAATTTTTTTTCCCACTTTGGAATCTTTTACAGGAAATCAGCACTTAAATCTCAGTTTAGCAACAAATAGTAACTGCACGGTGTTTGCCACACCAGTTTCTAAAAACCTGGCTTTGTGAAAATTACCTGACTCATGTACATTCCACATAGAAGATACCAAACAGGAAGGATCATAAGAGGCCATTCTTATGAATCAGAGGAAGGCATACAAACAGGAACAAGAAAGCATTATGCCACAGCCACTGGCCCATTGAAATAAACTCAAAATATAAAAATTATAAACATTCAGATAGGACATGAGATATTGTGTATTGATAACAATAAAGGAATTCTCTGGCCTAGCATAATTCTCTTGGGAATTTAAGAAGCGTATTTTACAGAAGACTTAAAAAGGATGGGAGGTCTTTTCATTTGCAGCCAAATGTTTCCTACATATCATCCTGGTGCCCTGCTGAGTGTTGTCAGTACGTGCATGAAATGACCGGGCTGACCCATTGCTTCTGTTGGGAACTAATTACAGGTGAGGAAAGTTGGGGATTCAAACTCTTCATCACATTTACTCCCACAGAACAAGGTCAACATATAATAGTGAAAAAATGGATGCCATTTGCGATATAATGAAATGCAGTGGGGAAAAGAAAAACCTGATACTAATCAATTGCATCATTTCAGTTAAATAAAATATGCACATCTAGTACACAAAAGCTAGGAAAAAAGCATAACTGAGATGAGTAGCATCTGAATTAGGAGATGGCAGATGATTAGTTTTTATCATTTTGACACTTCCTGAAATTTTCTTATATTGATTTTACAGTCAAATAAACATAAAAGATGTATTGCTTTATAAAGAGATGTTATCATAAGATTTATTTCAGTAACAAGCTCCCCATTTGCAAAATAATTTAATGGCAAACATTTAAATTAAAAAAACAGCATTTAAGGTGTGCATATATCACATACAATAAGGGGTATATGTCCCCTGCCAGGTCTATAAACAGAGACTCTGACAGGAGTAATACTCTAGCCATTACACACTTTGCTGTTAAGTTCCAGAGCTTCAATATGTTGTTTGGGATTTGGGGGAAAGACATCTGCTTATCTTGGCTTGGCCTGTTCTCTCTATTTTTGGTGCTTAGGAGAGAATTAGGGACTGTATCATTTGCGACATACACAGAGAAAAATGTGCTTTTATTGCCAGCAAGGGAGCTGGGAAATTTTCTGTAAGCACTCTAGTCCAAAAGGGAAAAAGTCCTGTATGATACACACTATATGCTCTGACTACCTGTAGAATTCAAAAGGGACAAAAGGACTCAAGTCAGCAGAAGGGCTTTGTAACGCACAGCAAGCTCCGTAAATATGTTGACACTTCTCTGCAGGGAAATGAAGACAGCCCTGTGGAGAGGCATTTCCTGCTCACCCTCTCTATTCAATGGCCTGATGTTATTTTTTATTGACTGTGTGGAGGCTAATGGCATGATTGCCTTGAGGAAATCAGGAGCATAATGTGGAGGATGGGGAACTAATTGGCCAATATGCAAGCAAAGTGCCTATGGCCAGCTCCTTCCTAAACAGCCAGAAGATTGACCACAAATCAAAAAGAAAACAGTTCAGGAATTTCTAGGTCCCTTTAAAAATACAGGGAAAGCAGTGGTAGCTTAATGAGCACCAGCCAACTATTTTAGATCTGAGGGATTTCCTTCTTAGAGGTAGATTCAGTGAAATGATGTGAAAATGTAGACTTTGTCAGGGTGGGCTGGTTGGGTGCTGTGTTCCTCAGTTCCTCACAAGCTCCCAGCTGAGGCTGTATTATGAAGATGTTAAGTAGGAGCTTGAAAAACAGTCATAATACTAAACAAGAATTTTTTAAAATAATGTTTTTCTTATGGAGAAAAAAAATGAAGATATTTTGAAAATGTGCTTAAACACAAAAAATGAAGAGAATTAAAAACCCAGGAGTGGGATTGCTGGATCGCATGGTAGTTCTACTTTGAATCCTCTGAGGAACCCCCATACTGTTCTCAGTAGGGTCTTCTTCTTTTTTTTAATATTTACTTGGCTGCATCGGAGAAGGCAATGGCACCCCACTCTAGTACTCTTGCCTGGAAAATCCCATGGACGGAGGAGCCTGGTGGGCTACAGTCCATGGGGTCGCTAAGAGTCGGAGACGACTGAGCGACTTCACTTTGATTTTCACTTTCATGCATTGGAGAAGGAAATGGCAACCCACTTCAGTGTTCTTGCCTGGAGAATCCCAGGGATGGGGGAGCTGCCATCTATGGGGTCGCACAGAGTCGGACACGACTGAAGCAACTTAGTAGTAGTAGTAGTGGCTGTATCAGGTCTTAGTTGCAGCATGTGGAATCTTTTGCTACATCATGAAAAGCTTTTGTTACAGCACACTGATACTCTGGTTGTGGCTTGCGGGCCCAGTAATTAAGGCTTGCAGGCTTAGTTGATTGTAAGCAAGTGGGATCTTAGTTCCCCAACCAGGAATCAAATCTGTGTCCCCTGCATTACAAGGTAGACTCTTAACCACTGGACCACCAGGGAAATCCCTCTCCACAGGATGTTGAAGAGATTTCTACACACCATGTTCACTGCAGCACTGTTTACAACAGCCACAGTGTGGAAACAACCTAAATGCCCATCAGCAGATGGGTAGATAAAGAAAATGTGGTATATAGATACATGGAGTATTATCCAGCCTTAAAAAATAAGGAAATTCTGCAGTATGTAACCACAAGGATGAAACTTGAGGACACTATGCTCAGTGAAACAAGCCAGTTACAGAAGGACAAATGTTGCATGTTCTACTTACATGAGGGATCTAAAGTAGCCAAACGCACAGAATCAAAGAGTGGAATAGTGGCTGCCAGGCCCTTGGGTGCTGGTCGGGGGAATGGGGAATCTCTAAGCAAGAGGCATAAAGTTTTAGGCAAGCAGGATGAATGAGTTCTGGAGACGGGCTGAACAGCTTCATGCCTGAGACAGCGACTGTATTGTACAGTGGAAAGTGCATTAAAAGGGAGCTCCCGTGTTAACTGTTTTTACCATGATAAAATACAATTTAAAGGAAGGGAGGGAGGGAGGAAAGGAGGGAGAGAACAAGGGAATGCAAGAGAGAAATTTAAGGCTTATGATGGAGAAGCTTGTGGGTTGTCTCTGGGGAAAGAGTATAAATTGTTGAGTCCTCCAGTCAGGCAGGAGCACAGGGAAGGCCAGTGGGGCTCGTATGGAAATGCTGAAAGGGAGCTGACATGTAGAGCCTCCTCCAGGGCATTAATTACCACGTACCCCCAGTGCTGTGTGCTTCAGTCACTGTGGTGGATCACTTAGAACCTACAGAGGTTTGTCAAGGCGGTCTCTTTAAATCCACCTCCGAGTTCTCTCCAGGAGTCTAACTTCTTTCCACTGAAGGTTAGGTTTCTTTGCTTTTCACACCAGCCTGCAGGGCCTATCTTCTGCAAGGCAAGAAAAGAGAATCAGGCAGAGAAGTGCTTATTTCAGCCTCTGTTCTGGCTCCTTTCAAAGGAAAGAAACAAATAGATAAGATGAAATAGACCCAGCATGGAATAGATTTCAAATGGCATCCTAAAATAGGAACAGATTGTACCTTATCTGGGTTATAGAGTTCATGTGTTAAAAAATTTTTTTTGTAATTCTATTACTACTTGAAAATGTGAGCAGAAAGGAATCCATTTCTCTCACAGGCTTCTCTCACCAAAGGCTCTATAGTTCTTTGCTTTTCGTCCACATTTGGCATACATTTCTGAAACTTCATGGGTGGTACAGCCCCCCAGAAATCAGAGATGAACAGAGAATAGACAGTCAATTTATGTTGTCTGTGGCTCATCTCCTCTGAAAAATGGAAAACATACCATGCTGTCTTGGGTCAGACTGGCTTAATTTTGCATCAATCTAAACTGATTGTGGACCCAGAAATAATAGACTGGACCCTGAAGGGTCTGCAAAGATGTCCAGAGGCAATGTGCTGGTTGGAAAAAAGGACAAGAGCTGGAAGAAAGGGTGGTTGTATTGAGAGGAGACGTGAGTCAAACTCATGTGAAGGGCCAATGAATCTGCACATTGCTGTGTCACCTGGGCCTTTCCTTTCTGCCTTTCCGTGAGGCTCCAGGACCACCATATTACACTGAACTGGGATTTACCCAGGTACTGTATGAGACAGCCTCCCCCATCCCACACCTGTCCTTGCTGTTGCCCACCAATCATGTTGGCATGATTGTTACATGTTTACTTACCAACATCTTCTTGGCTTCCTTGCCCATCTCCTTCCCCATTTTCCATTTTATTAATAACTTTTCTTTGTTCTCATATTATTCCAGCTGGTTTGGAAGCTATATACCCATTTGTATTCTTTGAGAGATTATTTTTTACTGTTTAACATGATTATTTAATACAATAGATATCTCACTTCTGGTCCCACAGAATATAAGACTCTCAGACTTTGTTCCCTATAAAGTCTTATCATCTTCTATAGTTATTGCTTCCTAATATTTTAGACTTACCACCTTTAAAAAATCTATCCAGATCAGTCTTTAATGTTATTATTTCATACATATTTGGATTTTCCAATATGTTCATGGAGTTCTTTCTTCATCATAGTTTTCAACGTTCCACTCTCTCCTTTTCAGATGAATTTCTTTTTTTGCTGAAGTTCAAGCTATAGTGCATATATATATTCAATATATATATGAACATATATATTGAATATATATATATATATATATATATATATATTCAAATGGAGACTTGTCTAGCATTCATACTTGAAGAATCTCTGTGCCTGAAAATACTTTTAGTGCCCAGTAGTTAGTTTTGCTCTGGCAATTGTAAGGTCTGATTCCATTTTTCTTCTTGAATTTCTAGTTGCTAATCTTTTAAGAGGCACACTGGAAAGCCCTTTGAAAGCTCATCTGCCTCCTTTCAGCAAACTGTCATGTATCTCAGTGGTTTTTTCTGATTTTCTCTGTTTTTAAAGTTTAAACTCCACTACAGTATATCTAGGTAGGGATTTGTTTTCATTCATTCTGTTCAAGACTAAGTGCATTCTTTTTTTAATATTCTTTCTTTCCATGATCTTAACTCTCTCCTTCCCAGGTCTCTTTTAGATCTTAAATCTGAGTCTTAGGATGCAAATTCTCCCATTTGTGTTGTCTACTGACTCTCCTTCATATATAATTCATTTCCTACTACAGCTTGTCACTGTTTTATTGTGAGTGCATACTCAGTGGAGACAGTGTTCGATGGCAGTGCACCCTGAGCACAGAGGATTCCTTCAGGATTGTTTTGTGTTCGTTCTGCTGCAGTCTAACACGTTACAGCTCTACCTTCAAAAGCACCACCACCTTTACCGCCACCCCTGCCAAGCCCATCACCCCCATCACGGCCACCGTCTCTGCCTCTACCATCATCGCTACCTCTCCCACCTGCCCCTACGTCATCACCTCTACCCCTACTCCCACCAATATCACCACCATCTCGCCCACCTCTCCTTCCTCTACAGCCACCAACACTTCAGATACCAGCACTTTCACCAACATCTCCACCACCAGGACTAGTGTTTCCACTGTCACCACCACCCAAACCTTTCACTCTTTGTGAGTGCAAAGAAAACCGAGACTCAGTAAATTGTATGACATAAGAAATCTTTATCACTCCTGGTTAAGAAGGAGTGTAACAACCAATGTGGTGCTAGGTCAGAAATTGATGGAACTATGACAAGAGATGGGTAGAGTCCAGCCCTGAGCAATGAGGTCGACAAGAACAGTGATTAAATTAGGGGTGAAGGGAATACTTACTAGGGGCTTTCCAGAGGTAAGTTCCAGCAGTACAGGCCAGTAATATTTGATATAATGTTGATGGAGTGAAAGAAAAAATGGATAGAGATACATATGTTTCTGTGATCTGATGTTAAGCTGGAACTGCTTTCATCTTTGTTTTAGCTGAAGAAAATAGAATAAAATGGCAAATCCCCTTATAACCTAGACTGATGTGCCAAAGCACCAATACTGAACTTCCTAAGTGATTTTAAAATCAGTTCTGCTAGCAGGAATCCTTCACCTTTCTACTGGCTATGAATGTCGACAGCTAAAAGGAGAGAAAAAGAGAGCATTCCTGTGAGGATATTAGGGTGCTCCTCTCTATCTCAGGGTTGCAGAAAGAAGTTTGATCTCCCCCATCTCTTGCCAAGTGAGAGGTGCTTGGGACCAAGGATATCACAGATAGCATATAACTTCTGGAGTCTGGGAGAAAAGGACTTACACAGGAAAGAGGTTGTATGTTCAAAAACCTGAGATGAGTGCAAGAGAGAAAGAGGTCTCTCATTCGCTTATTTGGCCAAGTTGCATGGCTTTCTTGCAGGATCTTAGTTCCCTGACCAGGGATTGAACTTGGGGCAATAGCAGTGAGTGACCTGAGTCCTAACCACTGAACCATCAGGCAATTTCCTAATAGAGGTTTCATTGGGAGCAGCTTACTCCTCCAAAGTGCCCCTTTCCCAGGGACTTAGCATGGTTCCACGGAGGCAACTGACATGAAGCCACTTGAAGGACACTTGCCCAAGAAGGACACCTGGAGGGGTAAAATGACCTAGAAAAGGATCGTAGTGGAGGTGGTTGAGAAGCTCAGAGAACAAAGCTCTGAAAGTGACTGCCCTGGATGCGTATCTTATATTACAATATTCTCTGTTAGAGTTCTCCAAGTTAATACAGAATAACCCATGTCAGCAAGTTCAGCTCAGTTCAGTTGCTCAGTCGTGTCTGACTCTTTGCGACCCCATGAATTACAGCACGCCAGGCATCCTTGTCCATCACCAACTCCTGGAGTTCACTCAGACTTATGTCCATCGAGTCAGTGATGCCATCCAGCCATCTCATCCTCTGTTGTCCCCTTCTCCTCCTGCCCCCAATCCCTCCCAGCATCAGAGTCTTTTCCAATGAGTCAACTCTTCACATGAGGTGGCCAAAGTACTGGAGTTTCAGCTTTAGCATCATTCCTTCCAAAGAAATCCCCGGGCTGATCCCCTTCAGAATGGATTGGTTGGATCTCCTTGCAGTCCAAGGGACTCTCAAGAGTCTTCCCCAACACCACAGTTCAAAAGCATCAGTTCTTCGGCGCTTAGCCTTCTTCACAGTCCAACTCTCACATCCATACATGACCACAGGAAAAACCATAGCCTTGACTGCAAAGCACATATAAAACACCCAACACCAAAGTGATACCTGCAGCCAGGCAAGTAGTGTGTTTTCTGTCACCATGGGGCACAACCCTGGAGGGGTCAGAAATTAGATCTTGCCAAAAATATGAGGCCACTGCCCACTCTGCAGACTTCCAAGCCTCAAGCAGGTATGAGCTTTAGCTCAGAGGGAGTTCACAGAGTTGACTTCTACACAAGATTAAACATTTTAATTATTGAAACTGTTCTAGGTATGGTCAGAGGACATATCATAACAGAAACACATTCAACTGTTCTCAATAAGAGAAACGTGTGGGCAGTGAAATGTTCAGATCTAATTCTGAGCATAGTGAACATAAGAGTCTATTACCATAGACAAAGTGAAAATAGAATGTCTTTTCTCTCAGAAACACACTTGATAAGGAGCATAAACCAGATGGTTTTTTTTTTTTTTAAGGAATGTACAAAAGAGAATTCCTTTTTCAATCAGTACTGGAAACAGGGCACATCTGTAAATAGAGCTGCAAGTTTTATCCATCCTGACTATCAATAATAAAAAAAAAATGTAAATCAGTCAGAAGAAAGCCAGAATCATCATTTTAATCTCTATATACAAATGGCATTACAAAATTGATCAAAGAACATGTAGTCAAAAATGCAGGAAACAAATATAATAGAGGTATGACAGGGAGTTAATAAAAATATGATATTTTACTGGACTTTGTGATACTTTCCGCAGCTTCTTTAAATGTATAGTTTGTTTAAATTTATTTTCTCATTATAAACAAATATTCCCTTTTATGCCTAATTTTGTATTTATAATTTTATATTCTGTTAATGAGGATTACAAAAATAATATGAGTTTCAGAATTTCCAAAACTTGGATCCATCCTGAATAAAAGCACTGTAGTACATGAGGTATTATATGATGCACTTTCAAATAAAGAAAAGAGGTTACTATTCAATAGAAGAATATACTGAGTAAAGCTTCAACGAAAACATCTCCAACCTTCTGGACTGATAAGTAGACCCTGGCCTGTAGCCCTTGGCAGAGAAAATCTGCATCCAAGCAGTTGCATCTTGCGTACTACAGGTCCATCCAGCACCTGTATATGAGTTGTTATAATAATTCTTCACACCAGCCATGCACACACCAGGCTACAGTGCAATTTTGTCTAATGTTTTAATAAGAAATTACGTTAGCTTATTTTCCTGTAAAATCAGCACTTAAAAAAACAAAGACATAGCTTATTTAAATAGATAAAAATAATCTTATATACAAAATATGGAGATACAGAGGGCTTATCAATTTTCTTTGACTTTTTTTCTTTTCTAAACAAAACATTCTTTTCTTATATTGCTCCCAGTTCTTGGTCCAGTTGGAATGTCTACCACATTGCTCTGAATCATTGGCTCAGAATCATTGAGAAGCAATCTTCTTTAACAATTGGATTGAGATAGTACAGTATGTATACCTATGACTTAAATAATGACTGAATTGGACCAAAGTATCTTTCATTTCAGTTCAGTTCAGTTCAGTTGCTCAGTCATGTCCGAGTCTCTGAACTCGTGAATCGCAGCATGCCAGGCCTCCCTGTCCATCACCAACTCCTGGAGTTCACTCAGACTCACGCCATTTGAGTCAGTGATGCCATCCAGCCATCTCATCCTTTGTCGTCCCCTTCTCCTCCTGCCCCCAATCCCTCNAACATAAGTTAAATAAGCAGGGTGACAATACACAGCCTTGACATACTCCTTTTCCTATTTGGAACCAATCTGTTGTTCCATGTCCAGTTCTAACTGTTGCTTCCTGACCTGCATACAGATTTCTCAAGAGGCAGGTCAGGTGGTCTGGTATTCCCATATCTCTCAGAATGTTATAGTTTACTGTGATCCACACAGTCAAAGGCTTTGACAGAGTCAATAAAGCAGAAAGAGATGTTTTTCTGGGGCTCTCTTGCGTTTTCCATGATCCAGTGGATATTGGCAATTTGTTCTCTGGTTCCTCTGCCTTTTCTAAAACCACCTTGAACATCTGGAATTTCATGGTTCACGTACTGCTGAAGCCTGGCTTGGAGAATTTTGAGCATTACTTTAGTAGTGTGTGAGATGAGTGCAATTGTGCGGTAGTTTCAGCATTCTTTGGCATTGCCTTTCTTTGGGATTGGAATGAAAACTGACCTTTTCCAGTCCTGTGGCCACTGCTGAGTTTTCCAAATTTGCTGGCATATTGAGTGTAGCACTTTCACAGCATCATGTTTCAGGATTTGGAATAGCTCAACTGAAACTCCATCACCTCCACTAGCTTTGTTCATAGTGATGCTTTCTAAGGCCCACTTGACTTCACATTCCAGGTGTCTGGCTCTAGATGAGTGATCACACCATCGTGATTATCCAGGTCATGAAGATCTTTTTTGTACAGTTCTTCTGTGTATCCTTGCCACCTCTTCTTAATATCCTTTGTAGAGTCTTCTCTTGTGTTGTTGGAAAAGGGTGTTTGCTATGACCAGTGCATTTTCTTGGCAAAACTCTATTAGTCTTTGCCCTGCTTCATTCCGTATTCCAAGGCCAAATTTACATGTTACTCCAGGTGTTTCTTGACTTCCTACTTTGGCATTCCAGTCCCCTAGAATGAAAAGGACATCTTTTTTGAGTGTTAGTTGTAAAAGGTCTTGTACATCTTCATAGAATTGTTCAACTTCAGCTTCTTCAGCATTAGTGGTTGAGGCATAGACTTGGATTATCGTGATATTGAATGGTTTGCCTTGGAAACGTACAGAGATCATTCTGTCGTTTTTGAGATTGCATCCAAGTACTGCATTTCAGACTCTTTTGTTGACCATGATGGCTACTCCATTTCTTCTAAGGGACTCCTGCCTGCAGCAGTAGATATAATGGTCATCTGAGTTAAATTCACCCATTCCAGTCCATTTTAGTTCTCATTCCAGGATGTCTGGCTCTAGGTGAGTGATCACACCATCGTGATTATCTTCATTGTGAAATCTTTTTTGTACAATTCTTTGTGTTCTTGCCACTTCTTAATATCTTCTGCTTCTGTTAGGTCCATACCATTTCTGTCCTTTATAGAGTCCATCTTTGCATGAAATCTTCCCTTGGTATCTCTAATTTTCTTGAAGAGATCTCTAGTCTTTCCCATTCTGTGTTTTCCTCTATTTCTTTGCATTGATCACTAAGGATGGCTTTCTTATCTCTTCTTGCTATTTTTTGGAACTTTGCATTCAGATGCTTATATCTTTCCTTTTTCCTTTGCTTTTCACTTCTGTTCTTTTCACAGCTATTTGTAAGGCCTCTTCAGACAGCCATTTGGCTTTTTTGCATTTCTTTTGAACTTATGAAGGCAGAAACCAAAAGGAAGATAAAATTCAAACTCAAAGCCTGAGAAAAGGAGATCTCAAACACAATAAGCCTAAAAAAAAAAAAAAAAAGATGAAAAGGCAGAGAAATACTGTGCAAATTAAAGAACAACTTAGAAACACATGTGTCCATATAAATGAAAAGGAAATAGGCCAACTACTGAAAAAATATTCAGAATAATGATAGTAAAGATGATCCGAAGCCTCAAAAATAGAATGGAGAAAATGCAAGAATCAACTAACAAAGACCTAGAAGAAATAAAGAATAAGCAAACAGATACAAGCAATACAATTACTGAAATTAAAAATAATCTAGAAGAAATCAACAGGAGAGTTCTTCTGAGGCAAAAGAACAGATAAGTAAGCTGGAAGACAGAATGGTGGAAATAACTGCGGAAGAGCAGAATAAAGTAAAAAGAATGAAAGAACTGTGGATAGATTCAGAGACCTCTGGGACAATGTTAAATGCACCAATATTTGGATTACAGGGGTCCCAGAAGAAGAAGAAAAAAAGAAAGTGTATGAGAAAAATTTTGAAGAGATATAGTTGAAAAATTCCCCAACATGGGAAAGGAAATAGTCAATCAAAACCAAGAAACACAGAGTCCTGAGAGAGTAACAGACAGGAAGGTGTCAACTACAAATTGGCACTTACCAAAGGCATTGCCAATAAGTGAATAAAAAAGACATCTGCCATTTGCCTCTGTGGAGATTGAACCCCATGCTGCTTCAGCTATTGACCTTCAACAACCCCTGAGGGGGTTCAAGGTGGGTTGAGGCACTCTGTGGTCCAGGGAATCTAGAGGGACAGGTCTTTAGATAGTTGGATGTTTTTAGGAACAGACATTATGATCTTTCTTGCATATCCTCATGTCTAGAGAAGCACTTCAGACCTAAAGACACATATAGACTGAAAGTGAGAGGATGGAAAAATATATTTCATGCAAACGGAATCAAAATAAAGTTGGAGTAGCAATCCTTATATCAGACAAAATAGACATTAAAATAAAGAATAGTACAAGAGATAAGGAAGGATACTACATAATGATCAAGGGATCAATACAAGAGGAAGACAAACAACTGTTAATATGTATGCACTCAACATAGGAGCACTTCAGTACATAGGGGAAACATTAACAGACATAAAATGAGGAATTGACAGTAACAATAATATTAGGAGACTTTAACACCCCCTTACACAAATGGACAGATCATCAAAATAGAAAATTAATAAGGAAACACAAGCCTTAAATGACACATTCAACCAAATGGATCTCATTGATATTTTCAGGACATTCCATCCAAATGCAGAAGAATACACCTTCTTCTCACGTGCACATGGAAATTCTCCAGGATAGACTACATCTTAGGTCACAGATCAAGCCACAGTAAATTTAAGAAAATTGAAATCATATCAAGCATCTTTTCTGACCACAAAACTATGAGACTAGATATCAACCACAAGAGAAAAACTGTAAAAAAAACAAACACATGAAATTAAACATTACATTTCAAAATAAACAGGTTACTGAAAAGAATCAAAAGGGAAATAAAAAAACTTCTAGAAATAAATCACAATGAAAACATGATAACTGAAAACCAGCAATGACCACAACAATAAAACAATCAAAGTTAGCAGAAGGAAATAAATCATAAAGATCAAAGCAGAAGTAAGTGAAAAACAAATGATAGAAACAATAGTCAAGATTAATAAAACTAAAAGCTGGTTCTTTGAGAAAGATAAACAAAATTACAAACCTTTAGCCAGATTCATCAAGAAAAAAGAGAGAAGAATCAAATCAATAAGATTAGAAATGAAAAAGGAGAGGTTACAACAGACATTCAGTTCAGTTCAGTTCAGTTCAGTTCAGTCGCTCAGTCGTGTCCGACATTTTGAAACCCCATGAATCGCAGCACGCCAGGCCTCCCTGTCCATCACCAACTCCCAGAGTTCACTCAAACTCATTTCCATCTAGTCAGTGATGTCATCCAGCCATCTCATCCTCTGTCGTCCACTTCTCCTCCTGACCCCAATCCCTCCCAGCATCAGAGTCTTTTCCAATGAGTCAACTCTTAGCATGAGGTGGCCAAAGTACTGGAGCTTCAGCTTCAGCATCATTCCTTCCAAAGAAACCCCAGGGCTGATCTCCTTCAGAATGGACTGGCTGGATCTCCTTGCAGACAAGGGAGTCTCAAGAGTCTTCTCCAACACCACAGTTCAAAAGCATCAATTCTTCAGTGCTCAGCTTTCTTCACAGTCCAAGTCTCACATCCATACATGACCACTGGAAAAACCATGGCCTTGACTAGGCATAAATGCAAAGGATTATGAGAGACTATTACGAGCAATTAAGTGGAAAAGCTATCTTAAAACTCAACATTCAAAAAACTAAGATCATGGCATCCAGTCCCATCACTTCATAGAAAATAGATGGGGAAACAATGGAAACAGTTACAGACTTTATTTTCTTGGGCTCCAGGATCACTTCAGATGGTGACTACTGCCATGAAATTAAAAGACACTTTCTCTTTGGAAGAAAAACCTATGATCAACTGAGACAGCATATTAAAAAGCAGAGACATTACTTTGCCAACAAAGGTCTGTCAATCAAAGCTATGGTTTTTCCAGTAGTCATGTATGGATGTGAGAGTTGGACTGTGAAGAAAGCTAAGCACCAAAGAATTGATGCTTTTGAACTGTGGTGTTGGAGAAGACTCTTGAAATTCCCTTGGACTGAAAGAAGAACAAACCAGTCAATCCTAAAGAAAATCAGTCCTGTATATTCTTTGGAAGGACTGATTCTGAAGCTGAAGCTTCAATACTTTGGTTACCTGATGTGAAGAACTGTCTCCTTGGAAAATAACCTGATGCTGGGAAGGACTGAAGACAGAAGGAGAAAGAGACGACAGAAGATGAGATGTTTGGATGACATCATCAACTCGATGGACATGAGTTTGAACAAGCTCTGGGAGCTGGTGATGGACAGGGAAGCCTGCAGTCCATGGGGTCCCAAAGAGTCGGACATGACAGAGTGACTGAACTGAACTGAATTAAAATGGCAATAAAATGGACAGCCTAAAAGAAATGGACCGATTCCTAGAAAAATCCAATCTTCCAAGACTGTTCAGTTCAGTTCAGTCGCTCAGTCATGTCTGACTCTGTGACCCCATGAATCGCCGCCTGTCAGGCCTCCCTGTCCATAACCAACTCCTGGAGTTCACTCAGACTCACGCCCATCGAGTCAGTGATGTCATCCAACCATCTCATCCTCGGTCGTCCCCTTCTCCTCCTGCCCCCAGTCCCTCCCAGCATCAGACTCTTTTCCAATGAGTCAACTCTTTGCATGATGTGGCCAAAGTACTCGAGCTTCAGCTTCAGCATCATTCCTTCCAAAGAAATCTCAGGGCTGATCTCCTTCAGAATGGACTGGTTGGATCTCCTTGCAGTCCAAGGGACTCTCAAGAGTCTTCTCCAACACCACAGTTCAAAAGCATCAATTCTTCGGTGCTCAGCTTTCTTCACAATCCAATTCTCACATCCATACAGGACCACTGGAAAAACTATAGCTTTGACTAGATGGACATCAGTCAGCAAAGTAATATCTCTGCTTTTGAATATGCTATCTAGGTTGGTCATAACTTTTCTTCCAAGGGGTAAGCGTCTTTTATTTTCATGGCTGCAGTCACCATCTGCAGTGATTTTGGAGCCCAGAAAAATAAAGTCTGACACTGTTTCCATTGTTTCCCCGTCCATTTCCCATGAAGTGATGGGACTGGATGCCATGATATTCGTTTTCTGAATGTTGAGCTTTAAGCCAACATTTTCACTCTCCTTTTTCACTTTCATCAAGAGGCTTTTTAGTTCCTCTTCACTTTCTGCCATAAGGGTGGTGTCATCTGCATATCTGAGGTTATTGATATTTCTCCCGGCCATCTTGATTCCAGTTTGTGCTTCTTCCTGTCATCCTAAAATGTATATTTTGGAAGTGGGTTTGGTAAGATCTTTCTTTTGTTACTTCTAATCTTATTAACTTAAGATGTATGTTGTGGGAATGGGTCTGGTAAAAGTATATAAGGCCTTGATGAGACTAGCAAGGGTGGCACTCTCTGCCCCCTTCTGATGTCTGTGTCAGAAGATTTCTCTGTACATTTTCATTTCAATAAAACTGCTCCACAAAAGCTCTGAGTGATCAAGCCTGGTCCCTGGTCCTGAAGCTAAATCTCCTTCTTTGGAGATCATAAATCTGACATAGTTCACCATAAGCTATCAATGCTATATGTAGAAAACCCTAAAAATACTATCAGAACATTATTAGAACTAGTCAGTGAATTAGCAAAGTTGCAGGATACAAAATTAATACACAGAAATCACTTGCATTCTTATATACTAATAATGAAAAATCAAAAAGAGAAATTAAGGAATCAATCTCATTCACCATTGCAACAAAAAGAATAAAATATCTAGGAACAAACCTACCTAAAGTGACAAAAGAGCTGTATGACTTGGAAGGATGATATAGGGAGGGAGGTGGGAGGGGGGTTCAGGATCTTGAGGAAGAAGAATGGAGCTGGAGGAATCAAGCTTCCTGACTTCAGAATATACTACAAAACTACAGTCTTTAAGACAGTATGATAGTAGCACAAAAGCAGAAATATAGACCAAGGGAACCAGATAGAAAGCTCAGAGATAAACCCACACACCTATGGGTACCTTACTTTTGACAAAGGAGACAAGAATATACAATGGAGAAAAGACAGTGTCTTCAATAAGTGGTGCTGGGAAAACTGGACAACTATGTAAAAGAATGATATTAGAACACTTCCTAACACGATACACAAAGATAAACTCAAAATGCATTCAGTTCAGTCACTCAGTTGTGTCCGACTCTTTGTGACCCCATGGACTGCAGCACACCTGGCCTCCCTGTCCATCACCAACTCCTGGAGTTTACTCAAACTCAGGTCCATTGAGTTGGTGATGCTATCCAACCATCTCACCCTCTGTCATCCCCTTCTCCTGCCTTCAATCTTGACCAGCATTAGGGTCTTTCCAATGAGTCAGTTCTTCTCATCAGGTGGCCAAAGTATTGGAGTTTCAGCTTCCATATCAGTCCTTCCAATGAACACCCAGGACTGATCTCCTTTAGGATGGACTGGTTGGACCTCCTTGCAGTCTAAGGGACTCTCAAGAGTCTTCTCCAACACCACTGTTCAAAATCATCAGTTCTTCAGTGCTCAGCTTTCTTTACAGTCCAACTCTCACATCCACACATGACTACTGGAAAAACCATAACCTTGACTAGATGGACATTTATTGGCAAAGTAATGTCCCTGCTTTTCAATATGCTATCTACGTTTGTCATAACTTTTCTTCCAAAGAGTAAGTGTATTTTAATTTCACGGCTGCAGTCACCATCTGTAGTGATTTTGGAGCCTCCCCAAAATAAAGTCTGCCACTGTTTCCACTGTTTCCCCATCTATTTTCTATGAAGTTATGGGACCAGATACCATGATCTCAGTTTTCTGAATGTTGTGTTTTAAGCCAGCTTTTTCACTCTCCCCTTTCACCTTCATCAAGAGGCTCTCAAGCAACACCTGGAGTAACAGGCAAATTTGGCCTTGGAGTACAGAATGAAGCAGGGCAAAGGCTCAGAGAGTTTTGCCAAGAGAATACCCTGATCATAGAAAACACTGTCTTCCAACAACACAAGAGAAAACTCTACACATGGACATCCAGATGCTCAACACTGAAATCAGATTGATTATATTCTTTGCAGCCAAAATGCATTAAAGATCTAAATGTAAGACCAGAAACTATAGAACTCTTAGAGGAAAACATAGGCAGAACACTAGATGACATAAAGCATGATCCTCTATGACTCACCCCTTAGGTATTGGAAATAAAAATAAAAATAAACAAGTGGGATCTAATAAATTTAAAAGCTTTTTCACAGCAAAGGAAACTATAAACAAGGTGAAAAGAAAACCCTCAGAATGGGAGAAAATAATAGTAAGGGAAACAACTGACAAAGGATTAATTTTCAAAATATACAAGCAGCCCATACATCTCAATATCAGAAAAACAAGTAATCCAATCAAAAAGTGGGAAAAAGGCCTAAACAGACATTTCCCAAAAGAAGACACACAGATAGCTAACAAACACATTAAAAGATGCTCAACATCACTCATTATTAGAGAAATGAAAATCAAAACTACAATGAGATATCACTTCACACTGATCAGAATGGCCATCATTAAAAGCCTACAAGCAATAAATGCTGGAGAGGGTGTGGAGAAAAGGAAACCCTCTTGCACTGTTGGCAGCAATATAAATTGATATAGCCACTGTCTTCCACTATGGAATACAGTATGGAGAGTTCTTTAAAAAGTAAGAATAAAACCACCATATGATCCAGCAATTACACTACTAGGCATATACCCTGATGAAACCAAAGTTGAAAAAGACACATGTACCCCAATGTTCATTGCGGCACTATTTACAATAGCTAGAACATGGAAGCAACCTAGATGTCCATTGAGAGATGAATGGATAAAGAAACTTTGGTACATATATACAATGGAATATTACTCAGCCATAAAAAGGAATGAATTTGAATCAGTTCTATTGAGGTGGATGAACCTAGAGCCTATTATTTATACAGAGTAAAGTAAGAGAGAAAGAGAAAGGTAAATACCATATACTAACTCATATATATGGAATTTAGAAAGATGGTAGTACTGATGAAATTTTATGCAGGGCAGCAGCAGAAACACAGACAAAGAGAACATACATGTGGACATGGCAGGGCAGGGAGGAAGGAGAGAGTGAGATGTGTGGAGAGAGTAACATGGAAACTTACATTACCATGTATAAAATAGATAGCCAATGGGAACTTGTTGTATGACTCAGGAAACTCAGACAGGTGGTCTATAGCAACCCAGAGGGGTGAGATGGGAGGGAGATGGAAGGGAGGTTTAAGAGGGAGGAGATATATGTATACCTGTGGCTGATTCATGTTGAAATTTGGCAAAAACCAACAAAATTCTGTAAAGCAATTACCTTTAACTAATAAATAAATAAATTAAAACACACACACCTTAAGGTAACAGTCATGGCAAGGACAAAGAGGGAAAAAGCCTGTTTGAGTAAAGGATTAAGAGATCTCCTTTCCCCCACTTGTGGGACAGGGAGATACCACACAAGCCCAGAATGGCTCCTTGTGGGTCAAAAGTCAAATTGGAATACCTGGCCATGATGAGTCTTGCTCTTCCCAGAAGCCTTCACTTTGAGATCCATTTTGGCTGAAGGGTACATATGCACCTCAGGGGAGGGACCCAGGGTAGGTCAGGTATGAAAAAAGAAATCATCAGATAATTGGCCTGAAGGAAGACAAAGGCCTAGAAGAACTGATCTATATAAATGACTTAACTGCCTCTTTACCATGCTCCTCCTCTCTAGGGTCCTTCTTGGATATATTTTGCAAGACTCCCCACAGTCTTTCTCTCAAAGTGTGCATGTCTGCTTTGCTTCTGTCTTAACTAAACAAACTGCTTCTTTGTGTGCACTCCCACTTATTGTTGTGCTATGTCTCTAATAATAAACTTTGTACCTGCATTTACAGCTTCTGCCTCTGTGATAAATGCATTTTTCACTGGGGACAAAGATCCAGGGAAAAATAGCTCCCAGCTTTTAGACCAGCAAGGGCTAATGGCTGGGATTTCTGGTTCTCATCCAGTATATCCAGGTTCAATTCCTGGGCAGGAAATTAATATCTCACTTTCCACCACTGCTTGCTGCTGCCTTATTGAAATCAATATCACTTAACCATCCATTCTATTCTAGCATTTTTAAGGGATTTAAGTTCTGTTTATATTGAAGAGTGAAGTACTCACAGCAAGGGAGACCAACCCAGAAAAATATTCCAGTTATGTTACATTTGAATGCTTCAGAGATGAACAAGAAAAGCATTATTATGGACTGAATGTTTCTGTACCCATCAAATTCACATGTTAAAATTCTAACCCCTGATATTAAGGAGGTAGGGCCCTTGCTGGGTTATCAGATCATAAGGTGGAGCCTTCATGACTAAGATTCATGTCCTGTACCTTTGAGGTTCTTTGGCCTAAGAATTAAATTGATGTGAGTCAGATTAACAGGAGAATATCAAACAAAAGTTGTATACATGGGACAGAGCCGGGAAGTCTGAGGAACTCAAGCAAATGATTGAAGTCCTCATTTTAAATAACATCTTCAATTGAAAACAACAAAGGATTGGGCAGCAGGAAGTGGGGGTAGATGTTTGGAACTTCAAAGGGGAGGCAGACCATTGACATGGAGATGGAAATGTAAATATTTTGTAAACAAGTATTTGTTGGGACAGGCAGAGACAGTGCACTGGTTGATGAATAATGAATCAGTCCCTGGCTCCTTACTTCTTGAATGATAGACTTTACTGCAGCTGTGAGAACACCTTTGAAAGAGATAACTGTATTTCTCCAGTAAAATGTTTAAGATACCTAAAGAAGTCACTGGGTTTCCCAGGGAAGTAAGGGATTATGACTCTCCGCATTAGCTTAGGACATGACCGCAAGTTTTACTGATCACAGAGGCTGCATACCTTCCCCAGGCAAAGCTGCATGCATGCTGTTCACCCTGTCCTATTCAGTCCTTCATCTCCAACACTGAGAAAATGGCCTGACACATGATTTTTTACTGAGTCCAAGGTAGCTCTGTTCACTGCACAAGAAGCCAGTGAATCTGAAGGATGAGGTGTTAAGGCAGGGAATATGACTAAATTTGGAAAGCCAGTAGACCAAGAAGATGGCAGACTAATGTCTGAAAATAACCATCTTCTCAGGGTTTGTATGCCAGGTTCCTTTATGAATCAGAGATTGGAGGAGATGTGTAAACAAAGTAAGAAGACCATGTAATTTTTGCAAATATCTCCTAGAATGGCAAGCTTCAGGAAGAAGGATGTGTTAGTCCCTTCTTTCTTACAGTCATTCACAAGTGGGCAGAGTTAGATTACCTCCCTGTGAGCTAAACAAAGGTTGTTGAATATAGTTCCCTGTGCTATATACAGTATGACTGTTGCAGAGAAGCCACTTAATCCATGTCGGAAACTGTTTCTTTGATTTGCATTTTGTTGCTTTTGTTATTACAATCACACATAATAGCCTGCCTCAGCAGACCCTGACCCTCTTTCTTTGTTCAGCTCATAGATAATGTAACCTTGCCCACCTATTAATGTTGTTTTTCAGTCATCCAGTCATATCTGACTTTTTGTGACCCCATGGACTTCAGCGCTCCAGGTCTCCCTGTCCCTCATCATCTCCCAGAGTTTGCCCAAGTTCACGTTCATTGCATTGGTGATGCCATCCAGCCATCTAATCCTCTGACCCCATCTTCTCTTTATGCCCTCAATCTTTCCCAGCATCAGGGACTTTTCCTGTGAGTCATCTGTTCACATCAGGTGACCAAAATACTGGAGTTTCAGCTTTAGCATTAGTCCTTCCAATGAATATTCAGGGTTGACTTCCTTTAGGATTGACTGGTTTGATCTCCTTGCTGTCCAGGACTCTCAGGAGTCTTCTCCAGCACCACAGTTCGAAGGCGTCAATTTTTTGGTGCTCTGCCTTCTTTATGGTTAGCTGTTACAACTGTGTGTGACTTCTCAGGGCCACCTATTAATAGCTACAACAAAAAGAAGAGATTAACACATCCTTCCAAAGACTGGCCCTTCCTAGATATATTTTGCAAGACTGAAGACCCTTTTTACTTTTTCACTGCCTCTCCCTCTCTATTCTGCCTTCAGTTCTTCATTGCTTCTCTCTCTGACTCTTTAAGAGACCCTGGCATCCAGACCCCAATGAGATGGATATTTTAAGATATTAGCCTGCCATCTTCTCAGTCAGCCAGCTTTCGAAATAAAGTCATATTACTTGCCTCAACAACTGGTCCCTTGGACTCATTGAACTCTTGTGTGATGAGCAGAGTGAGCTTAGACTATCCACCCTATATACAATAAAGGCATTGATCCTTTACTTAACAGAGAGATGTGTAGAAGAGGGTGGCCAGGGGAAGCCCCTTCTCTCCATTTCTAACTATAAATGAAATGGATCAGGAGTGACTCATTGCCTAGGGACATTAAGGAAAGCTATCTGACTCACATGTGTTTCGAGGGGATGGGGAGTGTGGGATGAGCAGGTCCTGGTTCTGGGTCTCACAAGTGACTCCCTTGTGCTGCATTTCCCTCTCTGGGTGCCCTTGGCTATTGCTAACAAACAAGGACTGGACCAGTTACCATACCCACCTGGGTCCCAGGCATGAGAGTGGTGGCAGCATCTGGCCTTTAGGAGCAAGGCATGGCAGGACACATTGGCTTCCCCCTACAATTTTTCCTCACAGAAAGTCCTTAAAGAAAAATACCATTTGGAACCCAAAGAACTAGCCACTTGTCACCCGCGAACTTTTCACTTTCTCATACTGCAAGATGCATCAGGGCAAATATGTTGCATGAGAAAAGGGCATTTGGCAGAATTTGTCAAGGGCACTTACCCCCAGGTCACCATCACAACCACCAGTGGCCAGCGAGGGTGAGAAGCTACAGCTGAGGCAGAAATGCATGTGCAAAGGCCTCTGAGCCAAGCTTGAGAAAACAGGATACTTGGGGAGGGTCAGCGCCTGCGACAATCCGGGTATTGGCCTGGCCTAGTTGCTCTGGGGAGAAGGAAATGGCAACCCACTCCAGTACTCTTGCCTGGAGGATCCCCTGGGCAGAGGAGCCTGGTGCAGAGTCAGACACGACCGAGTGACTGACACACACACATACACAGTTGCTCTGGATCCCACAGTTTGAGTCAGGTTTTGTCCCGTTTTAGGGGAAAAATTGGAGAAGAAAATGGCAACCCACTCCAGTGTTCTTGCCCGGAGAATCCCAGGGATGGGGGAGCCTGGTGGGCTGCCGTCTATGGGGTTGTACAGAGTTGGACACGACTGAAGCGACTTAATAGCAGCAGCAGCAGCAGGGGAACAAATAGCACTACCCTAGTGCACCAGTATTGACAAGATCATAAGCATGACCCACACCTCTAAACCCTTGACTGTTACCAAGAAAGTCATTTGAGCACAGACTTCAGCACATCCCACCCCATGAACCTGCTGGGTCTCCAGGAAAGGTGCATTTTCAGCTGGACTCACAACTTCCTCTGTTGTTACATAGGGCTGAATATTGACTGCAGACATTTGATTCCAATTTAATTATCTTTTCCAAGTGCAGCCTGGGTTTGACAGGAATCAGGAAAGGTGAGTTAATCATAGGCATCTGCTCATTATCATATTCCCTTAATAACCGCACTGCTACCACCGCAGCTGTGTTGGCCCCACAGGTGCAGCACGAAGAAGGGACTTCAGGAGGGGGCTCGGTTGCCTAGGGGTTGGCAGAGCTCATTCAGAACTCTTCTCAGGGTCAAGGGCAATGTCCAGGAGTACAGAGACCTACGTCTGCCAGGCTTGAAGAGGAAGTTGTTCCCAATGCCCTTAGGAGGAGGGGGAGGACTCCAGGCCCACCCCTATCTGTATTTGCAACCCCAGGGAGCCCACTTGCCCCTGTTCTCCTGGTGCTGAGGAAAGCCAGCCTCATCAGTTATCCTGTTGCTCCATCTTTGATCTCATGGTTAAAAATCTTTTGATTAAAATACACACACACACACACACCAGGCACACACACTTTAAAATAGTTTCAAGATGTAGAGAACAAACTAGTGGTTTCCACTGAAGAGAGAGAAGAGAGGAGGGGCAAGATGGGGGTATGGGATTAAGGTGTAGAGACTATTGTGTTTTCTGTGCTAGGTCGCTTCAGTGTGCCCCACTCTTTGTGATCCCATGGACTGTAGCACTACTCCAGGCTCTTCTGTCCATAGGATTCTCTAGGCGAGAATATTGAAGTGGATTGCCCTGCCCTCCTCAAGGGGATCTTCCTAACCCAGAGATCTAACCGGCCTCAATTATGATCACTGCATGGCAGGTGAGTTTTTTATCAATGGCACCAGCTGGGAAGCCCCCGTGGAAACTACTATGTATAAAATAAAATAAATTACAAGTATATACTGAACAGCACAGGGAATATAGCCAACATTTTATAATAATGTTTAATAGAGTATAATTAATATATTCATTCAGTATGTTGTACACCTGAAACTAAATAATACTGTAAATTAAACTATACTTCAATTAAAAAAAAATCTTCATGTCTGGCTTTTCCCCGCATGTTTGGTGATTCCTGGGGACCCCTGTTATCTCTTGTCTTTCCTTGTGGCTACTACAACTGGCCTTCTAACTCCTCTTCATCTCACTCTCTGGTCATTGATTCAATGCCTCATCCTGAAAGTCTTCCTTTCCGTGCCTCACTCCTGTCTCTTGATTCCTTGCTCCTTTAAAAAGGAGTATCTGGGATTTCCTTGATGGTCCAGTGGCTAAGACTCTGCACTTCCACTGCAGGGGACACAGGTTTGATCCCTGTTTGGCCCCACCTGACCTTCCTGAGCTCATCTGCCATTACCCCACATCCCACACTTGTGGGATGCACAGGGGTACTGTCGTTTGGCAACAAGCTACTTGAAGATAGGATGTTTTCATTTACTCATCTTTCTTTCCTCCAGAATGCTGGCACAGCTCTGGGAACATAGAAGGTTCTGAAGCCCACTGGTTGAATGAAGGAATGGATGAACAAACTACTGGGGTGTTTGTCTACTGCATGAGAGTTTAGGAGTCAAAAAAAGAAGGTTGATCCCAGGCTGCTCCCCAGGCCCACGGTTATTGTGAAGAACCCAAACCTCTTCTGGAGAAGGCAATGGCAACCCACTCCAGTACTCTTGCCCGGAAAATCCCATGGATGGAAGAGCCTGGTAGGTTGCAGTCCATGGCGTCGCTAAGAGTCAGACATGACTGAGCGACTTCACTTTCACTTTTCACTTTCATGCATTGGCGAAGGAAATGGCAACCGACTCCAGTGTTCTTGCCTGGAGAATCCCAGGGACCGAGGAGCCTGGTGGGCTGCCGTCTATGGGGTTGCACAGAGTCGGACACGACTGAAGCGACTTAGCAGCAGCAGCAGCAGACCTCTTCATTAGCCATGTTACCTTTTGAACACAATTGCAATAGTTTGCCATGGTTTAGGAAAACAGAGATATTCTAAGCTTTTATAAGTATTGTTTAAAGTCATCCTGGCTGTCAAAACAGAAGCATATTCAGTTATCTTAATAATATCTGGATCAACTGTGATAGTTTCATATAATAAAATGTTTACACAATTATTTTTTAAAATGAGGAAATATCTGTATAACCATATGGAAAGATTTCCCAAATTTTATTTTTAATGCACAAAAAGGAACAAAAATAGATGTAAATATACTTCTATTCATAATAATTTAAAGAAAATATAAATACAGCTAGAAGACTGCCCTGGGATATGACCTCTAAGAGCAGAGGTCACGTTTACACTTTACTGTTCTATTTTGACTTCTTTTTCTATGATAAATGTATTTTACTTTTATAGTAATTTTGAAAACTATTTTTAAAGATTCTCTTCTTAGTGAATAATATGTGAATAGAATGTAGTTATCACCCCAGTAGAATCTATGTAGGACACAGGGTCCTATCTGACACTGTGACAAGGCAGACTTTGCTTGTTGATGAAGAAATAGCTATGTCTTCTGTATTTGTTTTCCATGGCTACTCTAACAAACTACTGCACACTTTGTGGCTTACAATAGCAGAAATTTATTCCTCATAGTCCTTGAGGCCAGAAACATGTAATTGATTTCACTATTATAAAACCAAGTTGTCAGCAGGTAACCTTCCCTCCTGGGACTCTAGGAAGACTCTCCCCCAGTTTATGATGGCTATTGGCAATCCTTGGCTTATGTTGCATTACTCCAATGTCTGCCTCCCTTTCCACATCACCTTCTCCTCTTCTATCTGTAGTTAAGTCTCCCTGTTTCCCCTCTTCTAAAAATATATGCAACTGAACTTAGGGCCCACTCCATAATCTAAGATAATTTTCTCATCTCTTGATTGTATCTCCAAAGACCCTTTTTTTTTTTTTTCAAAGAAACCAATTACATACAATTTACAAGGATTAGGATGTGGATATCTTTGGTAAGGGCAGCCATTTTTCAGCCTACAACATCTCCTGTTTTCTAGAGGACAGGTCCAAAGGCATGCATAAAGTCATCCATGACTTCCACAAATGTTTAACTGCCTGCTCTATCCAGAAACTACAAAAACTGGGACCATAGACTTCAAGGAGCTTGGAGATCATCATAGAAGGAAGTGAGTACAAGTGAACTTTCATAAACTAGCACCCCCCCCCCCCACTGCAAAACTTCATGGAAAGGGGCAGCTTGTAACTCTAGAGGGACCATGAAAAGGACATTTGATTGAATGAAGGTCATTGCCCCTGCTTCCAGTACAACAGAAGGTGACCAGGGACTTTTCAGTCATCTAGCAAAGAAAGGTGGAAGAGCTCATCTTGGTTTTTCTGGGGCTGGTCAGTCATTTCGAACCTAAAGGGGCTTCATGTACCCAATCATTATTAAAGGGAGCCAGCTATATGCTGGCTTCCCTTCACATCTTCTCATTCTGCAGGGGCTGATTGATGCCAAGGTCTAAAAGCCACAAATACTCAGGGCTCATGTAAGTATGGGATTTTTATTTCATCTAAAAAATCACTGTACTCTTCTGTGGGGGAGGGAGGATGAGAGTTCCAAACAGGATCTTATTATATCCCTAGCAACAGTTTGCTATAAATAACAGTGCCCTGTTGTTTTATTTATGATTAATAGCCCAACATTCTCACAAAAACATTGCTCTTGCTGGTAATCTGGATTTCTTATTTGCAGTGGGCCTGGAAGATTCCACAACCTTTCTCTGAATGCAAATTGGGTACACAGTGCTTTAAACAAAAGAAATGCTTCCTCTTACTATACACATAGGCTTTTGGATCAGAGCTGCAGTATTCATGGCCATAAATTTCTTATCGCTGGTCAAATATTTCACTTGCATCTTCATTAATTATGCCAACTGAAGATTTACTCTGAGATTCTGTCATTTGCACTCTGCACTCCTTCGCATACCTACCCAATGTGAAAACCAGGCAATTGATGCTTATGTATGACTACAACAATGCAACTCCACTGGGCTTGGCATGTCTCACTCTTTAAAAAAAAAATTTATTTATTTGGCTGTGCTGGGGCTTAGTTTAGGCATGTAGGATCTTTATTCCCTGACCAGGGATTGAACCCAGGCCCCCTGTATTGGGAGCATAGAGTCTTAGCCACTGGACTATAAGGGAAGTCCCAATATATCTCATTCTTTACTTGACCTTGGAAGGTAGGTGTTATTCTTCCCATTCTGCAGTTGAGGAAAGTAAGGTGTAGATCTATTCAGCAGATTTTCAGGTTCAGAGAGTGAATCAGTGGAAAATGTAGGATTGGAACTGAATTTCAATTCCATTCTAACTTGAAGGCCCAGTTTCTCAATCATTACCCCTACTGCTCTATCATCAGTGGTCACAAGAACCCATGGGCAATGCAATTACCAGTCTGTAATAAGAATAAGGAAACTGAGATTCAGAGAAAATAATCTGTTCCTCACTCTTTGAGTGGAGGGGCCTGATCACCTCACTTTACAGAAGGAAGAACATGTTTCTTCCAAGACAAAAAATGTGCCTAATACTTAGTGAATAATTATAACTATTACATCAAGTGCATAATTTTAGGAAGTCTTCATTGTTCTTAGGGCTACTCCCAACAAAACCCTGGAGGTATAGTATAACTAGAGAATTATGAGCATTTTGTGATGAAAGTTGACATAATATATGCATCCTATAGGTGTTAGCTGACACTGATTTCAGTCAGCCTTCTCATATCTGCAGATGCAGAACCCACAGATATGGAGGGCCAGCTGTAACTGACTTGAGCACTCATGAAGTTTGGTATCGATGGAGGGTCCTAAAACCAATCCTCTGCATGTATCGAGAGGTGATTATACTTTATTATACTAATAAAGCATTAAGTACCACAGGATGGAGGAGCAGTGAACCTTTCTCAACAGCAGGGTCTGGTAACCATGGAAACAAAGGTGGCCATCAATCCACTCACATTACTCCCTGATCACATGCTGAGTGCTGCTTCTCTGAAACAGAATCAGATTACAGGCTTCTCTTTACCTGCCTGTGAGTAGGATGTTTTTAACATTCAAATAGGAAAAGACATATCTGTGATCTCCAAGGAGATGGAATTTTATAAAGAAAATATGCTTCCACATAGGATTCTGGAAGTGAATTACATCAAGAACAAAATTTTCCACATTAGATAAGAAGTCACTTTCCCAGAGAACTGAAGGGGTGAACAAGTATAATGGGCACTTGATTTATAGAAGGACATTTGGGGGTTACAGGTAGCCATAGTGAGAGCCTGAAATAGGCAGAAGGGCACAAGCTGAAGGCTTTTGACTATGAATTTCCACATTATAAGTGCAGCAAAGATAAAGAGTTGGAGGGAACCTCTGCTGTTAAGAATACATCCCAGCTTGTTTTCAAAGATGGAATAGGAATACTCTGAACTACCTTCTCACCACAGGCACACCAAAATCACAACTATGTACAAAGCTACTATCCTTGAGAACAACATGATGGTTAGCAGAAAATATTTTCCATAACTAANCAGCCTTTTGGACTCTGTGGGAGAGGGAGAGGGAGAGGGTGGGATGATTTGGGAGATGGCATTGTAACATGTATGATATCATAAGTGAAACGAACCGCCAGTCTAGGTTTGATGCAGGATGCAGGATGCTTGGGACTGATGCATGGGGATGATCCAGGGAGATGGTGTGTGGGGGAGGGGGGGTTGTGATTGGGAGCTCGTGTACACTCGTGGCTGATTCGTGTCAATGTGTGGCAGGATGAATGCAGTGTTGTAGAGCAAAACTAAAAAATAAAAATTTAAAAAAAGAAAAACAGCTTACAACTAGAAATGTAAAAAATTATTAAAGAAATCTCACTGGAAAAGGCTAATACATAGTTTTTAAAAGCTAAAGAAGACTAACAGTACTAGTAAAATCTGTATCCACAGAACAAAAAGATGTATAATAATATGTTAAAAACATTAAGTTAAAGGGGGATTTCATGGGGTCACAAAGAGTCAGACACGACTGAGAGACTGAACTGAACTGAAAGGGGGATTGGAGTAAACTGCTGAATGCTTTCAAACTTAAAAGATCATCAACTTAAAATAACCACATATATATGTAAGCTGTTACAGATGAACATCATGATAGCCACAAACCAAATACCTGTAATAGAAACACACACACATGAAAGAAAGGAATCCAAACATAACACTACAGAAAGTCATTGAATCACAAGGCAAGAGAGCAAAAGAAGAAAGGAATAAAAATAACTATACCAACTAGGAAACTATTAATGAAATGGCAATAAGTACATACCTGTCTCTAATTTATCCAAATGTAAATGGACTAAATGCTCTAGTCAAAAGACATAGAGTATTAAAATATGATAAATATATCTTAAATTTTAAATATATTTAAAAAATATGTGCTGCCTACATAAGACTCACTTTAGATCTAAAGACACACATAGACTGAAAGTGAAAGGATGGAAAAAGGTATACCATGCAAATGGGAACACACATACAAAAACAAACAAACAAACAAACAAACTGGGGTAGCTTATATCAGACAAAATAGACTTTAAAACAAAGACTATTATTGGTTCAAAATGGCAGAGTAGAAGGATGTGCACTCACTTCTTATGAGAGCACCAAAATCAATTAACTGCTGAACAAGCACCAAGAGAAAGACACTGGAACCCACCAAAAAAGATATCCCACATTCAAAGACAAAGGAGATGCTACAGTGAGACAATAGGAACGGTACAATCACACTAAAATCAGATTCCATAACCACTGGGTAGACAACCTGGAAACTGGAGAACATTTACACCACCGAAGTTCTCCCTGGAGTGAACATTCTGAGCCCCATATCAGGCTTCTCATCTTGAATATCTGGCAACAAGAGTAGGAATCCCCAGAGAATCTGACTTTGAAGGCCAATAGGATTTGATTGNAGATTCCATAACCACTGGGTAGACAACCTGGAAACTGGAGAACATTTACACCACCGAAGTTCTCCCTGGAGTGAACATTCTGAGCCCCATATCAGGCTTCTCATCTTGAATATCTGGCAACAAGAGTAGGAATCCCCAGAGAATCTGACTTTGAAGGCCAATAGGATTTGATTGCTGGACTTCTATAAGACTAGGAGAAACAGAGACTCCAATCTTGGAGGGCACACACAGAGTTTTATGCAACCCAGAGGAAAGGAGCAGTAACACACAGGAGACTGAACCAAACCTACCTGCTAATGCTGGAACATCTTCTGAAGAGGCAGATGGGTGTGTGTGTGTGTGTGTGTGTGTGTGTGTGAATATGGCTCATTGTGGGGCCAAGAGCAATGGAAGCAGGAGATCTGGGATGTACTTATTGGTGTAAGCCCTCCCAGAAGCCTTAGCCTGTAGGCTCCAGTGCTGTGTTACCTCAGGCCAAACAACTAACAGGGAGGGAACAGAGCCTCAACCATCAGGAGACAAGCAGATTAAAGTTTTACTGAACATAACCTTACCCACCAGAGCATAATCTAGTTCTGACTACCACCAGTCCCTCCAATCAGGAAGTTTGCATGAGCTTTTAGATTGTCTTATTCGCCAAAGGGAAGACAACAGAAATAAGAAGAGCTAAAACCCTGCAGCCTGCAGAATGAAAACAACAATCACTGAACATCAGACAAAATGAAAAGGCAGAGGATTATGTCCCAGATGAAGTAACACTCTCATTCAAATTTGACAGAGAAATCAAAAGCTTTACAAAAAGCAAAAGTTAAGTGAAATCGGCAGCACCAGATCAAATTTACAACAAATGCTTAAGGAACTCCTCTAAGTGATGAAGCCACTAGCAGCTCAAAACAAACAAACAAACAAACTTGTACATATAAAGACTACTATATCAAAATCTCATGGGAATAGCAAACCAAAAAGCTGAAATAGATACACACACAAAAGAAAAAATCAATCCAAATCCAACACTAAAAAAGATCATCAAACCACAAGAGAAAAGAAAGAAAAAAGACCCACAAAGCAAAACCCAAAACAATTAAGAAAATGGCAGTAGGGATACAAATATTGATAATTACCTTAAATGTAAACAGATCAAATGTGCCAACTGAAAGACATAGACTGAATGAGTGAATGCAAAACCCATATATACACTGTCTACAAAAGACAAACCTCAAACCTAGGGACACATACAGACTGAAAGTCTGGGGATGAAAGAACATACTCCATGCAAATGGAAATCAAAAGAAAGGTGGAATAGCAATACTCATATCAGACAAAAGAGATTTAAAATAAAGACTATTACAGGAGACTAAGAAGGGCACTGCATAATGATCAAAGCATCAAGCCAAGAAGATATAACAGTTATAAATATATAAGCACCCAACATAGCCACACCACAGTACATAAGGCAAATACTAACAGTCATAAAGGGAAAGATCAAAAGTAACACAATTACAGTGGTGGACTTTACCATTTCGCTTGTATTAGTGGACAGATTAATCCAGACAGAAAATCAATAAGGAAACACAGGCCTTCAATGACACATTAGACCAGATAAACATAGTTGATATTTATAGAGCAATCCAGCCAAAAGCTCCCGAATACACACTCTTCTCAAATGCACACAGAATATTCTTTAGATTGACCACATGCTGGGCAAAAAGATGAGTCTTGGTAAATTTAAGAAAACTGAAGTGATCAAGAATGGAAGTCATGTCATCAAGCATCTTTTCTGATCACAATGCTATGAAATTACAAATAAACTATAAGAAAAAACTATAAAACACAAGCACATTAAGGCTAAACAATAGGCTACTAAACAAGCAATGAATCACTGAAAAAAATCAAAGAGGAAATTAAAAAATACTGAGAGACACATGAAGATGAAAGCACAATGATTCAAACCTATGGGATTCAGCAAAAGCAGTTCTAATGAGGAGGTTTATAGCTATACAATCTTACCCCAGGAAAAAAAGAAAAATATCAAATAAACAACATAACCTTACACCTCAGAGAAGGCAATGGCACCCCACTCCAGTACTCTTGCCTGGAAAACCCCATGGACAGGGGAGCCTGGTAGGTTACAGTCTATGGGATCGCAAAGAGTCGGACACAACTGAATAACTTCACTTTCACTTTTCATTTTCATGCACTGGAGAAGGAAATGACAACCTGCCGGGGGCCAGCATGAGGAATCCCACCCGTGATAAGGTCATGTGGCAGAGATTTGATGAGCAAGGTCGAGTCAGATCTCAGGAGTTCCCCCTGAGTTTCCCTGAGTATCTACCCCCCAAAAAAAGGAAACCAGAATATGCCTGCTGCTGGGAGCCAGCATGAGGATTCCCACCCATGACAAGGTCATGTGGCAGAGACCTCGATGGGCAAGGGCGATTCAGGTCTCAGGGTTTCCCCCTGGTATTTCCTGAGCATGTACCCCCAAAATAAGAATTTGCTGGCCTTATATTGTATTTTTTTATTCTTCTGACACTCTCTGGAAAAAGTTAATTCAGGGCTTTAGTCTTCTGCATTTGAAAGGAGTGTTTTAGCTCAGCACCCTCTGATAAGGCTCTAACTTGCCTAACAGGTTCCCAGGACCTTTTACAGCTTGTAAATTGCATATAGCCCCCAACTGTGAGAGGCACAAAGCTTAAAGCATCTTAAAGATACAGAACCTTTTCTAAAGAGCTAAAAATCATATTGGTGACAGGATTTCACTGTTGACTCAATGATTGCTGCCAGACCTCCTTATTGTTTATCTTTTAGGAATCTGGGAGGATGTTAATCAATGTAAAAGGGATATGGAAAAAGATATATAGTAGTTTTGATGTTAGCAACACTAGCCTTTTGAGTTACTTTTTTTTGTTATAAATCACTGTACTCCTTTTACTTGTTACAAATTGCTGTATCTTTGCTATGTAAGAATGTAACTTTATTTAGTGCTTTTTTGAGAATGGCACCAAACTTTGGGAAGAACAACACTTTTAACACAAATAAGCCTTTTGGTTAACAAACCCTTATCAGAAAAGAGCCATAAAATATTAATTGGCCTTTTGGCCAGAAGATGATGTAAATCACCTAAGGCTTGTGTATACTAAGTATGCAGAGAGAAAAGCCTGGTTTTGATAAGAGTCTGGGCTGCTAACACTGCATAACTTTGTATTACTCATTGATCTCTATGTACAATCGAAAAGGTATATAAGGCCCTTCTAGACAATAGGGGCTGCGGCCAGTTGCTGGACTGGTTTTCCCCATGTCTTTTCTCTGATTTCTGGCTGAATTCCCATCTGGTGTATGGAGGCTCGCCATGTCTACTTACTTGTCCCGGCTTCTAAGATCCACGTGAAGGGGAACCCAAGGCGGGCACCCCCCAACATTCAAGAGGACGCTGGTGGCCTAATGTAGATGGTGCAAGCTCCTTGTCTGGAACTTTATTGGCTTACAACATAAACCAAGTTATTCAGCCTCTTTTCTCCACTAAATTTTCCTACTATACTATTATTTCCTAATCTTACATTTCTAAATAAATGTTTTTCCTTGCCGACGCCGTCCTCGCTTCAAATTCCCTGGATCGACCAGAGCTGGACCCCAGCAACAACCCACTCCAGTATTCTTGCCTGGAGAATCCCAGGGACAGAGGAACCTGTTGGGCTGCCATCTATGGGGGTCACACAGAGTCAGACACGACTGACGCGACTTAGCAGCAGCAGCAGCAACCTTACACCTAAAGCAACTAGAGAGAGAACAACTGAAGCCTCAAGTTAGTAGAAGGAAAGAAATCAAAAAGATCAGAACAGAAAGAAAAGAAATAGAGACAAAGAAAACAATGAAGTGAAAATGTGATTCTTTAAAAAGATAAACAAAATTGATAAACCTTTATCCAAACTCATCAGAAAAAGAGAGAGGACTCAAATCAATAAGATTAGAAATGAAAAAGGAGAAGCTACAACTGACACCACGTGAATACAAAGGATCATAAAAGATTACTGCAAGAAACTGTATGCCAATAAAATGGACAACCTGGAAGAAATGGACAAATTCTAAGAAAGGTACAGTCTTACAGATATGAACAGACCAATCACAGCACAGGAAATGAAACTGTGATCTGAAAAATCCCAACAAGCAAAAGACCAGGACCTGATGGCTTTTCAAGCAAATTCTATCAAACATTTACAGAAAAGCTAACACCTATCCCTCTGAAATGGTTCCAAAAAACTGCAGAGCAAGGAAAACTCCCAAACTCATTCTTTCAGGCCATCATCACCCTAATACCAAAAACAGACAAAAATACCACAATAAAAGAAAATTACAAGCCAATGTCACTTATGAACATACATGCAAATATCCTCAACAAAATACTAGCAATCTGAATCGAACAGTACATTAAAAGAGTCATATGCCATGATCAAATGCGATTTATCCTAGGATTTTTTAATATCTTCAAATCAATCAGTGTGAGATGCCACATCAACAAATTGAAGATTAAAAACCAGAAAAAGCTTTGACAAAATTCAGCACTCATTTATGATTAAAATTCCCCAGAAAATGGGCATAGAGGGAATATAGCTCAACATAATTAAGGCCATAAATGACAAACCTACAGCTAGCATCACACTCAGTGGTAAAGAACTGAAAGCATTTCCTCTAAAATCAAGAATAATTCAAGGATAGGATAAATTTTGCCACTTTTCTTCAACATAATTTTGGAAATCTTAGCTATTTTCTTTTTTTTTTTTTTTTTCAGAGAAGAGACAGAAGCAAAAGGAATCCAAATTGGAAAAGAAGAAGTTAAGCTGTCACTGTTTGTAGATGACATGATACTATACATAGAAAGTCCCAAAGACACTACCAAAAAAACTACTAGAACTCATCAATGAATTATGTAAAGTTGAAGGTTACAAAATTAACACACAGAAATCTGTTGGATTTCTACACACTAGCAACAAAAGACCAGAAAGAGGTGGAAATGTAGACTGATACAGCAACTTTGGAAGATGATATGGAGATTCCTTTAAAAACTAGGAATAAATCCACCGTATGACCCAGCCAACCCACTCCTAGGCATATACCCTGAGGAAACCAAAAGTGAAAAAGACATGTATCCCAATGTTCATTGCAGCACTGCTTACAATAGCTAGAACATGAAAGCAACCGAGATAGATATCCATCGACAGATGAATGGATAAAGAAGCTGCAGTACATATATACAATGGAATACTACTCAGCCATATAAGGAATGCTTTTGAGTCAGTTTTAATGAGGTGGACGAACCTATAGCCTATTATACAGAGTGAAGTAAGTCAGAAAGAGAAATATAAATATCATATACTGATGTATATATATGAAATCTAGAAAGATGGTGATGATTAACTTATCTACAGGGCAACAGTGGAAAAACAAACACAGAGAATAGACCTACAGACATGTGGAGAGGGGAGGAGAGAGAGGATGACATGTATGGAAAGAGTAACACGGAAACTTACAATACCATGTGGGAAACAGAGAGCCAATAGGAATTGGCTGTATGACTCAGGAAACTTAAACATGGCTGTGTGACAACCTATAAAGGTGAGAAGGGAAGGGAGATGAAAGGAAGGTTCAGGAGGGAGGGGATATGGGTATACCTATGGATGATGCTTCTTGATGTTCAACAGAAAACAAGGAAATTCTGAAAAGCAGTTATCCTTCAATTAAAAAACAAAATGGCAGGAAAAAAAGACCAGAAAGAGAAATTCAGGAAATATTTATCTCACTTACCATCACATCTAAAAGAATAAAATACCTAGGAATGAACCTATCAAAAGGAGACAAAAGACCCACTTTCCAAAAATTATAAGAAGCTTTTGAAAGAAATCAAAGATACAAACAGAAAGATATGCCATGCTCATTGATTGGAAGAATCAATGTTGTCAAAATAATGATACTATAGAAGGCAATTTATAGATTCAATGCAATCTCTATCAAATCACCAGTGATATTTTTCATGGTACTAGAACAAAAAAACTTTCAAAATTTGAATATAGACACAAAAGGACCGTAATAACCAAAGCATTCTTGAGAAATAAAAACAGATCTGGAATAGAGTCTCCTTGAATTCAGACTACCCTACAAAGTTATAGTCATCTAAAAGATTTGGTTCAATTCAGTTCAGTTCAGTCGCTCAGTCATGTCCAACTCTTTGCGACTCCATGAATCGCAGCATGCCAGGCCTCCCTGTCCATCACCAGCCCCCAGAGTTCACTCAGACTCAAGTCCATCGAGTCTTGGCCCCCAAATAGAAATATAGACCAATGGAACATGATAGAAAGCCGAGAAACCCTCATGCACCTACAGTCAATTAGTCTATGACATAATTTAGGGAGGATAACTACACAATAGTGGAAAGGTAGTCTCGTCAACAAATGCTGGCAAAATTGGACAGTTACGTGGAAAAAAATGGAATTCGAAAATTCTTTAACATTCAGTTCAGTTCAGTTGCTTAGTCGTGTCCGAATCTTTGCGACCCCATGAATCGCTGCATGCCAGGCCTCCCTGTCCATCACCAACCCCGAGTTCACTCAGACTCAAGTCCATTGAGTCAGGGATAACATCCAGCCATCTCATCCTCGGTCATCCCCTTCTCCTCCTGCCCCCAATCTCTCCCAGCATCACAGTTTTTTCCAATGGGTAAACTCTTCACATGAGGTGGCCAAAGGACTGGACTTTCAGCTTTTTAGCATCATTCCTTCCAAAGAAATCCCCAGAGCAATCTCCTTCAGAATGGACGGGTTGGATCTCCTTGCAATCCAAGGGACTCTCAAAGAGTCTTCTCCAACACAACAGTTAAAAAGCATCAATTCTTCGGCGCTCAGTTTTCTTCAAAGTCCAACTCTCACATCCATACATGACTACTGGAAAAACCATACCTTTGACTAGATGGACCTTAGTTGGCAAAGTAATGTCTTTGCTTTTGAATATGCTATCTAGGTTGGTCATAACTTTTCTTCCAAGGAGTAAGCATCTTTTAATTTCAGGACTGCAATCACCACCTGCAGTGATTTTGGAGCCCCTCAAAATAAAGTCTGACACTTTTTCCACTGTTTCACCATCTATTTATCATGAAGTGATGGGATCAGATGTCATGATCTTCCTTTTCTCAATGTTGAGCTTTAAGCCAAATTTTTCACTCTCCTCTTTCACTTTCATCAAGAGGCTTTTTAGCGCCACTTCAATTTCTACCATAAGGGTGGTGTCATCTGCATATCTGTGGGTATTGATATTTCTCCCAACACTCTGATTCCAGCTTGTGTTTCTTCCACTCCAGCGTTTCTCATGATGTATTCTGCATAGAAGTAAAATAAGCAGGGTGACAATATATAGCCTTGATGTACTCCTTTTCCTATTTGGAACCAGACTGCTGTTCCATGTCCTGTTCTGACTGTTGCTTCCTGACCTGAACACAGATTTCTCAAGAGGCAGGTCAGGTGGTCTGGTATTCCCATGTCGTTCAGAATTTTCCACAGTTTAGTGGGATCCACACAGTCAGAGGCTTTGGCATAGTCACTAAAGTAGAAAGAGATGTTTTTCAGGAACTTTCTTGCTTTTTCCATGATCCAGCAGATGTTGGCAATTTGATCTCTGGTTCCTCTGCCTTTTCCAAAACCAGCTTAAACATCAGGAAGTTCACAGTACACATATTGCTGAAGCCTGGCTTGGACATTTTTCAGCATTACTTTACTAGCTGGTGAGATGAGTGCAATTGTGCAGTAGTTTGAGCATTCTTTGGCATTGCCTTTCTTTGGGATTGGAATGAAAACTGACTTTTTCCAATCCTGTGGCTGGGTTTTCCAAATTTGCTGGCATATTGAGTGCAACACTTTCACAGCATCATCTTTCAGGATTTGAAACAGCTCAACTGGAATGCCATCACCTTCACTAGCTTTGTTCATACTGATGCTCTCTAAGACCCACTTGACTTCACATTCCAGGATGTCTGGCTCTAGATGAGTGGTCACATCATTGTGATTATCTGGGTCATGAAGATCTTTTTGTACAGTTCTTCTGTGTATTCTTGCCACCTCTTCTTAATATCTTCTGTTTCTGTTAGGTCCAGGCCATTTCTGTCCTTTATTGAGCCCATCTGTGCATGAAATGTTCCCTTGGTATCTCTAATTTTCTTGAAGCGATCTCTAGTCTTTCCCATTTGTTCTTTTCCTCTATTTCTTTGTATTGATCACTGAAGAAGGCTTTCTTATCTCTTCTTGCTATTCTCTGGAACTCTGCAATCAGATGCTTATATCTTTTCTTTTCTCCTTGGCTTTTTGCCCCTCTCTTCTTTTCACAGCTATTTGTAAGGCCACCCCAGACAGCCATTTTGCTGTTTTGCATTTCTTTTCCATGGGGATGGTCTTGATCCCCGTCTCCTGTTACATTGTCACGAAACTCATTCCATAGTTCATCAGGCTCTCTATCAGATCTAGCCCTTTAAATCTATTTCTGACTTCCACTGTATAATAAGAAGGGATTTGATTTAGGTCATATCTGAATGGTCTAGCAGTTTTCCTTACTTTCTTCAGTTTGAGTCTGAATTTGGTAATAACGGTCAGTAGGTGCCCAATATGCTACTGGAGATCAGTTCAGAAATAACTCTAGAAAGAATGAAGGGATGGATCCAAAGCAAAAACAATACTCACCAGTGGAATTGAGTGATGATAGAAGCAAGGTTCGATGCTGTAAAAAGCAATATTGCATAGGAACCTGGAATGTCAGGTCCATGAA
>SJYA01002578.1:74830-93850 GCA_006410615.1 Neotragus moschatus | reverse complement strand
ACTTCACTTTCACTTTTCACTTTCCTGCATTGGAGGAGGAAATGGCAACCCACTCCAGTGTTCTTGCCTAGAGAATCCCAGGAACGGGGGAACCTGGTGGGCTGCCATCTATGGGATTGCCCAGAGTCGGACACGACTGAAGCGACTTAGCAGCAGCAGCAGCTGCCTTCTTTATGGTCCAGGTTTCACAACTGTATGTGACTACTGGACTCTCCACAACTCCTGTATAAGTAGCTCCAGATTCAAAGTACCAGGTACATTTATTTCATTTCTCAAGTCTAAGCTATAAGAGAAAATAGTCAGGCATATATCTAGCATCTTCAGATTACTTTGAAGAGAAGCATGCTCTGGCTTTTATCCAGGTTTAGAAAAGACATTCTTACTCTGGGCAGAAAAACAAAAAACAATCTTTTTCTTCTGAGCCACTCAATACAATTCAAGACAGCTACATTGGTCAGGATGGACTAGGTACTGCTAGACTAGCAGACACTCCAAGCTCTTAGTGTTTTAAGCCAACAGAGGTTAATTTATCATATTCATCACCCAAATTCATTGCTGGTTGGCAGGGAATATGTGCTGTATTGTCCTTACTTTGGAATGGAGGCTGGTGTAGCCTATAGCATTTGGAATGTTGTGGGTTATAATTTCAAAATAAAAGGAAATTTGGTGAGTTGGACACTGACTTTTAAAGACTTCCATGGGTATCACTTTCCTCATATTTTATTAGCTAAAACAAGTCAGATGGCTGTACCCTATTTCACAGAGGCAGACAAATGCTGCTCTGCCTTAAACCTGAAAGGATGAGAACTGGAATAATGGAACTAGACTTTATGACCACACTGTTTACCGATCTAGTCACCAAAATCAAGCTAACTGTTCTTCCAGGAAACAATGTACTCCTTCCATATTCAAGAGAGGCAGTTCAAAGTTCTTATTCAGTACTCCAGGATCTCTCAGTGGTTTCTACTCATCTCTTCATTGTGGGGTGATACATGGTAGTCTCACAGGTGAAAAGTGACTATTTTTGATTCAGACATGATCAACATATCTTTCACTCAACATATAGTAAAACAAAAGGACAGTACAACCACAATAAATTCTATGTTTGGAGAAAGGGAAGGATGGAGACACAGCAAACAATGAAATCTTCTGGGAAGACATTTTTAAGTGCCCTGATCAGGTGCTAAGGCTCCTTCTCAAGGAAACTTCCTTTTTCCATGGTAACCTATGGACCTGGGCTCCACTCTCTGAGATGTCTTTGTTTGTTTTTCTTTATTTTCCTTGGCTATATTTGAAGTGGATATCAGGTTGCATATATTCTTTGGAGACTGAACAGACTTCTTAGCCCTATTCTCACCCTGAATCGATGGAGGTACAGTTTCTTTTTAGGTTTTCAAGTATTTACAATATCTTTTCTTTATTTTTTAAAAACTTATATTTTGAGATAATTGTAGAATCACATGCCACAGTGAGGAAAATACAGAGGGATCATGTATGTACTTCACCCAGTTTTCCCCAAAGGTAACATCTTCCATAATTATAGTACAAAACAATACCATAACCAGGAAATTGACATCAATAATCTACTGATCTTGTTTGGATTTCATCAGTTTTATATGAAACTGTACTCATTTGTTTATATGTGTATATATTTTATGTGATTTTATCATGTGAATATTTGTGTATTTCATTAATATCATCAAAATTAGAACAGTTCATCATTATCAGGATCCCTTGTGTTGCTATTTTGTATCTATAGGTCCCATTTCTAACCCCTGAGAACCACTCATCTGTTCATTTTCATTTCAAGAATATTATATAAATTAAATTTTATAGCATGCAACCTTATGGGATTGGCATTTTCACTCAACATAATTACCTTGGGGCCAAATCCAAGTTGTTGTATGTATCAATTTTTGTTCTTTTTTTATAGTTAGGTAGTATTCCATAATATGGATGAACTATAATTTTTTAACCATTTGCCTATTGAACAATTTGGAGAAGGAAATGGCACTCCACTCCAGGGTTCTTGCCTGGAGAATCCCATGGATGGAGGAGCCTGGTGGGCTGTAGTCCATGGGGCTGCGAAGAGTCAGGCACGACTGAGTGACTTCACTTTCACTTTGACTATTGAACAATATTTGGATTGTTTCAAGTTCAAGGCTATTGTGAATAAAGTGACTATGAACATTTCTTTTCTTTTTTTTTTTTTTGATATGAAAGCAAGTCTTTATTTCTTCAGGATAAAAACCGAAGGGTACAGTTTCTAGATTCTATGGCAATCACATGTTTACTTTTATAAGACATTGTGAAACTGTTTTCTATGGTTGTACCATTTTACATTCCCACCAGTGATGTTTGGTTCATCTAGTTTCTCTGCTTCCTTGTCACCACTTGGAATTCTACTATTTTCATTTTAGCCATTCTGTTAGTTGTGTAGTGATACTTCATGGTTTTAATTTGTAATTCCCTAATAGGTAAAGATATCAAGTACGCTTTCATATGCTTGTTTGCTATCCACATAGTCTTAATGGGATGTCTCTTTGTCTTTGTTTTCTAAGTTACTTATTTGGTTTTCTATTTTTTTAGACCTGAGATTTCTTTATATATTCTAAATACTACTGTATTATTAAATATTTGGTTTGAAAATAAATTCTCCCTGTCAGGAGTTTGACTATCCTTTTAACCAAATCTTTTGCAGAATCAGAGTTTTTATTTTAAAACTAACCTATCAGTTTTTCCTGTTATTACCTCTACTTTTGATATTAAGTCTCAGTAACTCATTCTAAAGATCTTGTTCTACTTTTCTTATCTAAAAAATTTATCATTTTACATTTTAACATAATGTCTTTTAAGTCCAGGGTAGTAGGTTATTAGTTTGTTTTTCAGTCTAACTCTGAAGATGTTAGTATTTTTATCTATTTCACATCATTGAACATCATACATCAGTTATATTATTAGTATTTCTGATATGTAATTTTTATATTTGCAAATTTATTTGAATCTCACTTTCATGGCCCTGTATCTGTCTCTGTCTCTTTCTGTCTGTCTCTGCTGCTTGCTGTACCACATGTATGCTATGTTGACTACTTATTTAATATTCACAATCATTTTATGGAGAAGGACCTTTATTTAAAACAAAAAAAGAAATGGAGACTTAGAGAGTTTGAGGAACAAGCCTTTGACATAAAATAAGCAAGTGGTGAAGGCAGAAATTCATACAGCCTGACTTCAAAGCCCACTTACCCTGTACTGAATTGGGATGTATCAGTTCAGTTCAGTTGCTCAGTTGTGTCCGACTCTTTGCAACCCCATGAATCACAGCACACCAGGCCTCCCTGTCCATCACCAGCTCCCAGAGTTCACTCAAACGCACGTCCATCGAGTTGGTGATGCCATCCAGCCATCTCATCCTCGGTCGTCCCCTTTTCCTCCTGCCCCCAATCCCTCCCAGCATCAGAGTCTTCCAATGAGTCAACTCTTCGCATGAGGTGGCCAAAGTACTGGGATGTATAACTATCTATAATAAGATAAATTATACACATCAGTGGTATGTGTATATAAAGCATTACTAAACCAAATGTGAACAGAGATGGCTGATTATAACATATTATCACCCTAGTGGCTCCTCATATCACTTTTTCTTCCTGTTTACTAAGGTTAATTACAGCCCTTTCTTGTGAGGTGCTGTAGCAGGGTTTTTAAGGTAAGCATATCTATAATACCCCCACCTTTCCTGGATGAACACAATGTTAATATGATATATCCTCAGAGCCCTGCAACATAAATTGGAACTGAAGTGCCAGGAAGCATGAAAAATGGCAGAGTGACAATATACTGTGTCAGTGCTTACAATTATGGGCTTTTAATATCCGGATCATTGAACTACTATATACATGATGTATAGTATCAGTCTGGGAGCAATGTGTCTCTGTTGGCTGGAAGGCCATCCTGCTTCCTTAGATTTCTCAGTCTAAAGCATCAAAGGAAAGAAACACTCTCGGTTGTCCCAGGGCCTTGGATCTGTGTGTGGGATCAATTCCCATTATGATGCTGCAAAACCACAAGGATCTCAACAGTATTTTGTTTAGTCATCCCAAGTGTTGCTTTGCAGAAATGCTCTAAAACCAACATTTAAGAAAATTCTTCAGTACATTAGCAAAGATATCTCAAGTGACTGTCCTTGTTCAGAAAATACACACAGTGTGAAACCAGACATTTTACAATTTAATTTTTGTTTCTGAAATCAGAGAATAATATCTTAAAATTTCTCCCTTCACCTTTTTATCTTAAAACCAAGCTTACAACTACGATCCAAATTTTCCTAAAAATGTAAAATATATTGTTAAATTTTAATCTTTCCATTCAATTGAAAAAAAAAAAGAGCAGAAAAGGCTGAAGAAAAATTGTCAGTTAAAACACTGACCAAAACAACCCAACCCCAAATGCAAGCAAACAGACAAACACATATACAAGGCTGGTTTGGCTAACTGGATTCAATTTGTATTCTCCACATTTCATGGGTTTCCTAGATGTGCTAGTGGTAAAGAACCTGCCTGCCAATGCAGGAGTTGTAAAATAAACGAGTTTGATCCCTGAGTTGGGACGATCCTCTGGAGAAGGACATGGCAACCCACTCCGGTATTCTTGCCTGGAAAACCCCATGGACAGAGGAGCCTGGCGGGGTACAGTCCCTAGGATCGTAGAGAGTTGGACAGGATTGAAATGACGTAGCATGCATGTGTGCACGTTTCGTGAGTACAGTAGGGTTTGGAGTGTGTTATACTTCAGCTTCGGATCAAATTTGCATTCGGTTCTGAGGTGGTCCTCTTGTTTAGGTCTGTACATTCCTTAGCATCCGACCCTTAACTCTCCACCCTTGTAAAGGGTAGGTTGTGTCATTTGGCTGTCATCATAGACAAGAAGACACAAATGCGAGTTAATAACCATCAAAGGTGTCTATTTCCTTTTCCTATAAATCAGAGCATGCTTTCCTACTGAATTTTGCAAGAAGAAAACAGACTCCCTCCTGCCGATGTGAGGAAGTAAAGCTAAATCTCCCTCAAGATTCACTTTGGCTTCTTGCAGCTGTATGTTAGTACCTTTTTATATGCAATTTTACTTCATTTAGTCTTTAAGGTTGTGCCTGAGGTTAGTTTAAAAGGTTAGTTAAATGTTAATGGATGTTAATGCTGCAATTAAATTGTTAAATCAATTGAAAACTGTGGCTCCATTTCTATCTGCGTTAGTGCTGGCCTGAGCTGCATTGGCGTATAAATTAAAAGCTGTAAATCTAGCGAAGTCTAATTAGAGACCAAATTTCTCATTTATCTTATTTTCACAGGACTGTAAGCACTGATAGATAATCAACGAAGGGCTAAAACTTTTTAACATTAAAAAACTATTTTATCTATTTCAGGATTCAGGTGACTGATTATAATTCAGATCCAATTACTGTAAAAGGTCATATGTGAAATGAAGTTCTTTCAGACACTCTAAGTTTTCTTTTACAAGTTTGCATACAACCCACTACCATTCCCATCCCCCAAAGCAAATAAAAATACATTATTCAAGACCACCTTTAATGGCATCTTAGAGTAACCTTGGTGCTAAACAGTGTGTTTAATAGACTACTTCATTAACCCAAAGGGGGAAAGATGGATTTGGAAGCCTTGTAGGAGATTCATCAGGGAGCAAAATTAAGCCTTCACGGATGTCTAAGGTGAGGATTTTTTCACTGTTGTTTCATATTGGCCTTGCTTTACCCTGTGTCTGAGAATACTTGCATATAATCAGTTCAAATAAAAGGATTTGTCAAACTAAATCCTCCTCAGTTCAGTATTGTAAAACTCCTCTGTTAAAATAATTCTGTGTATAACTCAACTTTGGTTCCACTTTAGTTGATCATACTTAAAAAAAAAATCTCTTTATTATTCACTAACCTATGGCTGCGATTCATGGGGCCACCAAGAGTCGGACACGACTGAGCAACTGAACTGAACTGAACTTATTGATGAGGTCTAACCATAGCTTTTGATAGACGGATGTTGACATGAAGATATTTTAATTTCTACCTAAGTCAGAAGATCAAAAACCATCTTCCCAAGGACTGGGAACACACACATAGGCTTTGGTTTGGAAAGCTGCTTTATTATTTAAAATTTTTAACAAAAATTATATTTTCCATGAATGTTAATTTCTTTAATAAAATCTTCCCAGAAAAAGTACTATTTTAAGAGCAGTTATAAATGGATATTCAACTCACTCACTCAACTATAAGAAGGCCTCATTCCTCTAATGAAGACACAAGCCATGTCCTTCTTCTTTCATATTCTGTAGTTTCAGCCACTGATTAAACCACAAAAGAACATCAGAAAGTGAATTGCTGAGCAGATTGAATGTTCTGAACTTTTAACTTTCTTAATTTTGTCATGAATTCAGATCTACTAAAACTCTTGATTATAGACTCTTGTAGAAAAGTTAGGTTGCTTGTCCCCTGAAGCAAAGGAAAAAGATGTTCTACTTTTTCATCCTCAAAGAAACATTGATTTCCTAACAGCATGTTTGTTTCTTACTTACAAACATTTCAAACTCAGGAATGAATACACTAACACCAGCTGAACCAAAATCAGTCTATATTCGTGAATTGCTGAGACTTTCAAAAGGAAGGGTTTACAACGTCTTAACCAGAGACTGTGCACTTATGATGAAAAGGTACAGATGTATCAAGTACATACATGCCAAGTACTTGGCATGGGACACATAGCCCATCTCTTTCTTTCTCTCTTTCTTTAATTAGAGAGGTAAAACAATAGCAAAGATATAATGCCGGCCTTTTTAGCAGGGTAGGAGTTATCATTCTACCAGGTAGAAAGAGGCTGGGAAAGTCTTTGAGTAGAAAAACTAAGATGGGGTATTAGATTTTTTTTTTTTTTTTCCTGATCACCAATCTTCTGGGAACAGGATTTTATACATATATATATATACATATTCAAGTGTTGACAGGAAACTATCCACTGAGGCTAGACAGACACCTAAGGGCTATTACCTAACGATCTCTGACAATGATTTACATCTGAAGACTAAAATTCTGCTATTAAAAATAAATTCTTTTGAATTAGATATTTTTACTCAATGCACATGCAAACATCTTTCAAGTTCTACAAGCCACTGTCAGTCACTGATGTGACTGTTTCACAATGTGAAGCTGCTTTGGATCTAGTTCTAGGGCTGGTGGAGGGCATGAGTGAGGCGAATTTTACTGGAAGCTGGCGTGGTGGGGGGTCTGAGCAAGAACTCTTCCCCCAGTGGGGAGATGCAGAGACAGTGCTTGGAGGCAAGCTTTGGAGGCAACAAGGGACTAAGTTCAAACCTGGCTAGGTTGCATATGTTCTAGGGCATCAGGCAAGTTTCCTAACCTCTCTTTGCTGGCATTTCCTCATCTTTTTCTTGGTTCTTCTCCACCTATATTCCCATGGCTTTGAATGCTATCTGATTGCAGGTGACTAGTGAATATATTTTTAGCACTGACTCCTCATTCCTAAATACTTTTATTAAATAGTTTTACTGATATGGCTTCTTAGATTTGTTTATTCACTTATTCATTTATTAACTCATTCGTTCATTCCTTGTTGAGTGCTGGCAACATGTCAGGTCTTATAGTACCATTAACGGTTCTAGAGTGAGCAGCATAAATTACTCGTCCTTTTAGCATTTATATTCTAGGGAAGGAGTAGATAGTGAACAAAGAAACGAGAAATCTAACAATTTCAACAATACATACACTATATAAAAATTCAAGACAGAGTAGAAGCAGAAAGTGACTGAGCATTCTCTTTTGGGTTGATGGGACAGGGAGGGGACAGAGATTTAGAAGAGGTATAGGAACAGGCCACTATCTAATAGATATCCACAAGTGGAACTCGTCAAAAACAGCTTTTGTGATTGTCTAACTCCCTAGCTTTCTCTTCCTTCTGAATTTCCTTCTCTTCCTGTTTTCCCGCCTCAGTTAATGGCATCATTATTGAGTCTTCTTTTATCATTACTCACTCCCCTGCAAATCCTATCCACCAGTAGTGCATGGTCAGTCTATTCAGTTTGGTCCAACTCTTTGAGACCCCATAGACCATAGCCTGCCAGGCTCCTCTGTCCAAGCAGCAGTAGGTTGCTATTAAAGCATCACCTTATAGAAAGTTGACTAATGGTCAGTGGACTTAGGCGAATAGCCCAGGGTTATACAGCCAGTCAGTGGTGGATCCCAGACTTGTTTTGAACCAGACTTTCTAGCACCATTTTTGCATTTTTCCCTTCTAACTCTGAAGGAGGGGCTGCAAAAGGGACAAGAAGAGCTGCAAGTGCCCCATATTTGTTCAAAAGTTTACCCAACTTTACCATACCTTACCTGACAATTTCTACTCAAGGCTGGGTTTTACTTGTTTCCTGCAATTACTAAGCCAGTCTGAACTCTCTCTCATTTTCTTCTATGTTATTTTGCAAGTACTCCCTCATCATTTCATGCTTTGTCCTATATTTTAGCTACATTTTAAGTCCCTAAAAGATAGAGGCCAAGTCTTCTCCCTCCATGTATATACTTGGTGTTCAAAAAATGCTTGTTACAGTTAAACATAGATTTTACCTTCTATTCTCAGAAAATTTACAATTTAGCAGGTGCCTTAAACAAAGACTCATGACAAAACTTAAGTGATGGCAAATCAAAGTGAGCAATGAAATGCCGTAACATCGAGTATTTTAAAAACTGATGAGCAAAAGAAATCACTGGAAAACTGAAGAATGAGTATTAGCTTTAGTCGAGGAGGAGGAGAATGGGATGAATAGATTTCAAGTATGACAATGAATATGTCATTTACAGATCAGGCTGACATGATGAGAGCTAAGGGTTCTTCAAAAGATGAGTTCATGCACAAACATTTATCAAAATCTTACCAGATGTCACGCACTCTATAGCATACACAATAGCAACTGAAATAAATATTGTTTGAGTCTCAAGTAGTTAATAGGTTGGCAACAAAAGACCAAGAATTTAACAAGCTATGCTGTGATGGGAGTTCATATCTGAAGCCCCTAACTTCTGGAGGAGGAACATCAAGAGGGGCTTTCTGAAAGAAATGCTGTTTGCTGCTTGGAGAATTATTAATGGAAGGCAAAAGCTGAAAAATTTAGATTAGACTAGATCAGATGGCACTTTATATAGCCTTCAACAGTGGAGCTACCAAATTTGATGGCTAGAGGGAGGAAAAGGGGAAGGAAAAAGGAGGAAGAAGAGTCTGGAAGGAGACATTACTGGGAGTGAAATGAGAACTTTTGTTAAGAAAGCCCCACAGGGACCCAAAGAAGGAATGTCTCCAGAGGACATTTGTAAAAACAGAAAGGGATGATCCTGAAGAGGGAGCCAACATTCGCCTATAGAAGTGAGATCTTTGTCTTCATACTGATGTTCCATATCTGCCAACAAATATCTCTTCTTTGCTTGCCACTTTGATCAATACCAATGTATTCATTTCATTCTCTACCTAATGTTCTTTATTATCTCTATCACTTGCTCCATCTTCTCTTACACTTCAAACACAGAGACATCTCTTTAAGATACACCATTGGCCTACATTTCCTTAGCATAGTCATCATCTTTGTGAAAATTGTGTTTTTCAAAATTGTATTCTGGTAGAGGAAAACAGAGCTGACCTAAATGACTTTGGAAATTAGTAAATCATAAAACTGAAGATGTGAGAGTTGGACTGTAAAGAAAGCTGAGCGCAGAAAAATTGATGCTTTTGAACTGTTGTGTTGGAGAAGACTTTTGAGAGTCCCTTGGACTGCAAGGAGATCGAACCAGTTCATCATAAAGAAAATCAGTTCTGAATATTCATTGGAAGGACTCATGCTGAAGCTGAAACTCCAATACTTTGGCCACCTGATGCAAAGAACTGACTCATTTGAAAAGACCCTGATGATGGGAAAGATTGAAGGCAGGAAAAGAAGGGGACGACAGAGGATGAGACAGTTGGATGGCATCACCAACTCAATTTACATGAGTTTGAGCAAGTTCCAGGAGTTCGTGATGGACAGGGAAGCCTGGCGGGCTGCAGTCCATGGTGTTGCAAAGAGTCGGACAAAACTGAGTGACTGAACTGAAGTGAACTGAAAACTAAAGTGAAATGAAACTGTAAATGAGCACTGTACCCTAGCTAAGGAAATTGTTTCCCATGGTGCTGTATGGGCTAACAGTTCTGATACCACACAAGAATGCCTCACACAAAATATGAACTCTGTCAAAGGGATACAGGCCCTGACAGAAAGAGTGCCCAAAGGCCTAACTGGAATAAACTGAGCAAGAAATGAAAGTAGAGGTATGCTATAATTCAAAGTATAAAATAAATATCCATGTGTCAACACTGATCTAAATCAGACTGAAAAATAGTCATTTAAAAAATACACAATTATAGAACAGAGACATATTTTGTGCAGAAGGATTCCAAATAATTTCTGTAGATATTTCACTCTCAAGGGGGTAACAGAATTCCCAGTCCTTGCTGTGGCTTCCTTACAGAAGTACAGGATGGAACGGGGCAGGAGGAAGAATATCTTGATAATGGAGAAAGCTGGCAAACACTATCTCAGAGAGGTCATCAGTGCCAACACCCACAGTCATAAGTCACATCCACAATATGTACTCTCCATATGACGGGATGAGAGTGGAGATGTGATCTTCCTTCCAAAGACGTATAACCCCAATCTAATCATGAGAAAAATATCAGACACGTCTTAGTAGAATGACATTCTACAAACTACCTGGCCAGTACTCCTCAAACTGTCAGGGTCATTGAAAGCAAGGAAAGTCTGAGCATCTATAATAGCCAGGAAGAGCCCAAGGAGACATGATGACTAAATGGAATGTGGTGTCCTGATTCTGATCCTGGAGCAGAAAAAAATATTGTTTTATATTAAGTAAAAATTAAGGAAATCTGAATAAACTATGGGTTTTAGTTAATAATGAAATACTAATGTGTTAGCTTATTTAACTTATATGCAGTGTACATCATGAGAAATGCTGTGGTGAATGAAGCACAAGCTGGAATCAAGATTGCTGGGAGAAATATCAATAGCCTCAGATATGCAGATGACACCACCCTTATGGCAGAAAGTGAAGAAGAACTAAAGAGCCTCTTGTCACAAGTGAAAGAGGAGAGTGAAAAAGTTGGCTTAAAACACACATTCAGAAAACTAAGACCATGGCATCTGGTCCCATCACTTCATGGCAAATAGAAGTGGAAACAATAGAAACAGTGAGAGACTTTATTTTTGGGGGGCTCCAAAATCACTGCACATAGTGATTGCAGCCATGAAATTAAAAGATGTTTGCTCTTTGGAAAAAAAGCTATCACCAACCTAGAAAGCATATTAAAAAGCAGAGACGTTACTTTGTCAACTAAGGTCCGTCTAGTCAAGGCTGTAGTTTTTCCAGTGGTCATGTATGGATGTGAGAGTTGGACTGTGAAGAAAGCTGCTGCTGCTGCTAAGTCGCCTCAGTCGTGTCCGACTCTGTGCAACCCCATGGACGGCAGCCCACCAGGCTCCNTTAAAAAGCAGAGACGTTACTTTGTCAACTAAGGTCCGTCTAGTCAAGGCTGTAGTTTTTCCAGTGGTCATATATGGATGTGAGAGTTGGACTGTGAAGAAAGCTGCTGCTGCTGCTAAGTCGCCTCAGTCGTGTCCGACTCTGTGCAACCCCATGGACGGCAGCCCACCAGGCTCCCCCGTCCCTGAGATTCTCCAGGCAAGAATACTGGAGTGGGCTGCCATTTCCTTCTCCAATGCATGAAAGTGAAAAGTGAAAGTGAAATCGCTCAGTCGTGTCCAACTCAGCAACCCCATGGACTGCAGCCTACCAGGCTCCTCTGTCCATGGGATTTTCCAGGCAAGAGTACTGGAGTGGGGTGCAATTGCCTTCTCTGGAAGAAAGCTGAGCACCAAAGAATTGATGCTTTTGAACTGTGGTGTTGGAGAAGACTCTTGAGAGCCCCTTGGACTGCAAGGAGATCCAGCCAGTCCACCCTAAAGAAGATCAGTCCTGGGTGTTCATTGGAAGGACTGATGCTGAGGCTGAGGCTTCAGTACTTTGGCCACCTGATGTGAAGAGCTGACTCATTTGAAAAGTCCCTGATGCTGGGAAAGACTGAGAGCAGGAGGAGAAGGGGACGGCAGAAGATGAGATGGCTGGATGGCATCACCGACTCAATGGACATGAGTCTGAGTGAACTCCAGGAGTTGGTGATGGACAGGGAGGCCTGGCGTGCTGCAGTCCATGGTGTCCCAAAGAGTTGGACACGACTGAGTGACTGAACTGAACTGAACGGAACTGAATGTTAGTCACTCAGTTGTGTCTGACTGTTTGCGATCCCATGGACTTGCCAGGCTCTTCTGTTCGTGGAATTCTGCACATAAGAATACTGGACGGGCTTGCCATAGCCCATTCCTTCCTCCAGGGGATCTTCCCAACTCAGGGCTCAAACACAGGTTTCCTACACTGCAGGCAGATTCTTTACCATCTGAGCCACTTATAAAGCCCTATAAAGCATATGTACTTGCTTAGGGCCTCTGATTTATATTAACAAACTGTCCTCCAGAAATGTTCTACTACACCAATTTTCACACTCATCAGCAGTGTTGGGGAGAATATTTTGGCCCACAGAGGGTTTTGTTGTTTGTTCTTTTAATCTGTATGTTTAGTAAGAAATCTATGAAATCTTCACAAATGCGTTCTCATCAGGATAGACTATAAGTTCTGCTTTATCGGTTGCTATTTGCTGCATGCTTACCCTTTGGTAGACTTTGTGTTGCCCATTTACTTCACATCCCTCATCCAACGTGATGCTTACAAGATTCCTGAGATGTAGGCTAGGTCCTCATACTCCTGCGTTCAGATGTGAGAAGGGGAACAGCCTGCTAGTCACAGGCTTATTGATGTTCTTTAGTCATTAAGTTGTGTCTGACTCTTTTGTGACCCCATGGCTGTAGCCTGACAGGCTCCTCTGACCATGGGATTTCCCAGACAAGAATACTGGAGTGGATTGCCATTTCCTTCTCAAGAGTATCTTTCCAACCCAGGGATCAAACCCACATCTGCATTGCAGGTGGATTCTTTACCACTGAGACACCATTGGCTCATTAATTTTAGTAAAGGTAAGAGAAGAGTTGACTCATTGGAAAAGACTCTGATGCCGGGAAGGATTAGGGGCAGGAGGAGAAGGGGACGACAGAGGATGAGATGGCTGAATGGCATCACCTACTCGATGGACATGAGTTTGAGTGAACTCTGGGAGTTGGTGATGGAGAGGGAGGCCTGGCGTGATGCGTTTCTTGGGGTTGCAAAGAGTTGGACACAACTGCACTACTGAACTGAACTGAACCATATTTATACAAAATGTTATTCAGAGGAGAAATTAGATATAAGGTCTATGTATACCCTTTACAATATCCACACAATTTTTCTGTAAATCTAAACTGATTTTAAAAGTAAATTTTATTAAAAATCATAGTTTCAAGCTCAACTCATTTTCTGAGCACAGACTTACATTTTAAGTACCCGCTGGACTATTCCAACAAAATGTTCTGTGGGAACCTTAAATTAGGTTGTCCAAATCAAAACTCATTATCTTTTTTTTTTTTTGATGTAATTCACTTTATCTTTTTTTTTTAATTTTTATTTTTTAGTTTGTTTTGCTTTACAATACTGTACTCATTTTGCCATACATTGACATAAATCAGCCATAAGTGTACCTGTTAAACATCACATCAACTAAGCTTCTTAATTTCTTTATCTCTCATAAATAGACAGCAGTAAATAAAATAAAATAAAATAAAAATAAAATCATGACACATGATTATTTTAAAGATTTGTCAGGTTGGACATTTGACAATCATCAGCCCCTCCTCTCTTCCTGCAATCCATTGACATTAGTTGCCAAATGCGCATTCTATGCCCACAGTGACTTTTTGCTTATTATTTTCCACATTATTGTTTAGACACTCATTGGTTTTTTGAGTTATTTTCAAGGGTCTTTAAAATGACCTTTTAATCACTCTTCCAAATACATCTTGTTGTTGAACTAATGTCATAAAGTTTAATTCCACTCGTGTATTCTTTCAGAAAGTTAGAGGTAGCTACCCACTGCATGATATCCATAGTCAACACCTTGTCTTGGCCCTTTGAGGTGCAGCTTCAACCTTACTTTCCCATATCTGTTCCCATATTTCTCTACGAAATCATGGCAGCCTCATTCTCCCATTTCATACCACTCTCACGGCCTCTCTTAGGCCCTTCCCCGCAGAGCCTGTAAAATTTGGATGTGTGCCTGCTATGTGTCAAGTATATGAGTGTCATGCATTCCTGCTGGAGAGGAAAGAACAGAGGAAAGATGTCCCTTCCTCAGATTCCATATCTGCCTCTTTACTCGACTTACCCTCCTCTGCACTGGCCTACCCTCCCAGTTCTGGCTTTCCAGACCTCACTCACCCTTCACCATCTACCACAAAGATAAAGGCAGTTTAGTAAAGTGGCTAAAAGCATGGGTGCTGAGTCAAAACAGACCTGAGTTTAATTTCTGGCCTTGTATTTTATTCTTTTGCAAAACTAGACAATCTGTGTCCTCTCTAAGTGTCTATCTGTGAAACCGGGATTTGGTACAGATTATATGAAATAAGGTAGTTGCTAATAAGTTCCTAAAACATAACAAATCTTTAAAATTTACTTGAAAGTTCTCCTTTCAAAGGTCAGCTTTTAAGGAAATGTAGCCTATTTGTATATGTTTTTTGTTCATTTGTCCTTTTAATCCCCCCTGGTTGAGATTCTGTGGGATTTTGGTTGCGTCTCTTGTCTGCTACTTTCCCAGGCCCCCTTTGCTCCATGGTGTTTTGTCCTCTTGTTCCACAACATTGCCATTTTACAACAATCCCTCTGTGTCTCGATTGACTTCTCTGTATAACAGAAATACTGATAGTATCTCCCTCAAAGGATTTTTGAAGGTGAAGAGATTGATGTGTACAGAGCATTTTGAACAGTGCTTAATATATAAGCAGTACTAGATGTGTGATTTTACTTTTTGTGAATAGGGTTATCATCTCATCTGCCAAGGTAATAGACAACAAGGTTTACCTTTATATCCCCTGTAATGACTAGAAAAACTTCAACTATACAGTTGATGTTGAGTTAAGGCAAAGTGGAGTGGAATCTGATGTGATGGAACACCATCTTCCTTTCTCGGAGGAGGAAAATATGGATCAATTAGAACCAAGGGCCAAAGCCATGGACAATCAAGGTGCAGGGCAGGTGAGGAAGAGGATACACTGGGGAAGGGCCAGGCAGAAAGAGAAGATTCAGGGGAATCAACCTGTAAGGAGCAAAAGTGTGGAGAATGAGTTGTATTAAATAATGCAGTCTTGATTGGTGCCTGATGAATAAATGAACAACACTAATGCTCCTTTGTGCTTACTCAGAGGTGTGTTCACCTCCAGGATAAGTTGCTAGATAATAGTCTGCCATCAACTAACGTTCAGTAGTAGACGTGAGACAAAATTCCCCCAAATGTAAGTCTAAGTAAAATTTTTGCATTAACATATGACTTAATTTTTATTTAATGACATAGTAGTCTCTTGTCAACCCGGATTATTTTTAAAACCCATATATGAAAGCTTAGTACAGGAAACATTGGTATGTTTTTAGAAACATTGAGTGGTAGCCACATCTTTCCAATAGTAAACATAAGATAATGTAGCTACTTAACTCTTAGTGACCATCTTTCTGTTGTATAACAAGAGCTGTGGTGAGCAATCCAGACAAGGACTACTGGACCGGTAATGGCTAATGTTCTGTCCTCCCATCAGTCTTTCTTTATCTTCTATGATCTCTGAACAGATATTAAAACCTAAAACATAATTGCAAGAGAATTAGAGAATTTCTTATTAATTAGAAACATTACACGCATATTTCCATTTTGGAAAGACATTAAGAGTCTGTGAATTTTTTTGCTTGGTTTCTCATCAAGCTTGAATTTGAAGGTCAATATACATGGCCTGTATAGATGGCCTTTATTATCTCTCATAAGCCACTAGCATGTTCCAAGCTCAGAGGAAGAAATCACACTTTCTCAAACCATTTAAGAAGAGGCAGCGATGTGGTCTGAAAGACCCCAACCAGATAGGGAACCTGTTCAGACTGCCCTGGAAACTGCCCTGGAAAAGGTGACCTGAAGAACCTCATTACTTTTATGGGCTTGACCTAATCCCTCATAAAACTTTCCTCTGTGACTTCTCAATACAATCCTTGAAACACCAAAGAAGGGAAATGAAACCCTTCCGGCTTGTATTTAAACTCGACCCCAAAGCATATATGTTTATTAGCCTCATAAACCCAATGCAACGGAAGCATTCATGAATCAGGTTCAGGGGCTGTGAGGAAGGGTAATTTGTCACTGGCGATGACATCACTGTTGTCACCTACATCACCGTGGGACTCGTCTGAGCATCCTCTGCATAGCAGTCCTCACCAGGCACTTTAGGCAACAGTAGAGTAGTGGTTCTTGGTAGTAGTTCATGGAGGTTCCAGCAGAGGCAAAAAATAAATTTATTTAGCATTTCTAGGGCCTCTTTTGGGAGGAGTAACTGAACCGTCAAATACCAGGGCTGTGAAAAATCAAGCTGTTCTCCTGAGGCACCCTGTTTTCATTTCGGCAGTTCAACCTGAGGATGTTAGAGATCCTTATGGCTCTGGTATTGAAATTTGAATTTACCTATCATGTCTAATGGCGTCACTGACCCGATGGACATAAGCCTGAGTGAACTCCGGGAGTTGGTGATGGACAGGGAGGCCTGGTGCGCTGTGCTTCACGGGGTTGCAAAGAGTTGGACATGACTGAGTGACGGAACTGAACTGATTATGTCTAAGTTCTTATTTTCTTTCTTTCCTTCTGCTCAGGCTCTATAAAAAGTATGTATAGAGGGAAGTGGGGATGGGTGGATGAGTCTTAGAGACATGCAACAGCTGAAGGGTCATTCACTACCTCCAGTCTTACCAATAAGATAATGACTGGACCCCAAGACCAGGATACCAGGGAGCCCAGTGGGTAGCGGACAGGAGACAGGAGCCCCAAGAGGCAGCACTTCGTTTCAAAGTTAGCCAGTCTGCCCACCTGCCAGCAAGGCCGCCTGCCACGGGCTCCCTGGGAGAAGGTCGCGAACTGGGGTGGTGAGCAATTTCCCTTTTCCCTTTCCTGCTCGGTGCGTCCCCGCCCCGCCCCCCTCCCACTCCTCCGGGCCGCCTGGGCAAGCCTTGCTTGCAGCAGAAAGACTCAAACGCTTTCGTGATCTGACTGTTTTCAAACAGGCTTGGCTCCTGTGAGCCTTACCAGCTGTGACTAATAGCAAAGAGAAGCGGGGGTTGCGGCGGGGAGGAGGGAAGAAGCTTCTCGAGCCTGCAGGCTTCAGACAGGCAGGCTCTGGGGGAAACAAGAGAAAGCCATTAACTAACCACAGTGTTATCTTGATTCTCTGGGAGAAACGGGCTGGGGACGCCTAATGAACTAGCCTTAACGTTTCAGACTGAACGTGCCTCTGGGAGCTCTACTAGAACAAACAGCGTGACAGATCAATGCTTGGTTCCTATATCAAGAGAAAAGGTTATTCACCCCTCTAAGGAATTCGAGGGTTAGTATATCTCTATGATACACTTCCTCTCCTTTTAAAATTTTAACTTTTCTCAGCATGTTCAAGAATAAGCCGTGGGTAAGAGGGCGTGCGGACATGCGGTCGGTGTGTCTAAACATCGGGTTTCAAAGTTCATTAAGAGCAGAATCGCCTGTAAGATAGAAGCGTGTTTCTTCTTACACCTTCTTGACCATAGCTCATTTTTGGGGGGTTGCTGTTGCTCCACACAAGGTAGATATTTCAAAAGAAATTATACAGCCTTCAATTTCCACACCTCAGACTGAGGTGGGGTCAAGGTACACGCAAGTAAAGCTCACTTTCTCGGTTCAAAAAGCCCCATGTGGCTACTAGCCATAGATTTTCAAAAGGTGACTGGGTTTCTTCACCAATCCTCCTAACTGTTCATTTTCTAGGAGGCTTAACTGCCTCTCGGTTATCATTTGGAAGAATTTCTGGATATGAAGTGACATAAAATGCAACTTTCTTATCTTGTCGGTCAGTAATAACTGAGATGGAATGTGTTTTGTGTTGCTCTCCAGGGTAGCCAAGGGGCTGCCAATTGTACTCTGTCAAAAATGATCTTGGACTCCCAAATTAAAAAAAAAGAAGGGAAAAATGATAAATTTTAGGAAATTGTTGTTAGGTTCAGACTCATACTTGAATCCTGCTCGTCTTTATTCTTACAGGAGATTTTCATTTAAGATAGGTCACATGAATTCTTTCTTTGCCTTTTTTTTTTTTTTTTTTTTGGTGCTAATTTTTAGCCAGCTGTGTGTCCTAGTGAGTTTATGGATTATTTTCTCTCTCTATCCTCTATGTCAGTGTCAGACTTTATCTTTTTGGGGCTCCAAAATCACTGCAGATGGTGACTGCAGCCATGAAATTAAAAGACGCTTACTCCTTGGAAGAAAAGTTATGACCAACCTAGATAGCATATTCAAAAGCAGAGACATTACTTTGCCAACAAAGGTCCATCTAGTCAAGGCTATAGTTTTTCCAGTGGTCATGTATGGATGTGAGAGTTGGACTGTGAAGAAAACTGAGTGCTGAAGAATTGATGCTTTTGAACTGTGTTGTTGGAGAAGACTCTTGAGAGTCCCTTGGACTGCAAGAAGATCCAGCCAGTCCATTCTAAAGGAGATCAGCCCTGGGTGTTCTTTGGAAAGAATGATGCTAAAGCTGAAACTCCAGTACTTTGGCCACCTCATGCGAAGAGGGATCACCGACTCGATGGACCTGAGTTTGAGTGAACTCCGGGAGATGGTGATGTGTCCAACTCCATCCACTCAGGCCTGGCGTGCTGTG
>SJYA01002578.1:35701-73472 GCA_006410615.1 Neotragus moschatus | reverse complement strand
TTTTTTTTTTTTTTTTTTTTGGTGCTAATTTTTAGCCAGCTGTGTGTCCTAGTGAGTTTATGGATTATTTTCTCTCTCTATCCTCTATGTCAGTGTCAGACTTTATCTTTTTGGGGCTCCAAAATCACTGCAGATGGTGACTGCAGCCATGAAATTAAAAGACGCTTACTCCTTGGAAGAAAAGTTATGACCAACCTAGATAGCATATTCAAAAGCAGAGACATTACTTTGCCAACAAAGGTCCATCTAGTCAAGGCTATAGTTTTTCCAGTGGTCATGTATGGATGTGAGAGTTGGACTGTGAAGAAAACTGAGTGCTGAAGAATTGATGCTTTTGAACTGTGTTGTTGGAGAAGACTCTTGAGAGTCCCTTGGACTGCAAGAAGATCCAGCCAGTCCATTCTAAAGGAGATCAGCCCTGGGTGTTCTTTGGAAAGAATGATGCTAAAGCTGAAACTCCAGTACTTTGGCCACCTCATGCGAAGAGGGATCACCGACTCGATGGACCTGAGTTTGAGTGAACTCCGGGAGATGGTGATGTGTCCAACTCCATCCACTCAGGCCTGGCGTGCTGTGATTCATGGGGTTGCAAAGAGTCAGACACGACTGAGCAACTGAACTGAACTGAACTGATCCTCTATGTAAGTGAAAATGAAAGTATTAGTAGCTCAGTTGTGTCCAACTCTTTATGACACCATAGACTGTAGCCCACCAGGTTCCTCTGTCCACAAGACTCTCCAGGCAAGAGTACTGAAATGGGTTGTCACTTCCTTTTCCAGGGTATCTTCCTGACTGAGGGATCAAACCTAAGTCTCTTGCATTGCAGGCAGGTTCTTTACCATCTGAGCCACCAGGGAAGCCCTTAAATCCTGGTAATTTGATAATCTGTCTTTAATAAACAAAAGTGAAAGCAAGTTCTCTCTCCTGGAATCTCACTCTCTCCTTGATTCCCAAGTGTTCTTTGGAACCGCTGTCTAAGCAGAGTTCCTTACATCAGAAAGGCAGCTATCTATGAATAGCGTTTATACAGAACAGACCTCTTCACTACCTCTTATCCAGCAACATGCTGTCCTATTCTGCAAAGTGAATTATTGGAGGGTAGTATACTATGCAGTTACTATTTCTGTGAAAATTTTAAAAGGATTACTACATGCATACTTTGACCTAGCAATTCCAATTTCAATAATTTTTCTAAGAAAACTACCAAAGATCTGTTGAATTTTACCTATCGAGTTATCACAGCAGCAATAATGTTAAACATGCTTTTCCAACCTAATTATTATGTTTTATTATGTTGTCTAACAGAAACATTCACTGTCTTGCCACCTTTCATTTTTCTTCTTCATACCTGCTAAGTAAACCAAGTTTCTCTATTAAGTACAAAATGGAAAATTAGGTAAATCTCACTTGAATTATTATAGTGTATTAGCCTGTTTGAGCTGCCATAACAAACATAACAGAATGAGTGCCTTAAGCAACAACATTTCTTTCTCACAGGTCTGGGGACTGAAAATCCAAGATCAAGGTGGTGGCAAGGTGGTTTTCATTCTGAGGCCTCTTTGCTGGGCTAGTCAGTGGCCACCATCTCTCTGTGTGCTCATATCATTCCTTCCTTGTGTGTGGAGTGAGACGGGGAGAAATGAGAGAGAGGGAGAAGAAGAGGAAAAGAGAGAGTTTTCTTCCACATCTCTTAATAAAGACACTAATCCTGTTAGATCAGGGCCTCACCCTCATGACCTCATTTAACCTTAATGACTTCCTTTGAGCCCCCTTCTCCAAATACAGCCACCTTGGAGGTTAGGGTCTCAGCATAGGAATCTGGTGGTGATGAGGGGTATGATGGGGAGCAAACATCCAGTCTACAACATGTAGTTTCCTAGTTAGTAAAAGTTTTTCTTAATGAGACATTCTTTAGAGAAGCATCTCATTGAGTCTCAAATAAGATTCTATAATTAGACCAAAGAAGCTTCGCACCATTGCTTGAAGCAAGTCTTCCTTGTAGCTGTTCACACATTCAGTCAGAAGGTCTGGGCTCTACCCTTAACCAGCTATGCAACCGGATACAAGGCTCATGACCTTTCTGGATCTTGATTTCTACATGTTTAAACAGAAGGAATTAAACCAGATGTCTTTAGCTCCAAATTTCATGCATCTGTGACTTGTTTCTTGTAGCTCAGTGTTCTCACACCTGTGATACAACTGTCAGAAATGATAATGTGGTACATAACATTTGTAGTTGTAAGAACTGCATATACAAATGATTTATGTATGTGTACTGATTTTTTCACGAAGATCATTTATTCATAGCATTCTGGATTATTGTTATGTTCAACAGAATAAAGTATGTAGAATTCCCTTTAATTCAATCCTTGAAGTTGGAAGCAAATGGAATGAAATACAACTCAAATATAAAGAAGAAATTGGATCCATATTTGGAATTTCATCAAAAACAGGAACAGGGAGGAACATTCCAGGAAAATTATGTAATTCATTTTGAGTAGAATATTGGTGAACATATTTCAAAATCTGAGCCATATTAATACATTTTATATTAATATTTATTGCCTAGCAATTTCCTCCATATTTGCCATAAAACAAAGACAGCTTTGTCTGATGAACTCCTAGTACCAATTATATAAACAAGTTGGTAAGGACATAAAAGGAAAAAGGAAAAAAGTTTAAATATTGGATTTTACATCAACAAGTCTGTAAAAAACTCAAAGGTTGGAGGTTATCAACTTTGGTTTGACTCTTGGGTTAGTCTTCAGTCAGCTGGTCTTATAAAAGAACAATCTGCTGATGGGTATATTGAGGAAGTTGAAATAATCAGACTCAGAAGGGGCTGCATTTCAATAGTGAGTGAAATCATTCCTGGATTCGAGAGTCTAGAAAATTTCCATGATTATTAGAGACAAAAGTCTCCACTTAACTGTGTAGTATTTTAATAGATAGTTACTTTAAAAGACACTCATTAAGCAATTTCCATTAATAGACCCCACTGGGCATAGATGGCTCAACTTTGGAGGCTTTCTGGATGTGTCTTTTTATGTAGTATTTATAAATGTTTTATAAATCTTTTTTATATCTGCTGCTTGCTGGACCCCCTCATTGCCTTAAATACAAAGTTCTGGTCCCAACAAACTCCATGCCACAGCCAATGCAATTTTAAGGTACACTAGGTTAAATGAGATATTGAGAGGGTAAGAATCAGACAGCAATAAGGCACAGCACTTCTGTAATGAGGAAATAGGTTCACTGTAAGGATAAGGACATGCTCAGAAACAATGCTTTCAAGGTAAAGCTATTTCCAAAAGACTTTAGCCTGGACAATTATCCAGATAAATGCAGCTGGAGAGATAATCAATTTGGAGAGGGCCAAGCAGAAACAGAAGATGTATAATTTAATTATCTGATTACATTATTTTCATAACTTCCATTTTACACGTAATTGCCAGCTATCTTTATGATTTTATAGTTTACAAAAGTAGTCAAATATTTCACAATGACCCATTAAAATGGAGAAAACTTGGGGGTTTGCACATGAATGTCTGAAAATTCCACGCCTTGTGGCAGCTGTTTTAGTCTTGGGGGAAAGACTTACCCAGCTGCTCCAAGAGGAGCTCTTGTTTAGCTGGCTTCCAGTTCAATACCCTCCCCCCTCATCATTCTCCTGACATCATCCTGACATTAAATAACTTCCAACCTCTCTTCCTAATAGCATTCTGCTTTATTTTTGTCCACAAAGTTACTACTAACTGTTATTTTCTTGCTTGTTTTCTGTCTTTACTCATTAAAATGCAAGCTTTGTGAACACAAGGCTCTTTTCTCCCTGTTGATTTCCTAATTGAAATATACTTGATTCGTAATATTGCATTTGTTGTTAGTGTACAGAAAAGTGATTCAGCTCTTTACTATTATTATTATCACTGTAAATTTTTACTGGAATATAGTTGATTTACAATGTTGTGTTAGTTTTTGCCGTTCAGCAAAGTGAATCAGGTATACATATACATATATCCACTCTTTTGTGATTCTCCTCCCATGTAGGCCATTGCAGACTATTGAGAAGAATTCCCTGTGCTATAAGTAGGTCCTTATTCGTCATCTATTTCATAAATAATAATGTGTATCTGTCAGTCTCAGTCTCCCGATTGATCCCTGCCTCCCTCAGTTCTACAGGTATGTACATATATATCCTTTTCCATATTCTTTTCCATTATGGTTTATTACAGAATATTGAATATAGTTCCCTGCACTATACTCTTAATACCTTGTTTACCTGGATTTCCAAGGCTTAGAACAGTACATTGTACACAGTAGTGTCTTAATCCATATTTGTTACAGGAATATCAGAAGAATGAATTAATAAACGATCTTCAGTTGCCTCACTGCCCTTGAGGGTGGCTTTGCCTACCTCAGAGCTGACCCAATCACACAATAGGAAAATCCAATTTAAAATGTTTTGCCTAAGAAGTACCCAGGAAATATTCATTTTTTTCCCCTTTCCCCTTTCCTTTTATTTATTGCTTGATTGCAATTAATGAGAGAAAAGAAAGTTTCCATGCATTGAATTTTTTACCTCTTTTCTTTAATATGAAAAGACTAAATACATCTCCAGGAAATAGGGCTTGATTCCCAACTAACGCCCACCATCCTCCTTTCTGTAAAACAGTTGTTTGGATTCTGAGATTCTTATTTTCTGCAGTGTGTGTCTATTTCTCTCGATGGTTCTGTTTACAGGAGAGAGATACCTCTTTAATTTGTGTTTATGCGTGTTGTTTTTCTTAGTCTTTACTCCTGTCTTTTTTTCCTTCCCTAAGAGAAGATAATCAGGTTCTCATGTTACTACTAAGTGTTCTAGCAGATGGAAAAAGGTTGCCCCATGAGGTCATTGCTGTGTGGATGAACTTGTAGACGCTGACATATCAGAGAGCAGCTAAGGGAAATGTTATAGGGGCCATCAAGGCCGCTTCAAATTTCCTGATGGCATATATTAAAACAGGATAAGCTCCAGTTACTGGAGTCCTCGCTTCAATATAATGGAGAACTGGAGCTGTGTGTGGATTCTGACCTCTTGAAGCAGCCAAGTGTATCTGAAAATATGAAAATTAAGCTATCTATCTATAGTTGGAAGGGCCAGAGAGCCAAGCAACCAGCCCCTATCATTTGGGGCAAGAGAAAAGGGGTCATGAGAGTTCAATTTGGGTTTTTGGCTTTTCACCAAACACGGGGTAGACTTGAAATGCACAGCTTCGTATTACTTTTTCCTGGTGATAAGTCAGATAAGATATGGAAACTTAGCCTTAATGGTTTTAAACCTTTCTATCCGTGATCATAAAGTGACCATTTACAAATTGGAATGCTTTACTGACCTGAGACCTGCTTGCTTCTGGACCTGTCACTACAAGGGGACTTCCAGCTAAAACAACAGCAGACTGATGCAAAAAGTTTCCCGTCGTCTGTAGAGAGGAGTGTACCAGAAGACAGCTGCTCAGAACAGCTGTCTACTCACATAGCCATCTTAGGGGAGAGTGATTAATGAACTCACTTGGGCAGCGAGGAGCCCAGTTCACTGATCCATAGTTGCAGCACAGGTATTGATGTGAAACTAATGAGAAATTTGATGCTCAAATTTGAATGTTTATTCCAATTACCAACCAACAGATCCCAATTTTTTTAAAGCTCAAAGCATTAACCTTTTGTTAAGAATGGGCAACATGAAACTGTGGTTTTACATTGTGTGCTGGGACTTGCAAATTGATGTGACTAGAGTCTGTTTTGACAAATGGTACACCTCCCATGCACATCACTTTCTTTAAATGTTAGGTTTTTAACCAAGGAAGGAAGGAAAAAGGACCAGTCCTGTGCCTGTCACACTGGCATCACTTAGCACCAAACACACAGATGTAATGAAAAGTCCCTCCAAAACCAAACAACAAGAACTTAGGCTGCACATATCTAAGTGTGCAGTCCAGAGTGAGGATACTGAGATTCTAGACTTTTTCCCTGCTCACCAGATCACATGCTCACTACTCTGCACAGCCCTGACTTTTACCTCTAAGAAAAATATTAACCCTTACTCCAGAGAAAGGGCAAGCATTGCCAAGATGAGGAAAAAAAGAATAAAATAAGAGGTTTACTTAAGAGAATAAAGATATAAAAGCTAGAGAAGAGAAGGCTTTAAAGAGTTGCAGCAACAACTCTTTAGTTTACAACATGTGTATAGTGAATATTTGCTGCCCATCCAGGCCCAGCATCCATGGCAGATTCTGTTAAATAATGCTCCCTTTTACATTAGCCAGGCTCCACTTTCAGTGTGGAGATGTGGACAGCACCGTCAACCAGTCAAAACCAATAGGGGAGGTGACACCCATTTGCTAGTCCAGAGTGGGAAGGCTTGGGACCCCTGCATGTCTCCTCTTGGCCCCCTCCCTCAGGTCTCCTCCACCCACACTCACCTGTCACTTTGTGAGAAGTTCTCCCCTGACCATTGATACAGACTCACAGCTCTCTTCCTTACTCCGCATGCCCTGGTTCTCACCTCTACCTGATACTTTCCATTTTCCCTTACTTGTTTGCTTATCTGCTCCCTCTACACCCAATCCAGAGTGTTAGTCCCGTGAGGGAAATGAATTCATCACCTTTGTTTGCTGCAGAGTCCCCAGCAACTCGCTGGGTGTCTGACTCCTACTGGGTGCCCAGTAAATGGGTGAATGCATACAGAAGTGGATTTTGAGTAGAATACAAGCAGGGATGTCCTGTGGGAAAATAATGGCTCTGCTCTCTGAAATCCATTCATACAGAAGGAGCTCAAGCAGTAGAAGTTTCTGAAAGTTAATTGCTATAAAGATGAAGTTCAATTGGATCCATCAAACAAGGTAACAGGTGGCTTTCTGAGATGGGAGACCTTTGAGAAAAAAGAACTCAGAATCTTTGTGTCCACCTCTCAGAAGAATGATAGAGGAAATCTTCGAATCATACAGAAAATGGACGACCACCTCCGAGGTCCCTTCCAAATGTTCTGTGACTTATCTACTCCTTCAGAGGTTGGATGTCATGGTTAAAGATTTATGCAGTTTCATTAAAGCCATCACACAATGCCCACAGGCTTAAAGGAGGTTGTCATGATATTCCAGCCACTGTTTCTTCTTGGGATAATGCTAAGAATATTCTTATTCCCATTCTTGTTAGGCCCTACTAATGGAGGCATAAGAGTGATTTTGGTATATTCTTGCTAGGGAATGACTGAGGTTATCTCAGTATGTAAGCTATATCCTTGAAGCAAGGGTCCTTTCAAAGCGGAGGGAAATATTTCAGACTATTAGAATCTCATTTAGGAAATGGCAACCTTATTGCATGAAATGAGGCCACGATGTGCAGAAAGAGTTAAATGTTCTTCCAGAAGAGCCTGACTCTAAGCCAGGATATGGCATTAAGCACAGAGAAAATTGGGCTGAATAATCCCTTTAGACTCTTTAAGGTGCTGAGCTGACATTTTGATATGTTGCAAGTTGGCAAGTCAACGTTTCGTAGTTTATCTTCAAATTCCACATTTTAAAAGTCTTATTTCCTTCTTCCAAAAAAGGCTATACCTGCAACCACCTTTAGTCCTACCTACACAAAATTAGATATCTTTTTTGTTCATTCAGAACAGGGAGAATTTAATATTCCAAATTTTGTGAGAAAAGAAACCCCATTTCTCCTTAAAACCTGTGGCTTAAGTTTCATAATAGTCACAGAACCTTGTAAAGACAATAAATTATGAAATGACAGCAAGATGTAAGACACTGCAGAGGCAGTGTTTTTGAAAATAAAAATGTAAGGTATGCTTGAAATATGAGTTTTAAAATCAGTTTGGGCTATTTTATGGGGTTTGATTACAGATGCCAAAATATAATCACTTTTCTACTCATCAGACAGGCTACTGAGACTGTTTCCCTGCTAAAATGTCCAAATTTAACTGAAAGAGAGTTTTCAAACCTGACTGGTGTGTTGTGAAAGCTAAAGGAATATAAATCAGAGTGGGATTGGAAAGGAGAGTCTGTGTTTGAAAATTATTGTATGTGATAGTCACAACAGACAATCTGTAAAATCAGGTCTTGTAAGTCACATGTACATTAATTTTCTTCCCTTATCATGCAAACATCCTGTTCTCCAGAAAGCCTGCCCTATTCCTCAGCCTGTTTGCTTATCTTATGGCCCCCATTAGAATTCATCACTTCTTCACGCAACTTAACACAAGGAGAATTACCTGCCCCTTGTTGCCATCCTTCCTAGAGGATGGGCTTCATGAGAATTGGCTGTGTCCATAAGTATTTGGCTTGAGAACAAATTTGTTAAGAGGCAACAGACAAGATGAGGAGATGGTGTGATCATTCACCTAGAGCCAGACATCCTGGAATGTGAAGTCAAGTGGGCCTTAGGAAGCATCACTACGAACAAAGCTAGTGGAGGTGATGGAATTCCAGTGGAGCTATTTCAAATCCTGGAAGATGATGCTATGAAAGTGCTGCACTCAGTATGCCAGCAAATTTGGAAAACTCAGCAGTGGTCACAGGACTGGAAAAGATCAGTTTTCATTCCAATCTCAAAGAAAGGTAATGCCAAAGAATGCTCAAACTATTGCATAATTGCACTCATCTCACACACTAGTAGGAGAAGGCAATGGCAACCCACTCCAGTACTCTTGCCTGGCAAATCCCATGGACGGAGGAGCCTCATAGGCTGCAGTCCATGGGGTCGCAAAGAGTTGGACATGACTGAGCGACTTTACTTTCACTTCTCACTTTCATGCATTGGAGAAGGAACTGGCAACCCACTCCAGTGTTCTTGCCTGGAGAATCCCAAGGATGGGGGAGCCTGGTGGGCTGCTGTCCATGGGGTCGCACGACTGAAGCGACTTAGCAGTAGCAGCATAACTATTTAAGTATCTCCAGCTCTGAAATAAAGTAGGGTCTGCATAAAATTTGCTGAATATAGGAATTATGTGTGAGCCTCCTCTAGTGCAGGTCCTACGGTATGCTTGAGTCTCGTCTACTGTAGAATCCACCGCAAGGATTCTCTGGCCTGGGTACAATCACCTCAACTACTGTGACTCTTGTTCTAGCCCATGACTTAGTGGGACACACAGTCTCTAGGTTTCTGACCCAGAGACCTTCAGTAGAAGGAAGATTGAAAAGTAACAAAAGTGACCAGTACTATACTTAGCATCTCCGATATCTTACTTACTTCCTTACTTACAGGAAGTTTCGAGAGCTGCTGGATAGGGTATGAATAACCACCAGTCATTGGCTCACGAGTAAGACTGCTTGTGTGGAAACCGGATTGCCTCCAATTTGCAAATGGGAAGGATTTAGGCCAAAGGATCTCTAGCTGCTTCCAGAACTTGTTAGTGCCACCCATGTGTGTGGTTATGCTGTTTTTTAATTATTATGTACATCCAAGAATGTACCACGTAATCAAAAGACCACAGCGCTGTATATCTGTAGCAGAGAAAATCCTTTACCAGATAACAAGAATGGGATTTTCTAGCTACTGTATGGTCAAGTTTTCATGTATCAACTAATGATAGAAGGAAACCTACCTAGACTGAAGAGCTTAGCTGCAGAATAGACTTTTTTTTGTTTTTGCAAAAGTATATAAATACCACTATATTCACTCTCTTCCTTAAAAAGTGGGATAAAGTTAAAATATAAATTTCTAACTGTGCAGTGCCACCCATAGCCTCTGTGTCTAAGTTGTTGACATCTGAAAGACAATCTCTCCTTTCTGTTTCCCATTTTTTCATCTGTTTAGTGTGTATGTGTGCGCTTAGGTACATAGTGGAGTCCAGATTTGAAAGGCTTCCTTCACCTTTGAAATGTGTGCTCTCTCACACATGCATGCACACACACACACACACACACACACACACACACTCTTGAGATAAAGTGCCTGATCCCTTCTTTGGTTTTCCCCCTCTGGTGGGTCAAGGGTCTCTCTCTGCGGAGTCCGTCTGCGCACCAGCAGTCATGCGGAACCTGTTTCTGACCGTCAGCCGGTGCGCTTGAAAGGGAGGGCCATAGCGATGGGCTGACCTTCCGGCCCAGCAGCCAGAAGGGAAACCCGTGGGGATCTCCTAAAGGGGATGTTTCTGCCTTGGTCACATCAAGGTTGTTCAGTTCAGTGACTCTGTTTTAAGTGTTCCTTGTATTCTCCACTGACCACTGGAAAAAGCAGTTTTGTTTCCTTGCCCCAGCTTCAGAGGCATTAACTCTTCACCTTGACTTTTCTTGGAACTGCAAAACTAGAAAAGGACGAAAAAAGAAGAGCTGAAAGAGGTAACAAAGACCTTTGGCGCCCTTATCATACGGGTAACCATTGTGCTCACAGACCCGGCCTATCAGGGAGGAAGTGGGCTGGCTACACAAGGTTGGCCCGTTTTACAACCCATTTGGCCCCTTTTATATGCAGGGAATTTAAAAACTGCTACGCATTTCTGCCTTTTTTCACCAGGGATCTCTCCAAATACTTTTGAAAGTGGTGGTGGGAATATAAGACTTTGCAATTATGGATACATTTCAGAAAATCAATGATCTCAGTACTCTGCATGGTGAGGTATTAGGGTGCAGGACTGACCAAAGGTGTGCTGAAAGTGCAGATGAATACTGTTCTTCCTAAAGAATACACATATTTAGCATTATTTTATTTAGCTTGACAAAATCAGCGCTTCAGAGACACATCTGAGGAGCTTTAAGAGATTAAATATTAGCCTTTGGACAAAGGATCCACGAGCCTGCATTTCATGTTGAACAATTACAGGCCACATTTCCTTTAAATGTTTCAGAGAGACGGTTAAATTTTGAAGGGGAAGCTTTTCTATTTGAGCTGTGTGAACAAAGGCAAGTTTGTATACGGGAGGGCAGCCCAGGGGATTTCTGCTAAGACAGATGAAATGATTGTGGTGAAATCAAACCACCTCAGCAGCCTCTTTGTCCAGGCTGTGCACCCTCCCGGGTGTTCTCCTTTTGCCTGGGAAAAAGTCCTGCAGTGGTCAAGCGGAGGTGGGTCAAATGAAGCCAGGCTGAATGTGCGCATTGACCTCCAGGGGCCTTGAGGACGATGAAAAACAGACAATGCACAGAGAAGCACTTTGAAAATGGTGAGATGTTATTGTTATTACAATTATGATCTTTCAATCCGCAAGACACGGTGCTGCAGAGTTTGCTGTAGTTCCCTTTGCCGCTGGAGAAAGTAACTTGAAAGGTGAGGCTTTCTCATCTCTCTCTATCTTTTTGAGCTGAGCTCAAATATGGCAAAATCATAAAATTCATTTTTGGTTAAATTGTCTGAGAGAAGTGACTGTTCATCCAACACGTTCAATTCAGAAATTGATGAAACAATTTCATGATAGCTATGAGAAACTGATACCGATTTGGAAGGAAAAATCACACCAAACACTGAGTCCTTTCACAGTGCCTCGTAGAATCCTTGGTACCTAGGAAGTAAAGATGTACCCTGTTTGACACACAGCATAAATCAGGGAGATAATGTTGACCCCCACGGGCTGAGGAGGTGATGTAGGATTAATAACTACCGCAGAAGTATTATTGGACTGGCTTGCCCCAAGGAGTGACAAAGTTGGAGCCATCTTCCTTAGCAAATGGAAAACCTAAAGTTGTTGTACCCTAAAATTCCAGTCCAAATGAATTTGTATTTGGAATCTGGTGATACACCAGGATAAGTCCCCAGCTAACAGTCCAGTTCCCCAACTTCTCAGTAACATCTGTCCAATTTTAACTTGTGGCTATAGATTGAAACCGTGCAAAATCCTGTGGTTACAGTAATTTCCACCAGGAAACCATGAAACAATGAGTGGTATGCAAATGAAGAATTTTCAGTCCGCTTTTTAAAAAATTTCCAAGTTGGAAATTGAGGTTTGGTAGTACAAGGGGATTCAAGTGATGAACTAACTCCAAACACAGCTCTGGAAGTGGAAAATTTGGAAGTTTCCTTTGCCCTGACAAGTGTTTTTAGTTTGTTTTTGATTTATAGGATTTAGTGTCTGGGAGAAAGTCTTTCTGAGAGAAAGCAAGAAGGAGATGGTAGTGGATTCCTCACTCGGCTCCCCACCGCCCCCCCACATGACCCTGACTGTTAAAAGCTATCATTTCCTCAGTAGGTCCTTTCATTGCATTGAATCCAGACCACAATCTGCAAAACCAGACATTATTATTATTCCCATTTAAAAGTTGCACTAAATGAAGGTTGACTAAGATTGGAGCAAACACTCAGACTTTAAAAACTGACACAAAGCTTCAGAAACGCAAATCTTTCTTCCTTCGCAAATGGGACTTCGGCTCTGTCCTCCCGCTCCTCTCCACTCCTAATACTGTTCTGACAGTTTTGGCCTTTGGAGACCCCTGGGGAAAGCCAGGTGGGGAAGAAAGCACGTGGGCGACTCCTCTCAGACCAGGTTTAAGTGTGCTCTCATCCTCACCCCCACAGCATTAGCGCTGCGCTGATATGGGACTCATGGCAAAGGGGGGCGTTTTGCAAGTTTGTTCTCAAGGTTGGTGGCCTCCAGTCAGGGCTTATCTCTAAGTTACTTCTCAGGAACGGGGCCAGATCAATACTGTATTCTTTCAGACCTCTCTAAACCCAGCGGGGAAGGCAATCACGGCCAGGCGGCTCCCTGCACCTTCTCAAGCGGATCAATACTCCGACAGCGTGGAGCTTTGTTCCTCCCCCAGCTCGGAGATGTTCTGCGTGCTCTACACGACTGCTTAAAGGCTCGTGTTCCCTTCCCCCTGGATGACAACACCACTCCCGCCCTCAGCGTCCCTAATACTATCACTATAATTGCCTTGACATGAAATAGCAGCACAAACCCAGCGCCTGGGCTTTGAGGTGCTTTATCTTTTTTGAACATCTCTATTAGTAAGGGCTGTTGATTTGCCTTTAATATGTAGTCGGAGCTTTAATGCAAACCTGCACTTATTTACAGTGCTTTGCAAAACCCACTGAGATGATTTTACCTGTGGGAATCATATAGGGACTGTTGCAGGGGAGAGGGAGGTATAAACTCGTAAGCCCAAGAATATTAGCTTAAACTTTATGCGGCTTGAAGCCCATTATAGTTACCCCATACTGCCACAGAAATTGTCTTAGAAGAGCTCTGTGTCTTATTTACTTTTTAAATGATGCTGGGTAAAATGAAATATTTATTTTACTGTTTTTCAGCCAACATTCCAATAAGTGGTAAATAACATGAAGGCTCAACAGATCCTGTTTCTCCAGTTCCTGTTTGTTGCTGTTGCCTGCTAAGTAAAGTTATTGATATGCTCTGAGTCTTTACCATACACATGTCTCCTCAGTGCTCATCTCCCTCCAAATACACCAAAACAATAAAAAATAAAATATAACAAATATATTATGTGATAGCATTGAAATAGAGAAGTTTAAATGCAAACTCATTACTTTAGCTTAAGGAATAAAAGTCCAGCACTTTAGTGTCTTTCTGATGGCTTCAACCACCTCCCTTGAGCTTCTTTCCTGTTGTTATGCCCCGGTCCTGGGTCCCAACCTCCATTATTGCTCTTTTGTTGTTTCAAGACTTCTCCATACTGTTCAGCTTGTCCCTTCCCCTTAGACACGTGTAACTCTCAGCCTTTCTTTGCTCCTTTAAGTCCATCACACCCCTCAGGGTCTGATGTCCGTCTCAGCCCCTCTGGGAACCACTGGAAACAGTCTGACCCGGTGGGTCACAGTGGAGCACTGCCGTTCATCGGTTATGAGTCAGACTGCAAGACAGTTGGACGTCTGCAGTCAAAAGCAGTTGAACTTCAAAGTTTGCCAATGATTTTTTAACGATAATTGGGGTGATGGATATTGATAATTATCAACTGGTCAGTTGAGACATAAAAGTTCAAGGTTATCCTTAATCCACACAGTCTTAATTGCACCTTCCTTGAAACCTGTCTTAGAGAACTTGTAGGCCACTGAAGGTCACCCACTGGTAGTATGAGACATCTAAGATGTGGTATAACACTCCGCAATGGGTCGTTTTTATTTGTTGGGTCATCCACACACTCAGTGGGATTCCCACATGGTGTAGTGGTAAAGAATCCATCTATCAATGCATGAGATGCAGGCTTGATCCCTCTGTCGGGAAGATCCCCTGGAGTAGGAAATGACAACGGCTTCAGTATTCTTTTCTTTTTCTTTCTTTCAGTATTGGAAAATTCTATGGACAGAGGAGCCTGGTGGGCTACAGTCCATGAGGTCGCAAAGACCTGGACACACTGAGCTGCTGAACATGCATACACCACAGTCTCAACACTCTACCTTGTATAAATCATTAGGCACTGAACAAATACTAATTAATGTGTTGGCTGGTGGGAGTCATCTTTTAATAGAAACCAAGTATGTCTGTGGGCTGTACATGAACTGTGCCCATGGGAAAAAAAAAAAGGGAAATAATTTAGAATGTATCCAGTATTGCAAACTAATTAGATGAATTGTCACTTCTGATGGCAGATACACCAAGCAAAGTTGCTTTAGTTAGTAGTTTGCTTAATTTATTACAGAGTCCATTTCAGGTTGAATATTTAAGTACAGCTCCTAAATACACTGGACTACTAAAATATATAATTAAAAAGTCTAACTGAAGCATTCTGATGCTTTAAGCTGTTTCATATAGCTGAGAAAAGAAAGCAGGTGTCAGAAACTTGACTATTTTACCCGGGAAAAAAAAAAATTGATTTTACCTGGTGGACGAACTCAGAATGACAGCCATATAACAATGCAGTGTTGCAAAATACAACATGCAACATATATAATGTGTGCAGAGGAGAGAAAGAAAGAGAATGATACAGAGTCAATTATTTCTCCTTCACTCATGTAAGTTGATTAGAACTGAATTAATATGCAGTTTCAAGGGCATATCGTATTACGGCTAAAGAAGTTATAAGCAACGTGTGCAAGATTTTATGAAATTTATTTTAAAAGCATCTGTCTGAGATAGCGATGTAGACAATGAAAGCCTAATGGAAGACGAAAGTCATTATCTAGAGGACAGGTAGCTCCTGAACGGTGAAACCGCAGCAAATCAGAAAGTTAAAAGAAATTAAAATTCAAGTTCTGTGTTTGTTAATGTGATACATTTTCAACAAGGTAAAGACTTCCTTCCCTCTTTTTTTTTTTCATCCTTCTTCCTGCCTCTCTCCTGCATTTCTCTCTGCCTCTGACTCTGTCCTTTGTCTCTCTCTGTTATCTGCTGTCTCTATTTCTCTCCCTCTATCTCTGTATTTGTCCCTTTGTTTCTGTCTCTCCCTCACTGTGTCTTCCCTGTACGTCCATCTCTCTCTCTCTTGAATTCTATAAAGAAGAGTTATCAAAGTCATCGATTTGGGCATGTTTATGACACGGTGGGAAGAGACTGGCTGATAACTTTGCAATCTACAACCTTGAGAAGCTACTTGTTTTCCTGATAATTTTCTTTGAGTGTCATAGTGCTAATTCAAGCTGTCTACCCGGGATCCCACGCCAGCTTGGTAGTAATATGCTGCATAAACTTATTTTAGCTCATAGAATAAAACGTGCTATACCAAATGAGAGGATCATTGATATCACCATTTCCTTAAATCCCTCATATTTCTTGTCCAGTATTCATTACTAGTGCTACTCAGTGAACATCCACTATGAGCCAGGCACAGATTTTTAAAATGTCTTTGGATAGCTAAAGATCCCTATCAGTTAAAAGTTCACATGTTCGTGCTCAGTCGCTAAGTCACGTCTGGCTCTCTGTGACCCCGTGGACCGTAGCCTGCTAGGCTCCTCTGTCCATGGACTTTTCTGGGCAAGAATACTGGAGTCGGTTGCCATCTCCTCCTCCAGAGGCTCCTCTTGACCCAGGGATCAAACTGGTGTCTCCTGTATTGGCAGGTAGATTCTTTAGCACTGAACTACCTGGGAAGCCCATCAACTGTACTTCATTGTTTATAAGAATACCATGCTTAGCATAAAGACTTTCATTTGAATCTTCCCCCATGTTTACCTGGAAAGTGTTTACATTTTCATGCTAGTGATGGCATGAATTTAGCATTTAATATTTAGTTTGGGACATTTTTAAGCATAAAAAAATCAAGCTGGCTTAGATTAGCCGTTTTCAATCCAAAAAAGTTAACTTCTGGAGAAAAATTCATCTAACAATCTAATTGTTTACCTAACCAGACAAAGTTCAGTGTTTTCTGTGACAGGACCATAGAAGCACACAGATGGTGTATTGAGCACTGTCTTCAGATTATTTTCCCCACTTTCTAAAGTTATATCAGAGCCATACACTTTTTAAAATAAAATATTGCTTTTTAAAACATTAGACTTATAGTGAGTGAAGTTGCTCAGTCGTGTCCGACTCTTTGCGACCCCATGGACTGACTGTAGCCTACCAGGCTCCTCCCTCCGTGGGATTCTCCAGGCAAGAGGACTGGAGTGGGTTGCCATTTCCTTTTCCAGGGGATATTCCCGACCCAGGGATTGAACCCAGATCTCCTGCATTCCAGGCAGATGCTTTAACCTCTGAGCCACCAGGGAAGCTTGTAAAAAATTGTACAATCAACCTACAATGAATGAATGAATGTGCAATTTGTCATCTTCCCAGAATTAGGTCAGACTTCCCAGTCCTTCTTATGTCTGGCACCAGCTAGATCCTCACTTCTGCTCAACTTTAGGGGTTCCCCTGAGTTCCTCAGGGTTGATAGCTGCTTGACTGAATTACAGAGCTCTTTACTTATAATTACAGTTTTATCCTAACAAAAGGATGCAAATTAGAAACAGCCAAGGGCAGGTCCGGGAGAGCCCAACATGTGAAGTTTCCCTTGTTAGAGAAGTTTGCTCAGGCTTTAGTGTCCAGAGTGTTTAGTGGGGCTTCATTAAATAGACATTGTCACTGAACTCATTGGTCAAATGACAATATCCAGTGCTGAGTAGCTCAAAGCTCCACCCTCTAATTACCTGATTGATCTTTTTGGCTTGACTCTCTACTGTCTTGAGTAATTTTATTAGCGTAAACTATGTAGGGATTCACCACGAGTCACTCAGTTAGCATAAACAATCAGATGTGGTCCAAAGGGACCACCAAAAGGAAAAAAGACAGATAACTTCAAGGCTGTAAAGAGACACTCCTAAAGATAGGAAGTTCCAAGTGTTTAGAGTAGACCTCCCAGGGCCCAGGGACAAAAGCCAGCTAATGTCTTTATTATACAGAAATATTATTTTGCTGAACCATATAAGATACAAACACCTAAGTGTTTCCACATGTTTCTCTTGTAAGAGCAAGGATATTTTCATAGTAGAGTACAACATTTAAAATAATTAAAATGTAACTATTGAAACTAAGGAAATGAAATACATATAAAATAGTGTTATTTAATACATAGTCCAAATTCAATATTTTGCAGTTGTCTCAACTTTTTTTTTTCCTTTCAATTCTGGTACTAGTCTAAAGTCACCCATGTCAGTTAGTTGTTCAACTTATTACTTTTTTAAAAACAGAAACCATTCCTTAATTTTAGTCTTTTCTTTCATGACATTTGATAGTTGGGAAGAGCATAGACTAGCTGTCCATATCTATTATTTAAAAAGGTGTTTTTAAATAAAGGTGTTTATTTAAAAAGCCTCCCAATTTGGAATTGTCTGATTGTTCCCTCCTGATTTGATTCAGGTGATTCATTTTCTGCCAGGATTACTGTATAAGTTTTACCCTGTCCTTCTCTGTGACTCATATCAGGAAGCACATGATGTTGATTTAGGTTGTTTATACACTATTTTTCTACTGTAAAGACCTCTAATTTTTTTGTTGTTCTGTAATTAATAAGAAATCCAAATGGAGATATTTCTAGACTATGTGGACACACTATTCTTTAACAAAATCTCATAATAGTTTTATGATCCATTGATAGTTCTTATCTATATTAATTATTACCATGGTCATTCCAAAGTGATGATTTTCTAACCCTGTTTGTCCTCTGATATTTGTTACTTACTAGAAAGGAGCCTTCCCTTCACTCCTTTGTATTTGCTTGTTTGTTTAACTTTTAGCATCAAAGTCTGGATTCTTTTTTTATTTACTATGTTGTTATGATTCTGCTAAATTTTCACCTGTGAATGTATGTGTTCAGCAATAATTCACAAGCCACTATATATGAAATGGTGAGATTTAGGAAATACTAGTTTGTATCTCTTACAAATAAGGAAGTTGTCATTTGGAAACAGTTAGAATAGGAATCCTTCATTTAATTCCTAACTTTTTAGACCTTCTCAATGACATATGAATGTTGCAATAAACGTTGTTCATTACAAACAAGCAAATAAATAAGTGTACAAAATCTTTCTAGTTGTAACTGTAATTTTGCAGAGAATGAGCTTTTGTTCAAACGATCACAAAAACTGATTCAATCTGTACTCCAAAACATATCCCCTATTGAGAGAGGAACTGAACACATCCTTAAAGGTCAACTGGTTTTAAAATTATACCAGTCTGTTTCATTCAATCCTTATACAGTGATTTCAATGGGAGGATGAACACGGACTTCCTGAAATTCACCATGTGCAGTGAGGTAAGCCGTGGAGTATAGGGAGCTCTACTGGACGTGAAGCTTGTCATTACCTTCAGACACAACAGTTCCCTTTTACCCACTGCCTGACTGTCAACACTGGCAACTCCAGCATCATGTTTTCTTCCCTGGCATCTCAACTAGACTCCATCCTCCTTAGTAGCATGTGTGTAAGACAGCTCCCTATTCTGAAGACCTGGTAGAGCATGCCGATTAAGGTACACATCCTTCCCTGCGAGCGGGTTATCAGGAAAGAGGATGGAGGGAACATGAAGACGCTGGGTGTCTACTGGGAAGGCAATGAGCTATTGTGAGGAGTGAGGAGGCAGACGCCCCAAGGCAATATAGCCTGCCTTCCAGCCTGGTCACTGGCTAATCTGGCCACACTTTAATAGATGCTTTCTGAGACCCTGCCCTACACCAGTGCTCTCCTCCAAGGGATGCTTGGAGAGAGTGAGGCACATGGCAATCATTCAGAATGACATTTATTCAGACATGTCTAAAAACTGGCCATCTAGCTGACCTTACGGAATTTCTGCTTTCCATACCCAGCTCTATTTCTCTTTTTGTCCATGAAACTCCTCTCCTTCTAACCTGTCATACAATTTACTTATTTACAAAGATAATTTATTTCCTTATCCTGGAAGACAACTCTTACCACTCCCATCCCTCCCCCAACTAGAATGTAAGCATCAAGAAGACAAGTATTCCTGTTTTATTCCCAGATATGTGTTTGGCTCTTAGGATATAGTAGGAGCTCAATAATATTTGTAGAATGAATAAATGTCTACATTGTGGATAAAGTGCTCTCTCATTTTCCCTTAAGATGAAAGTCTATAACTTAAATTCTTTGTTTCTATCATTTTAAAAAGGGACAATTGGACACACACCAGGTTTTCTCATTAACATTGAGTTAATTCTCTACTTAGACGTTTCCTGCTGTTCTTGGATATTTTGCAAACAGTTCAGTTCAGTTCAGTTCAGCCACTCAGTCATGTCCGACTCTTCGTGACCCCATGAATCGCAGCATGCCAGGCCTCCCTGTCCATCACCGTCTCCCGGAGTTCACCCAAACTCATGTCCATCGAGTTGGTGATGCCATCCAGCCATCTCATCCTCCGTCATCCCCTTTTCCTTTTGCCCCCAATCACCTCCAGCATCAGGGTCTTGTCCAATGAGTCAACTCTTCGCATGAGGTGGCCAAAGTATTTCAGCTTTAGCATCACTCTTTCCAAAGAACACCCAGGGCTGATCTCCTTTAGGATGGACTAGTTGGATCTCCTTACAGTCCAAGGGACTCTGAAGAGTCTTCTCCAACACCACAGTTCAAAAGCATCAATTGGTGCTCAGCTTCCTTCACAGTCCGACTCTCCCATCCATATATGACCACTGGAAAAACCATATGGACTTCCCTGGTGGCTCAGATGGTAAAGCGTCTGCTTACAGCGTGGGAGACCCGGCTTCGATCCCTGGGTTGGGAAGGAACCCATTTCCTTGAGAAGGAAATGGCAACCCACTCCAGTACTCTTGCCTGGAAAATCCCATGGACGGAGGGGCCTGGTTGGCTACTGTCCATGGGGTCGCCAAGAGTCAGACATGACTGAGTAACTTCACTATTTATCTATGAAACCATAGCCTTGACTAGACGGACCTTTGTTGGCAAAGTAATGTCTCTGTTTTTGAATATGCTATCTAGGTTAGTCATGACTTTCCTTCCAAGGAATAAGCGTCTTTTAATTTCATGGCTGTAATCACCATCTGCAGTGATTTTGGAGCCCCTAAAAATAAAGTCAGCCATGGTTTCCACTGTTTCCCTATCTTTTTCCCATGAAGTGATGGGACCAGCTGCCATGATCTTCATTTTCTGAATGTTGAGCTTTAAGCCAACTTTTTCACTCTGCTCTTTCACTTTCATCAGGAGGCTTTTTAGTTCTTCTTCACTTTCTGCCATAAGGTGTGTCATCTGTATATCTGAGGTTATTGATGTTTCTCCTGGCAATCTTGATTCCAGCTTGTGCTTCTTCCAGCCCAGCGTTTCTCATGATGTATTCTGCATATAAGTTAAATAAGCAGGGTGACAATATACAGCCTTGACATATTCCTTTTCCTATTTGGAACCAGTCTGTTGGTCCATGTCCAGTTCTAACTGTTGCTTCCTGACCTGCATGTAGGTTTCTCAAGAGGCAGGTCAGGTGGTCTGGTATTCCCATCTCTCTCAAAATTTTCCACAGTTTATTGTGATCCCCACAGTCAAAAGCTTTGGCATAGTCAAAAAAGCAGAAATAGATGTTTTTCTGGAACTCTCTTGCTTTTTCCATGATCCAGCAGATGCTGGCAATTTGATCTCTGGTTCCTCTGCCTTTATAAAACCAGCTTGAACATCTGGAAGTTCACGGTCAAGCAAAGAAAAGTAACGGTAAAAGGTCGGCTGGCGTCGCGCGCTGCCTCGGGCTAGCCCCGCCTCAAGGGGCGGGCTCCGGGCGCTGATTGGCCTGCGTTGGCCTCGTTCGGGGTGGCGGGAGGTCTCGGNTATGGTTCTTCTGCTTTTTCTAAAACCATAGTGTCTCTTATTGTTGTTATTGTTTTACTAAGTTCATATATAAGACACTGAGCTGGATGTTTTTACAACAGGGCTTAAAATATACACAAGGCACAAACACATACTTTGCAAAAACTGTGCATATCCAGCCCAAGGGTATTCCAAGGAACGGGCAGTAATATTTTGGCTTTTTGAATGTTATTGACAACCTGAAAAAAATGGTTGCTCATTGCATCTCATAGAGCCAAATGTAGTTCTTAAACCTTCTACAGTTTAGCTTAAATTAAAGCCTTCAGTGCAATTCAGAAATTCCACACAACTAGAGAATGAAGAAGTTAGTGCTTATGAAGATTTTTATGAGTTAACTTAAGAAGCTCTTCAGAAGTTCACCCTTTGCTAGTAGCATTCAGTTAGGAACTTAAGATAACCTGTATGTGAATATTAGAATAATTTAGAGCCTACACAGAGGTTCTCAGTGTGATTTCCAGTGATTCCTAGAAGATCTAGTTTCATGTGTGTATGTGAAATATTCTGTGAAGAGTCCATAGATTCTATGTAGTTCTCAAAGAACTCCATGATCCCCATGCAAGGAAAAAAAAAAAAAAAAACACAGATTGTGTGTTAAAATCACTAGATTTTTATCTGATGCGTTTGGAAGTGATAACAAAAATGGTGGAAACTGACTTTTTCAAGGCCAGAAAGAAGATGTGCCGAGACAATGATTAAGGAAGAACAAGGACAAAGCCCCAATTTGTTGATCCATGGTGGAGTTTTCGGAGAATAATTGTCTTTTTCTGCAAAATGAGCTTAATCACATTTGCCTTGTTCACATGCTTGTTCAGAGATTGAGTGAGGGGTATGTGGAATGGTCCTTATAGCTTATGAAGGTGAAAGTGAAAGTGAAGTCACTCAGTCGTGTCCAACTCTTTACGACCCCGTGGACTGTAGCCCACTGTCCTCCGTCGATGGGATTCTCCAGGCAAGAATACTGGAATGGGTTGCCATTTCCTTCTCCAGGGGAATCTTCCCAACCCAGGGATCGAACTCTGGTCTCCCGCATTGCAGGCAGACGCTTTAACCTCTGAGCTACCAGGGAAACTCCTTATAGCTTATAGATAAGCTTATAGTTATCTTTATTACCACATGCACGGCACTATGTAGATGATTTCATCTGCACTATGTGTGCATGGAACTATATGAACAAGTTAACCCAGATATGACTGCTCTAAGATCTCCAGTGGATTTAATCCTGTAATTTTTGAAATTAACCTTTTCAATGACTTCTAAACTTTCCCAGAAAGTGCACATTTTCCAAGACAAACTCCTCCATTTCTCGGAGGTTTTGTAAGTATTAGTAGATTTTGCTATACTCCTAGGTTGTTCTGAAAAGGTCTGTGCTGCATCGTTGATAAACACAATTTGCTATCAACTTAATTTTCTCCCTCATTCTCTCTACCAGACATATTTCCCTCAACTCCTAACATTTTCTCTTCTACTTTTTAGGATGAGGCAATCAGCAGCTTTTCACCATCCTTAGAAGGTGGACGCAGTATAAGATGCAATATATTATTTTTAACTTACTCTGCCAATAATTGCCATGTAATGTGAGCACTACTACAACACAAATATATAAAAGGGTTGCGGGATAACACAAAAGGGGACAATTTATCATTTGAGAGTTTTAAAATCTCAAAATGGGTAGGAACATTCTGAACAGAAGATACTATCCCCCTATGCAAGTAATCCCTGAAAATCTCATCTGTGCCAGGCATTGACTTCAGATCTGGGCCATCAGAATCTGTTTCTCTAATATACAGGATAGGAGGCTTCCCTAATGGCTCAGAGGGTAAAGAATTTGCCTTCAATGAAGGAAACCTGAGTTTGATCCCTGGGTCAGGAAAATCCACTGGAGAAGGGAATGACTACTCACTCCAGTGTTCCTGCCTAGAGAATCCCATGGACAGAGGAGCCTGGTGGGCTACAGTCCATGCGGTTGCAAGAGTTGGATACAACTGAGCAACTAACACTTTTACTTACACAGAGGATAGAGAGAGAAAATAATCTCCAAACACATCAATTCCTCAAGTGATCTTATATGGTGATAATTTTTCAAAATAATGAGAGTTATCTGCTTCGAGACAGAGATATGTAGAAAAAAAATTAACGTTTGTTTATTTAGTTGTGCCAGGTCTTAGCAGTGGCACACTAGATCTTTGGTCTTTACTGCATCAAGTGGGATCTTTTCATTGCATTATATGGGATATTTAGGTGTAGAATGTGGCATCTAGTTTCCTGACCAGATCGAACCCAGGCCTCCTGCAATGGGATCGTAGGGTCTTAGCTACTGGAGCACCAGGGAAGTCCCCAAAAGTAAGATAACCAGAGCAGACACCCCTGAAGAGGTGCTATTTGAAAAGATGCCCAGTGTATGAAAGGCAACAGTCCCACAAAGACAGAGGAAAAACTCCTGGAAGCAGAGAAAGCAAGAAGCACAGTGTCAGGGCTTGAAAAATAGAGAATCAAGAAATGTATCAGTGATTCATGCTTATTTGGAAGAAGGTCAGCCTGGGAAGGTGGGCTAAGTTCATACATTTTGAACTTTATTTGAAAAGCTTTTATTTAGAAGATTGTCATGAGAAGATTTTACATTTTGGAAGATCTCTCCATGAGCATCAAAGGGCATGGGTGAAGTCAGAGTGCTGAAGATCCAAGGCACCTCCCGGGGGGAGGTGACAGTGGTCTAGGCGGGAGGAAATGATGATGACTGATGAAGACGGAAGGAGCAGGAGGGCCACTGAGGCTGGAAGACTGATCACTGGGAGTGCTAGGACAGGGAGAACAGCAAGAACAATTCTTAGGTGTCCAACTTGAATGACAATATGGAGGATATTGTCATCATTGGAAATCTGGGCTATCAGGTATGAAGACACAAAGTCCTACTGTATAGCATAGGGAACTGTATTCCATATCCTGTGATAAACCATAATGGAAAAGAATATAAAAATATATACACTATTATATATTTAATAACTACATTAAACTAATATATATATATATATATATATATATGCATGCTAAGTCACTTCAGTCACGTCCAACTCTTTGTGACCCTATGGACTAAGCCCACCAGGCTACTTTGTCCATGGGCTTCTCCAGGCAAGATATACATATGACTAAATCACTCAGCTGTACAGTAGAAATTACCACAACCTTTTAAATCAACTAGACTCCAACAAGAAAGGATTGAAGTTGAGGAAATATAGGTGTATCTGACACATAACTTGGAACTGAAGAGGCGAAATGTATCACTGACAGTAGCTAAAATTATCTATCCAAGCACAGTAACTTCTGCACTAGAATGTGAATTTCTTGAGAGCAAGGACTCTGTTTTCCACATTGCTGTATCCCTCATACATAGGCAAATGCCTGGCATGTAGATCCTCACTAATTATCAACCAAATGGACTAAATCATTGAATTTGGGAGAAAGGCACATTGACACCAAATGTTTGGCCACTCCAACAGTACCAATTTATGTGTTGCTTTTTAACATCATGAAGTGAATGGGTGGGATTTTCTCCAAAACCAAAGAATCAACTTTACTTGTATTCTATGAAGACTAAAGTCTTTCTCTTTAAGACAGTAGACCCTTCACATTTATTTTCCCAGTCTCTAAGGGTCCCACTCTGGTGCTTTTAGCATGAGTTCTCTCCCATATCTCTACCAAAACCAACTTCTTAAAACTAAGAGATATATATTAATATTAAGAGTAGGATGGTTTTATTTTCACAGAGGACGGATAGTTACTCCAAGGTCCAAATCACTGACAGTGAAGATTCAGGCCTTGAAAATCTATAAGCAGTGTAAAATGTGGACTAGAATAAAAGGTATTTTGGATCTAATTCATATTGTCATGGGGAGGCCATTGAATCTTCCTGTGACTTGGTTCTTTCATCTGCAAATATTATGCACTAACTGCCTTGCTTCTCTTTCAGTGGGATATTGCCCAAATACAATTTGATGTAGGAATCGTGCTTTCTAGGTCTCGTTTTATTCCTAGAACTTTATAAAGTAGTTCTCTGTGCATGAAATTCCCCTAATTAGTACTTTTGACACCTGTTGAAGTATTTCAGGTGAGATGTCAAAGTTTCTCCTGATTAACTATAAAAAAAATCATTCCTACAATAATATAATTCACAATATAGGTTCATAGAAATAATTTAATTGGTGATGAGAATATTTAAAATCAACTCACTTTTAAGACTTTTCCAAGATGACTGATCGAAAGCTTTATACAATGAATATATATGAAGTTCTAAGAAAGGATTAGCATAAATGCCAAGATTTTCTGGAAATTTCTGTTTTTCATTTGGTTTTAATATAAATGACAGAAATATACGTTTATTTATAACCAACACCATACTTTTAAACTTTTACCATGTTTTTTAATGGAAAAAAAAAAACAAAACAACAACTGAGAAGACTTGCTGGGTCAAAGAATTAAAGAATTGTGTGTGTGTGTGTATGCAGGTGAATGGACACATATGTGTGTGTGTTTGTGTCTTTGGAAGCAGCAAGGAGATAAAAACATAATTACAGTATTGTACTAAACATGCTGTACTAAACATTGAGGTGGGCGCAAAATGCTGTAAGAGTACAGGGAAGAAGCCACCAATTTTCCAGAGGATTCAGGCTTTACAGCTAAATCTGCCCCTTCCAAGGCATTTGTGCTAACAATCAAGAAGTCAAAAGGGACCACCAAGCACTGCCAACTTGTGATAAGATGATCTTTTCCTTACCTCTTGTCTCCATCAACAGATGTCCAAAAGGAACACCAAAACACTTGTTTGTAGTATGAGAAACAGGGTAGTGGTTATTTTGAAGCCTGAAGGTGACTCAAAAGGTAAAAAAAGTGGGTTGGTGACGCACTGATCCTTGATGTGGCTGCTGTTTACATGAGTGTTTTCAGCTTATAAAAACCCACCATTTCTGTTGAGTATGAACAGTTATACACATCTTAGGCCAGGTTCCATTTTTTTTTTTTTTTTATGTTTAATTGAAAGGGAGAGAGCCTAGAATCCTTAGAGATTTGTGTGTCCAAATGAGATTCCCCTACTCAGCTCCCACAGTGCCGTGCTGCTACTGCTGAGTTGCTTCAGTCGTGTCCGACTCTGTGCGACCCCATGGACTGCAGCCCACCAGGCTCCTCCATCCATGGGATTTTCCGGGCAAGAACACTGGAGTGGGTTGCCATTTCCTTCTCCAATGCATGAAAGTGAAAAGTGAAAGTGAAGTCACTGAGTCGTGTCCAACTCTCAGCGGCCCCATGGACTGCAGCCCACCAGGCTCCTCCATCCATGGGATTTTCCAGGCAAGAGTACTGGAGTGCAGTGCCATTGCCTTCTCCGCCACAGTGCCATGGGCAGGAACAAAAAGAGGCCCCCCGAACCGTGTCTCCTGAAAAGATACTCCTGATCTAATGCACTTTCTAAAGCATCCTACAGCTTCCCCCATTATTTTCCTTGACTCATTCAGGGCTATTTAGCTACTCCCATTTTGCTGGATGACTCTTGTTTCTTTTTCTCTTACCATGTCCACTGACTTAAAGGGTAGATCTCTTCTCTTCCACATACCTTTGCCCACTAAAAAATTTATCTACAACCTAGAAGTTGAGAGTTATGTTTTATTCAGTGGGAATTTTTAGGATTTCAATGCTGGGAAGCTACATCTCAAGAAGACCTGAGAGAACTGCTCCAAGGAGGCAAGGGAAGAAAGGACCTAGGTTACATAGGAATTTTGAAACAAATAGCAGGAAGTAGGAACAAAAAAAAATTGTTGCCACCTATAGAAAACTAGAAATCTCAAGTTAAGGAATTTAGCTCTTTTCCATGTATGGGAAGACGCAACAGTCTGGGCTCACTGAAACCATTTGTTTGATTGGCACCTCAGTTATCTGGGGCCAGTCTGCTGTGTTTTCACATCCTGAGTTTCCTCTGAGCTCAGCAAAGGTAGTAGCTGCAGTTTGATGGCTGCTGGATGGCAGGTTTTCTTTCCCCCTGAGTTCCCCCAGGGCTCACCAGTTCACCATCAGCTGTGCCTGGAATTCTGGCTGCAATTGCTGATGACAGTGACATTTGTTTACTGACATGGCAGTCTGTATTCCATTTATCACCCTTAATAATTTGGTCTGGAGGTGGGCTAGATGCCCTTCTTGCTCGACATTGCTCTTTTCCACCACCTCCCTCCTATTTACCCAGTATGAATCTTAATTTATCAGATTATGCCACCCACTACCTCTTATTTTATACCACCCAGTTACCTCTTGTAACTGACAGGAAAAGGTCAGTTTTCATTCTAATCCCAAAGAAAGGCAATGCCAAAGAATGCTCAAACTACCACACAATTGCACTTATCTCACACACTAGCAAAGTACTGCTCAAAATTCTTCAAGCCAGGCTTCAACAGTACATGAACTGTGAAATTCCAGATGTTCAAGCTGGATTTAGAAAAGGCAGACGAATCAGAGATCAAATTGCCAACATCCGTTGGATCATCACAAAAACAAGAGAGTTCCAGAAAAACATCAACTTCTGCTTTATTGACTACACCAAAACCTTTGACTGTGTGGATCACAACAAACTGTAGAAAATTCTTAAAGAGAATGGGAAGACCAGACCACTTGACCTGCCTCCTGATAAATCTGTATGCAGGTCAAGAAGCAACAGTTAGAACTGGACATGGAACAACAGACTGGTTCCAAACTGGGAAAGGAGTACATCAAGGCCATATATTGTCACCCTGCTTATTTAACTTATATGCAGAGTACATCATGTGAAACGCCAGGCTGGATGAAGCACAAGCTGGAATCAAGATTGCCAGGAGAAATATCAATAACCTGAGATATGCAAATGACACCACCCTTATAGCAGAAAGTGAAGAACTAAAGAGCCTGTTGATAGAAGTGAAACAGGAGAGTGAAACAGTTGGCTTAAAACTCAACATTCAGAAAACTAAGATGGGGCATCCCATCCCATCACTTCATGACAAATAGATGGGGAAACAGTGCAAACAGTGACAGACTTTATTTTGGGGGGCTCCAAAGTCACTACAGATGGTGTCTGCAGCCATGAAATTAAAAGATGCTTGCTCCTTGGAAGAAAAGCTATGGCCAATCTAGACAGCATATTAAAAAGCAGAGACATTACTTTGCCAACACAGGTCCATCTAGTCAAAGCTATAGTTTTTCCAGTAGTCATGTATGGATGTGAGAGATGGACTCTAAAGAAAGCTGAGCATCGAAGAACTGATGTTTTTGAACTGTGGTGTCGGAAAAGACTCTTGAGAATCCCTTGGATTGCAAGGAGATCCAACCAGTCCATCCTAAAGATTAGTCCTGGGTGTTCAATGGAAGGACTGATGCTAAAGCTGAAACTCCAACACTTTGGCCACCTGATGTGAAGACTGGCTCACTGGAAAAGACCCTGATGCTGGGAAAGATTGAAGATGGGAGGAGAAGGGGACGGCAGACGATGAGATGGCTGGATGGCATCACTGACTTGATGGTCATGAGTTTGAGTAAACTCTGGGAGTTGGTGATGGACAGGGAAGCCTGGCATGCTGCAGTCCATGGGGTTGCAAAGTGTCAGATATAACTAAGCAACTGAACTGACTGACNTGGGAAAGATTGAAGATGGGAGGAGAAGGGGACGGCAGACGATGAGATGGCTGGATGGCATCACTGACTTGATGGTCATGAGTTTGAGTAAACTCTGGGAGTTGGTGATGGACAGGGAAGCCTGGCATGCTGCAGTCCATGGGGTTGCAAAGTGTCAGATATAACTAAGCAACTGAACTGACTGACCTCTTGTTTGCAGTCTTCTATAGAGTTCTGGTTCCCTCAATTGCTCCTTTGAAGTTTTTGTTGTTTGCTGTGGTTCTTCTTTCTAACACCATTATGAAACTTCTTTCTGATTTCATTATCCACATAGATGATCTGTCTACTATCTTGCTTCTCATTCCCTTGACCTTTTCTTTTATCAGTAAGTCTTACTCTCTACCCTGAACCAGTTACTTACTCCCAGAGCCAAAGGCTAAATGGCTTAGATCTTTCCATTACCAACATTTATAACTTACCCATTTCTACTGTGAACAGCCCCTCTGATCAACATTCCCTATTTGCCAATTTACTCTTAGTTCCCCAACTCCAACAGTCCTTCCACCCACTGAACATCATAATCCATTGATTTGCTTCCCTTTTACTATTTCTTCTCTCTCATGCCTTCACTCTCCAGACCATATATTTTCAATTCCATGGTGTATCATTATAATAACTCTCTTCCATTAATCAATTTTTCTGTGTCTCTCTTGTTTCAACTTGCTAAGTGGAAATACCCCTTCATTAACTAAGTCCATATTTTTTTTCAGGCACACCTGCACATCTTTATCAGTTGGAGAAACATTCAACTAAGCTGGTTGAATCTAACATTATAGTCGATATTGTACTATATTTCTCCAGTGTATTCATTTCCAGTCCAAATCCAGTGCTTCTCATTATTTTGGTGGATATGAATCGCTTGGCATATTGTTAAAAGGCAGGTTCTAGTTTGGTATGGCTGAAAGAGAAGACTGAAATTCTGGTTTCTGATGAGGCTCTCATTTACTTCTGTTGCTGACTTACGGACCACACAAAAAATAGCAAAACCTGATGCTATTATTTCATACTATTCTTTCCTGGAACCTCTATTTCCTCCTCCATTCACATTTAACTGTTGTCTTGTTCCTTGTACTGAAAAGTCAGCAGCAACCAGAGATTTCATGAGTCTTAAATGTAATTAAAACATAATTTTCAAAATATGTATTTTTTGATACACAAAAATCATTTGTTATACGAGTAGACACATAAAAGCCTTCTATTCAAAAAACATTTTCATCTAAACAAGAAGGGGTATATGTACAACTGATTCACTTTCCTGTATAAAAGAAACTAAAACATGTAAAGCAAATATGCTCCAAAAAAATTAATAATAGTTTTCAAAAATAAAATTTTCAAAGTGAAAATAACATTAATTTATATGTATACCCAACCAGTAATGCTGAAGAAGCTGAAGCTGAACAATTCTATGAAGATCTACAAGACCTTTTACAACTNGGGAGGGATTGGGGACAGGAGGAGAAGAGGATGACAGAGGATGAGATGGCTGGATGGCATCACTGACTCGTTGGACGCAAGTCTGAGTCAACTCCGGGAGTTGGTGATGGATAGAGAGGCCTGGCGTGCTGCGATTCATGGAGTTGCAAAAAATCGGACACAGCTGAGTGAATGAACTGAACTGAACAGTGTACAGTTGAGCAGTATTAAGTACATTTTTATATTGTTGTGCAGTCATCACACCACTATTTCCAGAACACCTTTCATCTTGCAAAACTGAAACTATAGCCAGTTAAACTGTAGCTCCTCATGACTCCTTCTCCAAGCCCCTCACAACCATTACTCTTATTTATTTTATTTCCCTTTTCCCACTATGCTCGAGCCTCTGATACCCCCCATTCTATTTCTATTACTGTAAGTTCAGCTTTTAAAAACATTTTATTTTTTTTAGATTTCAAATATAAGTCAAAATCTAACAGGTTCAGAAACGGAGGAACTGAGGTTTCAAAGGATATTCTATGGAGTTAGAAGTTTTACTTTCTCTGTTTCTTATCTTAAATGATCCAGGACCAGAAAGAGACTGATGATTAGCATCAAACAGAAATTATTCAGGCTAATAATATTGCAGGACAATTACAAACAATCAACAGATTCAAACCTGTAGGAGCAAGGTGAGAACAAGAGGGTGAAGAGATGAAAAGAACTGGAGTGGAATTGAAACATGTGTTGTAAGTGAGGGAAATCAAGTTCCTGTTGACTACCAAGCATGGAACTAAAATATCTTCCTATCTTCATTACCCATTACGCTCATAATGCATGCTTCATAACAGTAATATTAGGTGTAATAGTTGAGGGCTTCCCTGGTGGCTCAAATGGTAAAGAATCTGCTTGCCATGCAGGAGACCCAGGTTCAATCCCTAGATCTGAAAGATCCCCTGGAGAAGTCAATGGCCACCCACTCTAGCATTCTTGCCCGGGGAATTCTATGAACAGACTAACATGTGCACTTTCATAATAGATGAAATAAAGTTGAAATTGACTAAAAAGAAATAACAATTGAGATTTGATGACTTGGTCTTCCCTGTTTCCAAAAAATAAGATTTGCCATTTACCCTTAATATAAATTTTACAGCTAAATGTGCATTCAGTATATTACTGCTTCTTTATTCAAAGAATTTCACATAAGAAATTTTGATACTAGAATAGTGATCACATCCTACATATCTAATATAAGCTCATTTGATTAGCATATTTCAAAGTGTTACAGTACTAATTTCTGAAATAATGGTTTTATAATTTCACTTTCTACTCCAAAGAATGAAGGTCTATTTATACAGGATGTCATTATTAATGACTTGCTATTAAGCATACATTATTACAATTTCTATAATATTGAACTTTAGTACTTTAAATTTGATAGAGTTATAGCTAATTTTGTAATAACAATAGAATTGAAATATGAGTTAACAGTTTATTATTTGATCTGAGCAAAACATAGACAAAGTTTGATAACACTATAGAATTATATCAGGCAAAATTAAGCTCCATATTATTTCTTGCTTGCTTTTCTCAACTATCATGCTAATAGGCACTGCACTGAAGGAGAGAAGTCCTGTTGCATACCCTACTCTTTATGTAGTGAAGCTAGTACTATTTCCACACTGTTTCCACTGACCTGGGCTCTGCATGAAAATACATATCACCTTTGTTGAACACTTGTGCCTGATTTCATGCCCCTGTGCTCATCACTGGGCTCTTATGTTGCTCGTGATTACTCAATATGTGTTTTCCCCATTAGTTTATAATATTCTTATCCATGAAGATTACACCCATCTTTTTCAAAACTTTCAATTGAAATTCCATGAGATTCGTTGAATTTGAGGACTGTTTCTTTTGATCATTTCTGAAATTTTTTTGTCATTATACTCTCTTTAAACAACAGTCTTTCTCCTCTATTCTCTTTCACCTTTCTTTCTGGAGTGCCCATGGCATGCATGCTCAGTCGCTCAGTTGTTTTCAGTCCTTTCTGACCCCATGGACTGTAGCCCACCAGGCTCCTCTGTCTTAGGGATTCTCCAGGCAAGAATACTGGAGTGGGTTGCCATTTCTTTCTCTAGGGGATCTTCCTAATGGAGGGGTCGAACCCACATCTCTTGTGCCTCCTACACTGGCAGGAGGTTTCTTTACCACTGCACCAGTTAGGAAGACCCACAGTGCCTATTAGATATATATTATATCATCTTACTTTATCCTCCATTTTCTTTAAATGCCCTCTTATGATTTCCATGCCTTTAACTCTCTGTGCTGCATTTTGGATAATTTCTTTGGGGCTAAGGCTAAGTAACAGGCCTAAAACCACATTTATAGTATTCTGAGTTTTACATTCCATAGTCTTTCCATTAAGTTACACAGTAATTCTATAATTATCTTGCCTTGAAAAGAATTCCTATGAGCACAAATTAGATACTTGGTAAAACTTCACAAATATCACGTGTTAATCCCCTGAAAGGTCCAGGATGAAATGCCATGCTCTGGCAGAGCAGCAGGGAAGGAAGCCCAGGAATCTGAATCAAGTGGATGCCTTCAGCTGCTGCCCTGAGATTTTGTTTGATTAACTTTCTGCATATAGCCTCAGTCGTATAAAAGAGTATGGTCAAGTCAGTGTCACCATTTTAAAACAATGTTCTTGTAACAGCTTTTCCTGTGCTCTATTGCAGACTTCAGGTCTCTGTATGCACAATATGTTCAATACATGTTAACAGACTACCTGACTGAAAGAGCCTCTAAAAAGAAAAGCTAGTATTTAACTTCAGCCAGATTTTACTTGAAAGCTCGGAGGGGAATGGCTTCATCTTGATGATGTGGCAACAACATTCAATCTGCCATCACAGTCTGTGATAGTTGTGCCTTCTTTTATTCAACTGAATAATAAGACAGAATCGCAGAAAACATCTTAAGATTGCATACAGCAAGATGCAGCTGTGGCCATCACATTCATATTTGCTATTAAAAATTATTTGTAATTAACTACTCATGGAAAAACTGAAAATGTCTTTATAAGTGTTGTGCCTGTTTCTAAAATAAAGTGTTAAAAAAAAAAAAAATCCAGTGCCTGAGCAGGATGATAACTCAAAGCAGTCAAATGTAATGGATGTATTTTGATTTTAGTTTTGAAGGAATTAGAATTACTACAGATTATTTTAGAAGAAAGTATACAGGAACATGAAAGATATTTACCTTCATGAGCTGTGCTCATAATTTACAAGACATTAAAGGTGTCTACATAAAAAATATAAACAATTATGTAATCAGATTTCAGTTGTAGAAAATAGCCCACTATACCCATTTTAAGCAAGTAATAATTTATTATAGAGTTTTAGAAAGATGCTACAGATTTGTTCAGAAGGTTAATAATAATAGAATGTGAGATAAACTTACAGGAAGATTTTCAATATCTTCATTCTAGTATGAGGCCAGCTAGGCTGCTGTCTCTTCTATGATTAAGAAATGACTGGTCTAACATGGGCAACACCACAACCACATCAAGAATACTTCCATCAGGAAGCTAATATGATGTTCCTTGGTCCAGAACCACACTGTGCCACATACAGTCTTTAATGGAAAATTCATGTTGTGTCCTGTTTCCTTTTTAATATCTTTAAGATTAGTTACTGGGATGTTTGCTAACATTGCCACAGTAAAATCACCTGCCAGTAGCACTCTGCTTACCAGCAGAAACAGCTGAAACAACAGAAGCACATTCTTCAGATTGCATCAGTCTTCCAAATCTCACAGAACTGCATCTGATTTGTCAAACTTAAGTCAGCCAGAACTTGAGTTATATAATGTTTATCTTTCAAACTTGTAAAATGTAGTAAGTCTTCGACTGTCAGGTTACCCATTTGACTATTCAAATTCCAAAAGTATTCTTCTTTCCATACTTAAATCTAACACACACACAAAAAAAAAAAAAAAAGAAAGAAAGAAAAAGAAAAAGAAACCATACAATAAAAATAACAAGCTAACATCAAACATAAGGGATTTACCTAGTGCTCAGAGGTAAAGAATCTGCCTGCCAAGCAGGAGACACAGGTTCAGTCCCTGGGTTGAGAAGGTTCCCCAAAGAAGGAAATGGCAACCCATTCTAGTATTCTTGCCTGGGGAATCCCATAGACAGAAGAGCAGGATCGTTGAAAAGGGGCACAACTTAGCAACCAAACAATATCACTGAACAGAAAAAATATTTTCAGCACGTTTCTAAAAGGAAAAAAAAATCCAGCAGTGATATAAACTTTCTCTGGGAGGTGTTCAGTGCAAATATTCATATTTTTGTTTGCTATTTAGTCATTCAGTCATATCTGACTCCTTTGCAACTCCATGGATTATAGCCCACCAGGATCTTTTGTCCATGGGATTTTCCAGGCAAGAATACTGGAGTGGTTTGCCATTTCCTTATCCAGGGAATCTTCCCAACCCAGGGATTGAACCCATGTCTCCGCCTGACAGGTGGGTTCTTTACCACTGAGCCACCTGGGAAGCCCCAGTGATGGCTTATTGTTGTTTAGTTGCTAAATTGTTTCTGACTCTTTGTGACCCTATGATGTAACGGCAAGGCTCCTCTGTCCGTCAGATTTCCCAGCAAGAATGCTGGAGTGAGTTGCCATTTTCTTCTCCACAATATTCATTAATGCAGTCAAAATTCTATATTGACATTCTATAATGGCATAAAGCCTATGCCTACAACCATAGGCTATGTGAAATATGATCCAAAGGAAGAGAAAAAAGCAAGGAAGTATATCTATATGTAACAAATCAAGAAAGAAATTATGAGTAAATATTTCTGTTCGTTGTTTTCTAACTGATGATCAAGCTATGGTTCATATTTATAACTTTTCTGTTCCTCTAAACATTTTATGTTTCTTCTGTTCTCAGCCACACTGGAAGCATTGTTAACCTGTGCCCCTCAGTTTATATAGGTCCCAGTTGGTCTGTCCTGACAACTGCAAATCACACTTTCTTTCCGTATGGACCAAATATGTTCCAGGATTATAATTCTTGTAGGGAAACCAGACACTAACTTCCTTTCCTCCTTAAAACATGGTGAATTGTACTTTAGAGACCTTCAAGTATTTTAGGAAACACTGCCAGTAGATCATTTAGCCCTCACATTATAGAGCTCTTTCCAAAATGAGGTTATCCTTGATTATTCAAGGGGTTTCCTGAGTGATAACCAGCTCATTATTGATAGATAACCTGAGGACAGTTTATTCCTATAATGGGAGGCATACAATTAGAAAAGGTAGTAGGAAGTTTATTTCCTGACTTTCCCTGAAATGATCAATGACATTTCCTTGACCCAAAAAGACATTCAGATAATCCTCAATTTTACTGCCCCCTTGAGGGCTAAGCCAGAGTCTGTGCAATTGTTAATACAACTCTGTTCTACATAGATTAATGGCTCAAGACAAGGGGAGAGGTTAATACAAAAATTTACAGAGAAAAAAAATCCCTGGCTTGCTTGGTGGTTTGGGGGATTTGTTCAGTGATTGTTTGAGAACCTGGGAGACCACGGTTACGGTCAGGAGTGCAGGTTTGTTTCATCCTCTGTCTTGAAAGAGGAGTTGGTGATGGCCCTTCTTAAATGTTGTGTGAGACAAACTGATATAATCCAAGCCTTGATCAGTTAAATTTATCAACAAAGTGGCATATACTCATGGAAAAATTTACCAGAAGCCAAGATGGTGTAGAAATAAAAGGCAGATCTTTTTGAAACAATTCTCCATGAGTCATTCACATTCAGCTACATCTTGTCAGCAAAGGCACTGGCTGCCTTTGTCCTAGACACTTTTCAAATACAGTTGTATAACAAATAGCCTTGGAAGATAAAGATAGTAGCTCAGTCAAGTTGTTTACATCCCAGTATGATAAAGACAATATGTTTCTCTGAGGCATAAGTCAGGCAGGTTTATTGCCGATTACAAAAGATTCAGCCTCTCTGAGCTTGAAGTTCCTCTCTTATAATGTAACCTACTGTGCAGGTGTTTTTTGAATCTCTTTTTGTTGTTCTATAGAAATTGGGGACTCAAGAAACACTTGCAAACATCAGGACATGCTGGCTGTTGCTATTGCTTTGAGTAAAAACCTGTCTCTGACCCAGGAATCTTATGTTTTTTGCTAGTTTTCAGAAAATTTGGCTGGCTAACTTGTTAGCTTGGATGTAGAATATAATTTTAGACCTCACAATTATTGACAGTTAGCTACCAAAAAGTAATAGTAAAGATAATACTTACAATTAACAAAAAACACTCCCTTCCAGACATCTTTCTGGGTAATATATATATATGTATATCTTCATACAAAATTTTAAGTTAGTATTATCATAGAGATAAGGAGATTGTGATGCAGATATATGAAATAACTTACTACAGACCACACAGCCAGTTTATGGTAGAACCTGAATTCAAACATAAGCTATATAGCTCTAAAATTTATTACTTTAAATAATCTCGTATACTACCTCTCATAATTCAAGTAACCCGTTAACATTGCATGACATAGACTACCCATAGCTATCTCATGTTAGTAGGAATGTTAGGCCCTGAACGACCTAATCACAGGAGACGTCGCTTCACAGATCACCAAGACCCGAATTCAATGCAAACAGCAAGAGGATTTATTGAACCGGCGCGCCGGGGTTCGATCATCCTCGAAAGGAGCAAACCCCGACCTCAGTTATAGAGCAGTTTTTATACACAAAAGCTACAAGTAGGTATAGGTGGGGTGAAGACAATCTGAACAAACTGATTGGTGGGCATAGCTTGACCTTTACAGAGATAGGTCTGGAAATTATCAGGTTGAAAAGGCTGACTGACCACCTTGCGGCGGTTAGCCAGTTCTCAGAAAAACAGTTCTCTAGGAAAGTTTAACAGAAAAACAATTACCCGGGGGGTCTCTTGTGAGGGCCAGGAAACTAGACCATAGGTCATCAGATAGGGGGCAGGTTCTTTTTCCATGAGTCATGACTTGCCTCTAAGGATCAGAACAAAGGATTGCTTTTAAAATTTAACTTTTTCTCTTCATTCCCCTCTTCTTCTTGTCTAGATTTCAATCTTGAAATCACGGCTTGATTTGTATATTAATAAAAAGACTCAAATGATGCCAGAATATACTACTTTCTGAACACCCGTGAATAGGCAAGCATTCGATTTGTAACAAAACTTGATAAACAACTCAAGAGGCATGGGCCAAAGCACAAAGAAGCAAAATTACTATTATGAACATAAGAACTGGTTTCCACCACCCAAACTTAAACCAGGAAGTGATCTCTTCCCAAAAGGGAGGAGAGGCGTCTCCAAAGTGCGAGACTTTATTCTGTATGTCTTCAATAGCCTCAGTGACATTACCGGATAAATCAGGAATATACACACAACATTCTGTTTTTATAATAGCACAAGTGCCTCCTTGGGCAGCAGTGATTATGTCTAAGGCCATT